>VXBZ01002517.1:55270-77861 GCA_013399135.1 Heliornis fulica | reverse complement strand
CGTCGAGCCTTGGCCTGGTACAGCCTTGGCCTGGTACAGCCCTGGCCTGGTACAGCCCTGGCCTGGTACAGCCCTGGCCTGGTACAGCCCTGGCGTGGTACAGCCCTGGAGTGGTATAGCCCTGGTGTAGTGCAGCCCTGGTGTGGTAGGTGTGATACAGCCTTGGCCTGGTACAGCCCTGGCCTGGTACAGCCCTGGCGTGGTATAGCCCTGGTGTGGTACAGCCCTGGTGTGGCACAGCCCTGGCAGCAAGAGCTTGGCTTGCCAGCACAGACCCCGGGGGTCTCTGCCCAGCGTTTGCCTCCACCAGCCGAGGGCGAGTGTGTTTTTGTAGGGTCTCTGGCCGGCTGGCTCGGAGCTCTGTGAGGGCCATCCCTCTGCTTCGTGTGAATCCCTCAGGCCCAGCAGCCTCGGCTGTTGGCTGTTTTAGGAATAAATAAGTGACCCAGAGGCTTTCTGGGCTTAAAGCTGCTGCTTTGTTTGCTCCCTGTGGCCCTGAAGCCCCTTGGGCAGGGCAGGGCAGGGGGGTCCCACAACTTGAGGGCTGCTGACTTCGGGTTGCGGCGACGTGGGGAAGAGGCCGAGCACTCGAACACTCCCCACAGCCCCATCACAGGATCAATCACCCCATCATGGCCTCACTTGATGCCTTTTCCTGGCTCTTCCTCGGTCCCAGCACTGTGCCAGGGCTGGTAATGGGCTGTTCAGGGGGTTGGGGGGGGACATGGTACACAGCCCCTCATCCCTCTCGGCTGAGCTCTTCCCCACCGCACGGTGGGTGCTGGTCCAGCTCCATGAAAAAGGATTAGCAGGTCCTGGCTGCTGGGAGAAAGGGAGAGGGGCTCTGATCCTATTTGATAGCCTTGTAATGGTGGTAATTCTCTTTTGCCAAGGGCCAGGATGAGATGCAGCCCTTTGGTGTTAACAGGGCTAATCCCTCTCCAGCCCTCCCCACCCAGTACCCAAAGCTCCGGGCACAGGAAAAGCCCCTTTTGCAGGAAAAAAAAAAAGGGGGGAGGTGGAGAATTTCCCCTTTTGCAAAGGGCTGAGGAAAACCAGAGCCCAGAGCAGCACCGTTAACTGGCACAGGACTGGGAGGAATTCAGCACTGGCAGCACCATCACCAAGACGTGGGTGGAAAGGTGGAAGGAAGAAGCGGTTCCCCCAGGGCTGGGATGCAGAGAGGGACTTGTTCCAGCCTGCACCATCCCATTAAAAGCCAGTCCCACAGCCTTGATGGCTCATTTATCTAATTTTCCTTAAGCCTGTGGAGGAAGCAGCCGGGGGCTGGGCTGGCAGCAGCGTGGTTGCTAGGGCTCGGGGTTGTGCCGCATTCAGCCATGCAGACGGTTCCTCCCCCGAGATCTGCCCAGACGTGACCCTCTCAGGCGGGGACAATGACTGATAGACTCGCCAAGAGCAGGAGACAGAGCCACAGGCGCTGAAATTGGGCCACATCAAATAAAATGAAAGAGCCCCCTCATCTTCCTCACCCCAGGATTGTTTTTACGCTTTGTGGGGTGGGTTTGGATTTTGGGGTTTTTTTGGTTTAGTTTTTTTTCCTTTATTTAGATCAGGGCAGGGGGTGGGCTCAGCTCTGCATGGGGGGGGTGCTGGCAGCAGAGAGGGGGGCAGCTGGTGTGGTGGTGTGGAGGCTTTGCCAGCACCAGGATTCCTCCCGGTCCATCCCTGGCCTCGTCCCCGGTGCCCCTCTACACACTGAGAGTGTGGGCTGGGAGCGGGGTTGGGGGGCAGCAGCTCTGCCCTCCTGCCACCCAGAATGAGATGTTCCTTCACTGCCCTCCCCATTCCTGCCTGGAGTAGAGACAAACTGCTCATCCCAGCTCTCTCATGCCAAGCCCACACCGTGGCTGCTCCCCGGGACGTGGGGAGCCGGAGGGTGGGATGCCAACCTCGCCTGGCACAGCCCTGGGGAAGGGGACAGGGCTCCTACCCCAGCTCTGGCACAGGCTGCCCATGAGTCTCAGCACCTGGGGCTCGGTTTCTCTTGGGGTACAGGACATCCTCCCTGCCCAGCTCCTGGAGAGCAGCAGAGGGTGCTGGGTTCCTCCTGGTTCCTGCGACTCTCCCACCTCGCAAGATGTCACAGGGTCACCTCCGCCTCACACCCAAAAAAGCAGATGGAAGCCCCAAGGGCTGAGCAGGGCTGACCTGGGGGACCCCCAACTTCGGGGAAGCCTCGGGGCTGTGGCTAAGCCGACAGTGCCACCTGCTGCCATTGCACACCCGTCCCCATCCCACGCTGCGGGGCTGGGGACAGCGCAGGATTCCCCCGGAGGACCCACAGGTCCTGAGCCGGCTCCAGAGCTGCTCCTTCCTCCAGGCTGCTCCCAACCTCCACACAAAGCCTGAAGCACTGACCAGGGAGCTCTGTGCTCTGAAAACCTGGGTGGTTGGGACACAGTCAGCCCCACAACAGGTACACCCCTCCCAAACACCCCCCCTCCAACACCCCCACGTTTAGTAAATCCCCCTTGGATGTGCTGGTCCCCTCTCTTTTACAACAGGAAACACCCCGAGAGAACCTGCAAAGTCAATTACAATTTTTTATTAAATATACATCCTCTCTTGGCACAAATCTTAAAATATATAAACATTATATAACAAAGTGTCTTCACTGCAATAAAATAGAACTCCAGATCCAAGAAAAGCCGTCAACATGGACACACACACACACACATACACGCGGCGACGGCGAGGACACGTCTCGACAAAAGGCCTTGAACATGTTTGTGCTAATAGATGCATAGACAACACAGGCAGTGCTGGGAAACCCTGCAGCATGTGGCATTTGAGGGGGGCAGATGGGGGGAGCAGGAGGAATCAGCCCCTACAATAATAGTAATTAGAAAAAACAAAAAAGAAAAAAGGCTGTTTTGTAGGACACCTCCTCCTCCTCTGGCGCAGTGCAGGCTGGGAAGGTCCATAATGTACATCCTGGCTCTGTGCAGAGCCCAAGGACCCCATCAGGTGTGTTGGAAGTGGCATGGGAAACATCCCACCGTGTTTTCTCACCTTCCTGCCCCACCAGGACTGGTGCCAGACTCACTCAGGGTTGCCACAGTGCTTCTGCTCAAAGTTTCCTTCCGTGCCTCATCTGCTTTTGTCTAAAAGGCCCTGGAGGGTGAGGATGATAGTGCTCGAGTCCTTCTTGGTGGAAGGCAATAGGAAGTTCACAGAGTACCACTACTTCCCCACAGAAGTCAAGAAACTGCTTTGGGAGAGCTCCCACAGAGAACTGATGCCACAGCACACACCCACCCCACGGCTCTCAGCAGCTTCACGCCTCTGGAGGACGTAACTCCTCCCCTGATCCTTCCATCCCAGTCCTGCCAACCACCAGCCAGCTTCCCAGCAGCTCTGCCTTCCCAAGGAAGTGGCTGAAGTCTCAAAGAGATCCCACCTCTCTCATGTTCAAGTCCCTGAACTGACCCTTGGAACCTCCCAGAAGGACAAGCTCTCCCCGAGCCACCTACCCAGCAAAGAGCATCACGGGGAGGCACCGACAGGGGAAGCGACACGAAGCAGCAGCGTTTCACAGCTTGTGAAGGTGCTAGAAGTGAAGGCTGGACAAGCAGTTCAAGAACCTTTCAAACCCCATCCCCACCCCTAAAAAAAAAAAATCAAACCAACAACCTTCTGCCCCATCGTCCAGCGCCTGTGATGTCTCGTTCCCACACACGAGCATCCCAGCTGATTCCAGCTGCCTGGGTGTCACTGTCCCAGCCACAGGTCTGTCATTCCAGAGGGCCTTCACTGGACCTGATTTTCTCGAAGTGCTAGTGCAGGGCTGAAGGGAGGGAGATTAGATGGGGTGGAGCAAGCACAAATTAATGTTTGGCTGCATTAAGGAACACAAGAGAAATATGAGCTAGGAATTTGAGAAGAATAAAGTAAAAAAGGAAGAAAAAAAGAGAAAAAAAGGAGGAATTCAGGGTAGTAAAGAAGTTGTGAAGTAGAGAAGGACCAGAGAACATTTCTGTTAGAACATTCCTGTTAGACTTGTCTCTTTCTCAGAGCTAAAGGCGATGGACCTTCTCGGCCAGCAAGCAGGCAAGCTCCCCTTCCATCTCAACATGCCTGCAACTCCTTGGGCACTCATTCCAGGCAGCAGAGATCTGGAACATGCCTCAATTCATGAGAGGATTAAAGGGAAGGGAAGAGAACACTCTGTTTCTCCTTTTCTACATTCAAATCAAAAGGAAAAAAAAAAAAAAAAACAACCCCAAAGCAGCTATTTAAACCAACCCAAAGCAGTAACACACAGACACTCTGAACACTTTTGCCTGAGAAACAAAAGCACCAAATCCACTGCAGGCTGGAGCCAAAGATCTGTCTCTGAACAAACACTCAGCCTGCACAACTTGGAAAAACATGTTTGGCCAAAACTCCACTGAATTCAAATCAGGTGAAGCCTATAACCAGGCAACAACTTTGCTGAGCTTGGAGGGCTTCAGGTCTTGTTTTTCCTGCTCCCAGCTCCCAGGCTCTAGATGAGCTGCATGCACCACGCTGCAGCTGCAAGAAGGGCAGCACTGGGGTCAGCCAGCCTGAAGCTGCCTCCTCTGCAGGCTTCCTGCTCCTTTAACACACGACCTGCACTCCAGCCATGCCAGAAGGTACCACGTGTGGATCTGCCCCCTCCTGTTCAGTCCCAGTCATCCACTGTAAATCCTCTCTGAGTCAGGACCTGGGATGAATTAAGCCACTTCTATACTCATATACTCACAAGACAAGGCCTCCTACGCTCATCTCTGACATCACCTACCATACTGCAGAGCAAAGGACCCCTCTCTAAGTTGGCAGCCACTGTTCAGCCTCCTCCTGTCTTTCTGCCCATCGCTGTGTGGAAAGGGCTCAGCTTTGAGCTGGCAGCCTCTGGGCTGAGAAACAAACTCGGTGTGGGTCAGATGCACACAGGCACATGGACACACAGCCAACCACTGACACATCTTGCTGCTGGATGTGCCTCACTGCTGGGGTAGGACTCAACTGCCTCAGGATTTCCTCACTGGGCCAGAGAAAAGAGCAGAAGTAATTGGCTTCTCCATTGGAGAAATGAAATCAGAGCTCTTGTAAAGGACTAAAGAAAACATCACCCAAACCAAGAGAAGAGCTGATCGCCTTCCATTAGCAACAGGAGCAAAAATTACACAGAACTCCTGGCTGTCATCTCTAGAGACTCTGAAAACAACATCAGTTTCTTTAATTACAAGGTAAATCAGTAACCACAGTCAAGTTGCACGATGGAGATCACCATCTGCAGGCTGGGGGGCAGAAATGACTGACTGAACCCCCCCCCCAATCCACAACCATCAGCGTGAGATCGATCCGACGTGTTCTGGGTACAACACACACACTGACACCTCAGCCTGCTGGCCCTCTGCCATGCCCACTAAATGGAAGTGTAGGTGCTCAATTCCTAGGGAAATATTTGGCATTAGAAGCAAGTCCTGCTCCAAGGAACAAGTGCAAAGAGAGAAGAAAGGAGAAAGCTATTTCTACCAATTGTGCAATTATCTCCATTCCCATTAATAAAGGCCCAAACTACAACAGCTAAAATACATCCACCAGAGAAGGGCAGCTTTTAAGTTATGCCTTATTCTTCCTTTATGCATTATGGGCTGTATCAGCTGGAAAGGGATTTTTAATCTTGGCTTACATAAAACCTGATTCTCAGAGAGGTCTGAAGATTTCTCTGACCTCCCTCACACTCCAATGGTAATACAGGAACAGAACATAAACCAAAACCACCCTCAAATCTCCATCCCCCTGAAAACCAATCTGAAATGGAAACACTACAAGGTACTTTACCATTTTCAGATTGCAACTGGAAGTGATTGGCACTAGGTATGATTTCTGAAGGGTGAATACTGACAGTGGTGCCAAGGACTCTGCTGGACAAGAGCTCTAGGAAGAAAAGCAAGTGGGTTTAGCCATGGCCTAACAGACAGAGGTGACATGACCGATACAACAGGCACCAAAGGACAACAAGGTTGATCAGAAGCAGGGCCAGCAGCTCAAGGCTGCTGGGCTGGATTGACCAGCTGTGAGCAGCCTCTCAGGACAGCTACATCACAGCTGCATCTCCAAGATGTTTGTTCTTGCCTCGTGCATAAAGCAGCAGCAGTAATACTGAAGGATAAAGTTGCTTATGTTTGAAGTCTGTAACGTTTTGGTGTTTTAGTGCATGGCTACAGCCTGACACACCCCTTGGAAAGCGCTGCCTTTGCCACCGTGACAACGATGGGAGGGTCTGGGTAGCCCAAAGGCATTACTGCAGTTCAACTCAATCCAGCTGTGAGCCCAGGCACAGCCCCTACTCAACAGCACTGACAACTCAAAGACAGAGTTTGCTTTACAAAACCACTCAGAGCTCTCCTCTCCTGCTGTCAACAGTCTTTGGTAATCTCAGAGGGACATGGCAAGCGATGGGTATTTTATGCAACTCAACCCAGAAATGAGAAGAAGGTTTAAAACCAGGGCAGCATTTCCAGCCAGAGCTCATGTTCAGCTTGCAGAACACAAGTAGTGACCTGGACCTGTTAAATCCTGCTGTGTCCTGTTTGATGGAGACAGACTCCTACAGGTTGAAGGAATCTGGAATTCCCTATGGACTAACTGGAATATTGCACTTGGCAGACTGCCTCCAACTAACACACACTCAGTAATGAAGACCTGCCTACCAGGAGCGGTCACTTCCCAGATTCAGAGGTTCATCCCAAGCACTGAGCCCTCTCTTTCATCATCCACCACTTCATCTGCCCACAGAGACCAGGTGAGGAGCCAGCAGCAGCACGAGTTTGTTTGAGAGGCTCCACTCCTGGTGTCCTGGTCAAACAGAAGGGTGAGGCAGCTACTTTGGAGGACTCAGTCCTGGCAAAATCATAAGAAGAATTTTGTTTGGGAAAGGGTTAGTTTGAGGTTGAGGTTTCTGAATAACTCAGAGGCTCACTAAAAAGAGGGAAAAAAAATAAAACCCAACAACAACAAAACCCAAACAGGTAAGTTCTGAGCTGTGGGAGAGCACATACAAAGTGAGGGAATGCTAGCATTGCTCTTTCTACACGTGTTGGACTCTTCCCCAGCAAGGGCTGCAGGGATTAAGCTACTACCTTTCAACATTAGTGCTGTGCTGTAATTTACGGAGAAGGATCTGCGTCAGGTCAAAGGTTGTGAAGCTTATTCCCACTGCAATGGGACCTTTGACCCAGTTCATGCTGAGTCCTTTGTACAAGCCTCGGATTAGTCCCTCTTCTCTTATAATCTCCTGCATGGTGAGAAGGATGGAGCTGTAGGTGTGTCCCATAACCCCGGCCGTCTGCATTCGTCGGCGAACCACATCCAGGGGGTAAGAAGCCGACTGGCCGATCAAACCAGCACAGGCACCAAACAAAAGTCGCTCTGGAGGGGATGGCTGCAACTTCCCACTGTGATCTGGGAAAGAAAAACAACCCAAAAAGTAGCAGAGTGTAGAAAGCTTTTTGGAATAAACAGGTGATTAAGGTCGAGTGGGCTGAGAGGCAAAGAGGGTACTGGGTGCCGGAGCTCTGAGATTCCCAACTTGGTATTTCCATTACTTGGTATGTAACCACGTCCTCCTGCACCCAGGATCTGCCTGTTCTTGCTCCTTCACAGCTTCACAAGACAAGAGATACAGCTTTCCCACAGCCTGCCCTCCTCATAGCCTCTCCTCTGGAATCAGAGAGAGGGAGGCACATGGCACCCCCCACGAGCTCAAAACTTTCCAGTTGGCTTCAGGGCCAGGAAAAGGATTTGTACCACTGAATCCAAACATCTCGAGTTGGCCAGAAGCCTACACCACTTCAATTTGGAAGCAAAGTAAGTTGCCTTTACCTGCATGTAGTTTCTTTAACGTCTCATAGGTGAAGAAGCTAAGCCCAGCATATGGAATCACTCCAAGGATGGTTGGTGCAAATCCCCTATACAGTGTCTTCAAGCCTTCCTCTCGGGATATTCGGATGAAGACGTGAACAATATTGCTGTACCTGGCATGTGGACACAGGAAAACCAAATCTGTGCTGGTTAGTGACTGTGCACACCAGTAGTACTTCCAACAGGATTTTCTGAAGGATCAACAATTAATTAATTTGGCTCCGAGCTCATCAAGCAGCTCGGAAGGGACTTCAGAAGCCTGACTGCAAACGGAGAAGCCAGTCACCAGCTCTCCTGTAGCCCTATCACAACAACACACTTTCCTGTCTGTCAGATCTCTTCTGGAGGCATTGTGCCAGCTGGCCTCCTGAAGGACCAACACACAGCTTTACTAGTGAGGTCTTTTGGTATTGATCTCCTTCCAGCCCCAGACTAACCAGGGCTCTGAACATTTAATCAGTGCTCAGACCCCAGCAGTAAGAGGTTTATTACACCAAAGGCTCCGAGCAAGAAGTGACCCAGAAAATGGGAATAAAGTCATCTGACCTTAAAAGAAAGTTCTGTGTTTGTTCATGGTGCTTATACTTGCTTTTGTTAGGCACTTACATCTCCTTCGGCGTGACAGCCATTCGAGCACGGACCATATCCAAGGGGTAGGTTAACATGGCAGCCGTTGTGCCTGCCAGAGAGCCAGCAATGAATCGAGGAAAGGGTGTCAGCGCTCTAAGGTGAGAGAAGAGACCAAACAGATCACCTGGAGATGGAAATACTATGTGGCTTTTTGAGGATGGCTCTACTCTACCAACTACTGAACCCCTTCCCTGTCTGCGTACTGAAGAGCGGTGGGTGGGGGTTGGAGCAGCGGTGGTTTGCCACAGCCATCCAAGACACAGGCGTAGAGAAGTAGCTGTTGGGGACAGCAAGCCTGGCTTGGGGTGTCTCAGACACTACACACCCAAGAGCAAGAGGCTCAGGCCACATACACAGCTCAGATAACAGCACAAGGCTGGATCTTATTGCTTCTCCTGCACAGAAAAATCTCTTTGTTTTGCCTGCCCACGCTCAGCACAGCGAAGTGCTAACTCAATGTCTAGGCCACTTCTTGCTCATGCCTCTAGAAGACAGGGTCACCTTCTCACAAAGATCTCCCCTGCCCAAGATTGGAAGCCCAGCCCTTTGCTCAGCCCCTTCACCCACCCTGTCCTGCAAAAGCATCTTGTGAGGGGCTGGCACAACTCTGCACCAACAGAGCCTTCAACTCAGCAGGAAAAACCTGCTCCCTCTCTACAGACTACGGCCCCACAAACTGCTCCATCCTCCTCTGCAAGGATCAAAGCCACGTTGCATCTTACTTTCCCTGGAAGCCGTAGTAACTCCCCAGGAGCTGCTTGTACTCCTCGTGGGCGCAGAACTGAATGGCAGCGTAAGGGATCACCCGCACCATGGTGGCGGAGTTTCCTCGCCAGAGACTCCAGAAGCCTTCGTTGAGGTAGGTACGATAAATGAGCCTGTAAGCTTCCTGCAGGCAACCGATCAAAGGTCAGGCAGGGAGATCATGATAAGAGGGAGTCCAAACAATAGAGGGGGGGAAAAGGTGACCCTATAGCTTAACCCCTCCAAATCTTCCTTCCTACCTCAGCCACAGTGAGTTGGTATCAGCTGTTTACGCTCGTAACCCTGACTCTGGAATAAGACAACTAAAACGTCTTCTCTGGGGAGACTGAGTCAGATACATTAGAGAGAAAAAAGAACCAGAGCCAGGAAGGCAGTTTTACATTCAGGACATCTTCATTTTCCCTCTGCTGGTAAGGCACAGAGCTGGCTTGCTGTTGGCACAAACCATTTCTCAACTCAAATTAATCTTCTTAGAAGACAGAAACATGTGGATTACACTTATTAGGACAGCACACATGGAACAGCTGTGATGCAACAGGACATTCAGCTCCCAAACTGAAATTTTCTATATAGTCTGAAACAACTCTGAAACAAACAGTGATTTGTGAAAGAAAGCAACTACTAGAGGAGAAAGTCTAATTAAATCCCAGAGAGATGCCACAGCATTTACTGTCACATCACAGGGGCACGAACAAGAACTGAGGCCCCTTCGTGCCTGGCACTGAACAAAAAGATGAAGGAGTTTCCAGTTTTTCCCCCCTTTGCTTTTTCAC
The DNA here is from genome assembly GCA_013399135.1 of Heliornis fulica. Lineage (NCBI taxonomy): Eukaryota > Metazoa > Chordata > Aves > Gruiformes > Heliornithidae > Heliornis > Heliornis fulica. Next base: position 67,776 of record VXBZ01002517.1, on the reverse strand, counting down.
TGTGAGTGCTGCTAATAAAACTCAAGCAAGTTAAAATAAACACAAAGATAGGGCTATTACTGCCATTGGTCAAACATTTCAGGTCAACACGAGACAGACACATCACCTCACCTTGGCAGAAAATCTTTTCGAAGACACTAAAAAATAATAAAAAAAAAATATAATTAGGTCTTGCAACACATTCAGATGGATCAAATAAACCATCCAGGGATTTTATCTAAGGGATAAAAGTAGAAGCAAAGGAATTAATGCACAACAAGAGATTCTTTATGATAAACACACCCCAGAGGTTAAGCGCTGCTAAACTCTCCTCAGCACCTGAGTTCATTTTTGCACCTACTCTTATGCAAACACTCAGTTTCTGTCACACTTCCTACTTGAAAGCCCTAAAAATAAGCAACTAAAGAAAAAAAACCAACAAAACCTGCACCAACCACTTAGTTTAACAGAGCATCTCCATGCCCAGGTTCCAGCTAAGAACGGGTCTGTTTAGCGAGGCTCCACGCAAGAGTGGTTTCATCCCAGCAAAACCCAAATCAACACTCGGTTTCTTTCCATGCATCCATTCAAACTGACAGCATCTCTTTAACTATGTAATACACAAGGCATTTGGAAGCAAGATTTATTTGGCATACAGCAGCTCTGTTTTGTAACGTTCCTACAGCAGGAAAGAAACCCAGTCTAAAACCCAAACAGCAACGCTAATGAAACATGGTTCCAATTAAGTGTCTATTGCAGTTTCTTTCAAACTCCTCTGAGACTTGTAACCTCTCAAGTGTATCAAACAATCACATGCAAATACATTTTCACCCACGCTGCTCCTTTATGCAATTCAACACTTTTTTTTTTATTTAAGAAATAAAACCAACTCAATAACAGATTTGAGCTTGGTCTGCAATGGAAAAAAAAAAAAAGAAAGAAAAAAATAGAAAAAGGAAAAAGATCTTTTCCCTCTCACCCAGGAAAATTCTTCAGTCTCTAGTTTAAGGGACAGCCTCTTCCCACACTCACATAGCCCAAAGATACTTTCCCTCTTCAGGCAGGGAAGAGAATCAAGAGCAAAACCCCTCCAGAGAGCAAGAGACTAAGAGATCCATTAGACCCCAAGAAATTGGCCAGAATGGGAAATTTTTAAGCATACCCTCTGTAGCGAGTTTACCAGCTCAAACCACACAGGTCTCCAAATAAACACAGGCCCATAAAAACTACTGTGGATTTATATGGACAGCTGACAACTCACCCCAGCATTACAGTTTCCACCTCACCTCTGATTGTGACATTTCCAACCTTAGATGAACTGGTGTTTGCTCTGGTGAGCAAGCACAGCACATACTCCTCGCTGCACGAGCATCTGGCCACAGCTGCAATCCCAGCCCTGGCTTTAGCTCCCTACAGCTTGAACTCCCTGATCTATATCCCCACTATCCCAGGCCTCAGCCCCTACTATGCTGAGAATTAAAACCATGTCAAATGAAAGTCAATTCAAAATTAAATCTCATCCAGGGATTAAATTAAACCTACCCAATACATTTAATCTGGGATGTCAACCAGATTTAAAATCCTTGGCCTCGCTGAGTGTCTGCTGGACTAAGAGTCCGTTGCTTCCCCTTCTCCCTCGGGATGGCCAGTGCAGCCAGCACTTCTGCCCTGAAACATGGCCCTGAACACAGCCCACGATGGGGCTGAATCCCAAATCCCACTAAAAGCATGAGAGCTTTCTACTCTAATTAGATGAGTTTCACTTTCACTCACTGAAAAGTTACACTCTGTAAGATGAAGCTGGGTATGTCGGCCTCCACACCCCTTGCAGTACTCTTCATCGTTAACACCAGCTCTAACTAAAGCAATTCAGCTCTAATACAGTGCAAATCACAGCAGGAAAGACCACATACATGTGAGTTGGCACATGCCTGGCACCCAGAAACTCCCACAGCTCAGTTACCTCTCTCCAGTGTCACTGCATCTCCCCAGATTGCTCCTTTCCCCTCCCCGTTTCTCCAAACTGAGCAGACACAGAAACCCAGAGCATTACAATCACACCCTCAAACGCTGCTTTTACAGCTTTTACAGCAGTAAATACACCCTTTTACAGGGTGTATTTACTCCACAGTCCAAAATTCTCCCTTCTGCTACCAAATCCTCATGGCTGACCAACATCACGAGCTACGGGCATCATCTGTGACCAGCAGCGCCTGCATCTGCGTCACGCCAAAACAGCTAAACTCCTGCTGACTACCTCGAGACTGGGATCCAACAGCACAGGACAGCCACAAACCTGTGATAATCCTGACAAAACAACAGGTTTTTAGACTGAATTGGTTGTGGTAATGTCGTTATTCTGTCTGCAGCCTGCCAGGTCTCTGCGGACTGAGAGCGGGAGGACGGGCTGGCTGGGTGGATCAGAGAAGCTGGTTTGGATTCAGCTAACAAGAACGGAGAAGCACGTGGCAAAGGCCAATGTGACTCACCTTGAAACATGATTTTTGTCCTATCCAGTGGAGCTACTGCAGTTTTAGCAACAGCACCAGCCAATGCACCAGACATCAGGGAGTTGAGTACCTTCTTTTTCTCCTGGTTACTCTGGAACAAAGCACAAGCTGTAATATATTACTTTGCTGCAGCATCTACCCTCTCCTCTCAAGCACTTGGGTCAGAATTCTCTTCAAAATTTCAAGCAAATTCCCAGTCAGATGGTGAAGAACAAAGATTAGACTTATCTGCCAAGATGCAAAGTTCCAAGGTCTTGCCACCACATCTTACATGTACTGGTTTCTCTCTACTAGGATTTCTAAAAGCTCATTACCACGATTTAGCCACGTGTAGAAGGTTCAGTTTCTTTTTTTGCCCTTCTAGTAACACACAAGCCCTATTTCCACACTGTTCCCAAGATCCTTGAATAATACCAGACAGGTTTCCTACCATGATAAATGAAATGGAAGTGGGTTTGTTATTGACATTCCTGCCACAGCTCATGTTTATAAAGCAGCTATCTTCTCGTAACACATGGGCAGAAAGCAAGTAAACGGCCTGAAATCTAACACCATGAAGGTTACAGCCTGAAAGACAAGTCAAGACAAGGCTTAAGAATGTTAACTTCTGATATGCTTTATGTTTTCATGGAGAAGAGGAGTTAATTTTTTTTTCCTCCCCCAAGAATGTGTCACAGCTAAAGATTTAATGTTTATTAGCAAAATACACGGTCCAGTTCAATTTTCCACTCCAGTCTTTGCCTGTCTGGTGCTAAATGCAAGGGTAACCATGCAAAGACAGCACTGGATGAACTTCAGCCTGAGTTTTGGTCTGAATCAGACCAAAGTTCAGCATCTCCTTGTGTTTCTAGCAGGAGTTTAGTAACAGTGGCATGAGCAGGGAAACCCAGACTCACGTCCCTCTCCCTGGGTCTGCCACTAAAGACATAATAATATGTAACCTTGAAGAAGGCACATGGCCCTGCCTGCCTGACAGCTGTGAGCAATGCCCAGCTAAGAAGGCAGAGCTGGAATTGCTCAGCTATCCCTGGAGAAGGTGCCTTGCATGTACACTACAGCTCCTTCAAGACTCCACAGGCCAAACCCCACTCAGCTGCTTACTCTCTCGAGTAGCCACGCAGCTCTTCTCCCAAAGCCACTGCACATACCCAGCAATCTCCTGCTCTTACCTCTGATGGGAGGTGGGTTGGTGTAACTGGCTCCACATCCTGCTGTTTGAAATCCACTGGACCTTCTCTCACACCATTACCCATACCAGTTACAAGTGGGCAGAAGAGCTACGGCTCCTCAAATGAAAACAAGAACAGAGCAAGAGTTAGTATCCAGAGTAGGAAAATACACAGTACTGAGCTTGTGTAGGAAGGAAGGGCAACCTGCTTCTCCCAGGGGCATTTTTGATAGGAAACCCCCATCCCAAGCTCCCAGTGAACTTCCAGATCCTAATGCCATTTCCAGGATCCCAGCACTATTTCCTTCCTTTAAGGCACGAGTGTATGTGTGTGTGTGGGGGTACTTTGGTGCTGTGTAAAACCTGTGTAAGTCACATTCACTCTTCTCAGCTCACGAGAAACTCAGCTGCAAGTTACATCAGCACATCTGATATCAGCATATCTATGTTTAGTTTGGAAAAGAGGAGACTGAGGGGAGACCTTATTGCTCTCTACAACTCCCTGACAGGAGGTTGCAGTGAGGTGGAGGTTGGTCTCTTCTCCCCAGTAACAGGTGACAGAACTCGAGGAAATGGCCTCAAGCTGCACCAGGGAAAATTTAGGTTGGATCTTAGGAAGAACTTGTGTCCTGAGAGAGTCCTCAAGCATTGGGACAGGCTGCCCAGGGAGGGGGTTGAGTCCCCATCCCTGGAGGGGTTTAACAGACGGGGAGATGCGGTGCTTGAGGACATGGTCTAAGGGTAGACTTGGTGGCGGTGGGTTAATGGTTGGACTGGATGTTCTTAGGGGTCTTTTCCAGCCTTAAAAATTCTATGATTCTATGATTCTATGATTCTGTGATTCTGTGATTCTGTGATTCTATGATTCTGTGATTCTGTGATATCTAGAGGAGAGAGGAGTCAGATCCTGCTCTGTCCTTTCCCATCGCTTACAGTGAGGATTTTGCTTGATATTCAGTCTGACTGCTGAGCATCTAGATACTGGAGAAGGCACGTAGAAATTTAAAACCCAGCCCTGGAAAATGGAAAAAAATAGTCACAGCAGTAAGTCCCGAAAGCCTGCCATAAGCAATTGGAGGTTATTTTAGGAAATGGATAGATCCAATGCCTCACACGTGCCATAAAGGCTATTTTGATGACGCTGGGGGCCTGACTGAAGGCAGCACATCAGTGATTTCCAAAGTCCCTTTTCTTCAATGCACAGTGAATCAGTGGGGTTTGCACACACATTTCTTGCTGTGACACACACTCTTGCTTGCCTCACGAAAGGCAAGGTCAGTCTAACCTTAGCTGCAGAGTACAAATAATGCTTTACACAGCAGCTATCACTTCAGCAGCCATCTTTCTAGTATTTCTGGGGTTTATGATGCAGTTTGCAAGACTTGGGTTAGCACAGAAAGGTGGGTGACTCTCTGCATCTCGTGTCTATTCCCAACCCAGGTGTGGAACTATGAAGTCTGAAGAGCATCAAGCCCACTGAAGTAGCCCCATTCCCCTTCTCTGAGCTTCCTTTCAAAGAATGTGGTTTCAGGAAATCCAAAATCTGCTCCCCAGCTCTGCCACAATCTTCTTGCATGTCCTCCAGCAAGTCCCTGCAGTTCCTACCCTCTCAGATGCCAGGAAACCTCAGGCACAAGAGCTTGCTCACTCAGAAAGGCCTTCTTAAGACTTGTTATTGGGTTGGTTTTTTTTTCCCCCCCATTTTAACAATCTCTAGATATTATATGCATGTCAGCACCTTTCATACTTGCTGACCTATTTTTTTCTCCCCACATCACTCTCATAAATTAGTGCCAGACTTCACTTTCAGAGAGATATTAACGCAAAGCAGGAGACAGATCAGCTTGGTCTGTACTCGTGCATGACCAATTTGTGATGATGAAGCTCTGCGTGACCTGTGCACTCACTCCAAGGGAGGACAGACCCACCTGGGTACCTTAAACACCAGGCATCACTTGCTGGAGCTTTGGAAAGACACATATCAAAAGTGTTTACAACTCCTGAGGGTGTTTTCAAAGAGAGGAGATTGCAGGATGTTGCTCAGAGTGTAATAACTCAAAAATTTTAATGAAAGATAAACATATGATAGTCCAAACCACAACCTAAACCTCATCGATGGTTGTGCTCAAAAAGTTGTAGCATGGAAGTGTGGTCACATCAGACCACGTGAAAAAACCCTCCCATGAGGATCAGGACTGGAGATGATTCATAACACTACAGAGCAGAGCACTTCATTAAGTTATTGTGCAGAGCACAGACTGCTGATTACTTCTAATTACTCTCTGCAGTTACTTCCTTCCCTTCTTATCTCATGTACCTGGAAAATCCACTGTAAACCAACGTCTTCCAGCAACAGCAAGAAAGAAATCACAGGTAGAGATATTATCCCCAGCTCTCTCAAAGAAAGAAATGTAGGTCACAATATCAGATTTATCTCTGCCAAAAATAAATGCACAAAAATAGAAATCATGCTAAAGAGCTCAGCGATGCAATATGTAAACGCGTTTTAAAACACGATTTTGAAAGGCGATTGAGAAAGAGATGACTGAAAGCAAATTTTAAAGGCTGAACTGATGGTATTAAGCCTGGACTTATTTTAGAACATGCACATGTGTAAAGATGATATCCATTTACTCAAGAATATTCTCTTTGATTCTGGTCAGAGATGTCCTTTTTTTTATTTTTAGCGCCGATGCCCTGATGGTACAAACACCTGTCTACACGCTCAACCTCACGCATTACATCTCCACACAAACACAGGCTCTACACTTGCAGATACTCAAATGCAAAAATAGTTTGTATTATTTTCATTCACATTTACTCTCTGTGAACCAATGCAGCTTTATTTGAGTTTGGAGTTGGGATGGGCTCCGACGTCGGTGAGTTATTAACTGAATTCTGGTCGTTCTGACCAGTAACACACGCTGGAGCCAAAGCTTTGCTTTAAAGTTTGAGTGTGAATGTGGCCATGAGAAGCCAGACATTGTTCTGCACAGATCACAATGTGACTCATTAAGTAATCCACCAAAACCCAGCATGGAGCAGATGGGTATCTGCAAACGCTGGTATGTCATATAGCCCACTACACTGGCATTATTTACATTTACAAAGCCACGGGAAACAAAACAAAGCAAAACACTATGGATGAGATTTCTTTTTGTATAACACACTCCTGTGTTATTTATGTTACAGCTAGAGGGGTGACAGATCCTTGTCACACACATCTGGCTCCAGCCCCCTCAGTCCTACCCGTTCCCCTAAGAGAACACATAATCAGAAAGCAAAACTGCTGGCGAAGGCGAGTTCAAAAGTTAAAGAGGTTTAATAAGTAACACATGCTGTGCTTTTAGAACAAAACCATGAGAGTTTATTGCAAGCACAAAGCACTTGCCCCAGCATCCAGTTTTGAGTCCACCAGAAAGCGCTGCCTGTAACTCAGCCACGCTAATTCACCGCCACACATTGAAGCTTATTTCCCCATCTGTCACAGAGGGAAGCTCAAGCCCCTGGTTTTGGGCACTAGTACCTTAGACAAACCCATGAACTCGGCAGCAAGGGTCTGCCCTGTGATGGTCCTGAGCCCCAGGACTCTCTCTAGGTACCCTGCCTCGCAATGCACACACCTTGGTGCACTATAAACCAAGTTTCATCCCGGGAGATGCTCAGAATATGCTCTGCCCATTAAACCTGAGAGCATTGTCAGGCTTCCCTGCCCATTCTCCAGGCTCTCTCTAGCGGCGCTTAATGAATACCTGAGCAAGTTCAATCAAGCTGTCAAATTGACTCTCTGACAACTCAGACATTCTGCTCTTCGTGGTGGTGATTTTGATTAAAAGGACAGGCCAGACAGAATCAAGTTATTCAGATGATAAAAGCAACCTACCAGGAGGAATATCTTACAGGCAGGTGCCAGTTCATTGCCCAAAGCGGGTGGGGGTTCAGAGAAAAAACAGCTCTAGCTGTCCAAGCTTGTGAATCCAACTGTGATGCCATTCCAGCTATTTCATTCAAATATATTTGAAATTACACAATCTTAAGATAATTAGTTCAGCAGAAAAGCCAACAGCTTTCAGAGACCAGCATCATATCTAAGAAATATGCACAAATCCTCCAGTTAGGGTGTGCACAGCTAAAAATCACAGTGCTAAAGGCTTGAAGATTATTATACAATTCCATATTTCAAAATTAAACCTCATTTGAGAGCTGGCTTCACCACATTATGCTACAACCTGCCTGAAACTCCTCCTTTATTTATTTTACCAGCTACACACACGCTTTCCCCTGGCAGATCAACACCACCAGCTTCCAGCAGCAGCAGGATGAGAGGAAGGAGAAAAACTGTTTAGTTTCACAGAGGGGAGGGTTATTTTGGTTTGTTTTTTGGGTTTTTTTTTTTGTGGTTTTTTTTTGTTTGTTTGTTTGGTTTCAGGGTGTTTTTTCCCCTCACAAAACTCACAGCTGATGGAGGTGGAAATCTCCCTGCCCATCCTCTCCAGGCTTTCCTAACATGCTGACTGACCGCTCCTATTCTGGGCAGACCCAAAACTACCTGTGAATAGAAAAATATCTTAACCACAAAAGCCAACCTCATCTTTACAGTCTGCACGTTACAGCACAGTCAGAAGAGAGAAGAAGCCTGGGCATCCAGCCCAGAGACTGACTTGCAACGTGTCCTTACTGAAAAACAAGTTTGTCTGATATTCTCCAGTGGAATTTAGACCTGTCCCAAACCACGAAGGTTTCTGAAAGAATGTCATCTGCCCAGCAAGAACAGCAGACACAGTGCAGGGCAAACAGCAGGGGAAGCTCTCTGAGCCCCACAGTGTGTGTCTGTTAAGAAATGTTTGCTTTTTCCTTGAACAACCCCAGTAATACTTTTAAAAGCTGTTTGGAGCACTAGGCACGGGAGCGTCCAGCAGACCAGTGGCAGCAAACCCACGGAGCTTCAGCAGGTGAGAGCAGCTCTGACCCCATGCCCATGGGATGCACAGAAGAAAACAAGTCCTGCTATCAGCTGTCACTGTCAGCAAAGCCAGGGACTGATGCTGCTTCGGGGGAGACAAAGCAGGAGCACCCGGACTGTTACACAAACTTGGATGAAGTCACAGTTCACCTCTGGGGCAGAATTGTCATTTCATTCAGGTGAAGTCACTGGCATTACTCCACTCAGATTCACTGGAGTCCTCCTCACTCAGGAGCTACCCTATTCCCAAGGATTCTATTTTTTTTTTTTACTGTGTTGTTAATATCACTAATGAAAGGATATAATTAAATTAGGAAAGAAAAGAAAACCAAGAGAGCTCCCAGAGAAATTTTCACACGTTTTTCCAGGGTTGAGTTAAACAGTACCCAGGGAAGTTGCTCAATTAGGTTTCCTTCAATTGTTAAACTGAGCAATTGAGCCTGACACAGAAAGAGATGTGGTAAGAGCCGAGATTACTGCAGCCTTAAATTCACCCTTGGAGCAAAAGCATCACAGAAAATCACAGAAAAAAAAGGGCTGAAACACTCAGAACAGGGGGATGAACTATAACTAGACAGCCCCTCGAGGTCCATCTCGGCCTTCCAGTTTGATTAAGCCATTAAAAATCAAAACCAGCTATGCCCTGCAGACTCCACTCTCTCCAGTCACATCCATCTTTCAGCTGCATACAAATCCGATGCCAAAACATCAGCTATGAATAGCCCACTGCACTTCTTCCCTCAAAGGCCCATACAGACACTGTTAGCAAGGTTTTCAAGAATCATTGACAATTTAACTGAAACACTCACTATATGGCAGGATCTGGAAGACTTTTAAATTTTTTTCACACGCTTTCTTAGCTCCCAAGTACAAAACAAACGCTCCTCCTACCTCCCTAAGCCAGAGACAACTCAAATTTACCAATAAAACCGAGGATAAGGATACAAATTCTTCGAATGGTTTTCGATTATCTAACTTGAACCAAGCCAGTTGCTGAACACCCAGAAGTGGTTAAATCTCAACCTTCACTGCAAGGCTGGCTGCATTATTCAGGGGCTCCAGTTTTTTGAACTAAGCTTGGGAGGAAGGAGTGAGCCACAGGGGAGGGAAAATCTTGGCAAGAAGGGACAGCGCTTCATTCTTCAGTCGCTCAAAGACGACTGGTGCTGGGATCACCTCGGCTGTGCCTTCCGCCAAAAAACTGATGGCCTGGTCTTATCTGCAAGACAGATAACAGCTTTATCTGAGGGGCAACAGAGCACTGAACAGAGGGGACTGAACACAGGGGCCCTCTGCTCAACACACTCAGTTTATCGGACAGCAATCGCCTTCCTTCAGGGACAGGAGGCAGAAAAACAAATAAGCACTCAACCACGCACACAAACCCCCAAGCATCCTCCTGGCTTGAATATTCCTGTCAAAAAATATTTCTCAAAGGTAATTTCAGAAAGAAACAACAATAAAATACTCCACATGACCTCTTGGCCAGCAGGCCCATACAAACACAAGCTTCTGTGGGCACACACGGGGTTCCAAAGCGACAGATCCCGGCACAAATTATTACTTTTTAATTTCACTGAGATTATTTGGAATACATGCAACCCCCAGTCAACACAAGAGCAATCTTTGCCAGGAACTGTGTCAACACAACATCAGATAATTACAATCTCTGCTCTAAAACTCCAGCAGTATACACTGCCTATTACAAAAAAAAAAAACCAACAACCCAGCAGCCAAAAAACAACAACAAAAAACCCCATGGATGAAGTAAAACCTTCTGTCCTTAAGCAGAACAACCCACGAGCATGCCAGGCAGGTGTAATTTCCTAACAGTGATGCTTTCCATGTTGACTGTAGAGTCATGCTAGACCACAAGCTCCCCACCCCACTGCCTGCCATACTCCCAATCACACGAAAATTAATGCACAGTCAAGCATCAGCTCTGCTTAGCCAAGAGTTTAAATTAAGTTTGATTACCTTATGGCAACTTGGACCTAGGAGCACCAACACGACACAGCCACCCTCATCATTAACCACACAGCAGCGAGGAGTAGCGGATTTAAAGCACAACCAGAGAGCAAAGCACACCCCCAACACTCATTTGTTGCCTGTTTGCATTTCAGTTCACCTCTCCACACAGCACAGAAGTGATCTCCTTTCACAAACCAGCTACCAGGAATACTTATGTATCACCTGGAAAACAGAGAAGAGCCCTGCAGCGTGATGTACCACTAACCGCTTCACGGAAGGAAGGTACAAACCTGAGTGCATCTTCCTACAACTAGTAGCAAAGTTACTAGAATAAAACAATTCCTGGTTCAGGAGGTTTTTTTTCCCAACAGCAAACCTGTCTGACCTGTACCAAGCCCATCTGCCTCACTAGGTAACCACACTGCTGGTGCTCACCTTAGGTTTTACGCAACCTCCTGAAGCAAAATTTAACACACCAGAAGTGCCCAAAACGTGCACTCCCAGGGCAGGGGACTAGCTACAGCTCTGGGTCAAGCAAAAAAGAAACTACTGCAGGTCCCAACTCACAGGGCTGTGCTCCCCTGCATGAAGCAATCACCTGGGGCAGAGAGATCGTGCTGAAATCCAACCCCAAGGGCAGCCTCGGTCCCCCTCAGCAGCGGGTCTCCTCAACACCAACTTTCAGAGGTCCTAAACAATTATTTTGATTTACCATCGGGAAAGAGAAACAAGTGTTGAGTATGCACAGGTCTAGAAGGATGTAAAAGGTGCTCAGAGTTACCTAGAATCCAGCCCTGGAGTTTCAGACACCCAATCACACAATTATTTCTAAATCCATTCGCCCACAGGTTGTTGGTACGATTATACCAACCCTCTGGTACCTTTATTACATGTCTCTCTTCCCTCTGCTGTTTTCCAACACCCACAGACATCTCTTCTGCACCCTTACACACACGCCCTTCTCCCAAACTAGAGTCATTAAAAAAAAACCAAAACAAAACCAAGAACATTTTCAAAACACACTAAATTCATCAAACCACAGAAAAACATCGGAGGAGCACACAACCATGGAGCAAAGAAGAGCCAAGTGACAGCAGCCTCCACACCCACTCTGAGCAGTTGGCTAAATTAACGGCCGGCAGGAAAACGACAGCCAAAAACACCAGCACATCTTCGACTCCTCCAAACTTCAGGGCAGTGCAGGCTTAAGGTCAGCAAAGCAAACGCAGCACAAACTGCTGCGCCCGCAGGATGGGAGTGTTTGCATGCAGCGAGGAACGTGGGACGGGGTTTGTTAACCCTGTGCAACCATTTCCAGCTTTTTCCATGTCGTTTTCTGCGCTGCAGTTTAAACCAAATCCAAGGTGCTTCTCCCATCTCCGCAGCTGACGGCGAAGCAGGAATTCACCCATGTGCTGCAACTTTTTCCTCACGCTGCAGTAGGACAGACGCAGACGGCACCGAGAGATCTGCATTTAGTGTCTTGAACACCCTCTGTTTCCCTCAGCTGAGGAACGGGTCTGCTTTACCCCCGGGTCACGTCAACTTAGAAACCAAACCAAACCAAATCAACCCCCTCTTGCATCGAAGCGCATGTCTGGAGACGCACACTCAGCCCAGCTCCGCTCGACGGCCCCTGATGGGAAGAGGAGCCCGACGTGCTTGGCACAGCCACCCGCCTCACACCTGCGGAGCAGGACTGGCTGGCAAGGCGGCGGGCAGGGGCCGGGCAGCGGGCAGGGGCCGGGCAGGAGGAGCAGCGGGAGAAGCTGGCAGAGGCCGTGCGGGCAGGTGGAGGGAACTCACGGTGTTTGGCGGGGCGGGGAGGCTGGTAGAGGCCGGGCGGGTGGGCAGCGCGACCCCGGAGCGGGCTGGGCCTGGGGCGCGGAGCCGCAGCCCAGCGATGACCACGGCC
>VXBZ01002517.1:39789-55262 GCA_013399135.1 Heliornis fulica | reverse complement strand
GGCCGCGACGATGGGCGCCCGGGGCCGTGTCGGTGCCCGCCGCGGAGTGGAGCGGAGCAGGGCGGAGGGTCCCGGGGCCGACCGACCCACACTCACCGGCTCGGCTCCGTTCCGCGCTCGGTGCCGCCTCAGCCGCCGTCTCCCCGCGGCCGCCAGGCCTACCCCTCCCCTCTGTGCCCCCGAGAGGCGGGGCTGGCGCTGACGGGTGACCAATCCCCGCGGCAGGGGAAAAACCGCGAGCGGGGATTGGCTGCGCGGTAGCGGACGGGCGTTGGCGGCGACCAACCGGCGTTGGGAAGGGGCGGGCTGCGCGGCCGGGGGCGGAGCGCGGTGTATCGGTATGGGCTGGGCGGGGGAGGCGACCCGGCACTGCCGCCTGCAGCGGGCCCGGCCCGGCCCCACCTGTCTCTGCCCGCCCCCAGCGTGCCCTGGGGCAGCGCAACGGGCCCGACCCCCGGCCTGCAGGGCTGAGTGCCATGCCCGGCTCCGGTGGCAGCGCTCCGGGTCTGTCCTTCCCAAGGGAGCGTGGCGAGAAGCTCGGAGTCACAGCGGAGGGAAAATACACCCAAGTGTTGCTGGCGCTGCGGGGGAAACCCCACGGTTAAAGCTCCCCACGCACCGGGTCAGGTCAGGCGTCTGGCCCCGCCAGCCTGGGAGAGCCACGCCATAACACACAGGCTCCCCAGAGCACTGAGGCACCCGCAGGAGTGGGGATAGTGGGGTCTCTGCACCTGCCCTGAGCCAAAGGAGCTGGACGGCTGCACGGGAGGAGCTCGGCCAGGGCAGTGCCCCCACAGCCCAAGCTTCTTACATGGCAGTAAGAGAGGAGACCCAGGCAGCCTCTCCTCCAAACACTCTCGTAGGGCTAAAAGCCTTTCAAGAGCACACTGATGCTTGGTACCTGTGGGCTGATAGCGCAGGGCTGGAGGAGGCTTTACTTACAGCCTCAGCAGCAAGGCACTTCCATCACCTTTCTCTCCCTGTCTCATCAAGGCTCCATAAAGAGCCAACCACCTTTGCACATTTTTATGTTTTATGGGGTCAACATTTCTCCAGAGAATATCACGTTAGAAAACATCATTCAAGTACTACGTGAGCAGGAGCGCAGGAAGAAGGTTCAGCATCAGCACCCAGAGCAGAGCTGGTAACATGGCCCAGCATGAAACAGAAACCACATGGCTGGGGGCATACAGGACCCTCTAGATGAGTCTTCAGAACCTTTTTGGATGTTTCTTTTGTTTTGCCCCAAGTCCACAGCTGTCTTCAGTCCATGAGACGCACAGCATCTTCGTTACAATTATGGTACACCCCAGGGAAGCGCTGCCCTGCTGAGAGGTAACCAAAGCTTGTGTGTGGCACCACTGCCAGCCTGTCCCTGCTTGGAAGCTACCCCCCTTGCTACCAGTCCCTGATTTGCTCATCTCACTGAAAAAAACCATGAGCTTTCCTCTTGGATGCAAACAGCAACACCACAAATATTTGTTGCTTTGGGCCACGCTATCCAAACTCCTTATTTTGCTTTTGTTTAAAACATTGCGTTGGCTGGAAATCCAGAACAAAACAGAGTAACAGAACATGGTCAGCAGTAAAGTAACAGGTAGAGTATCACTACAACATGACAGAACACATTCACAAACGATGAGATTCCTCCTCATCCATCCCACTGCCAGATCAGGCCACTAGCCTCCACCGGCACAGAGCAGAGGAATAAATCAGAACCAGCTGCCATGGTACATAGCAAACTCCTACCAGAAAAGATCCACTTGTGCTCTCATGGTATAGAACAGCACGTAGGAACGGCCCCATTCTGTACACATGTAACATACATAACAGCAGGGGGGAGCTGATCATCTTCAGCCATGAGATGACTCAGGGAATGGTTACTAGGGAGAGTCAGTTTGCAGCCTTGCGAATGCATAAAGCCATCTCAGCTGTAGCTCCTGATTAAAAGTTCACTGCAGCCTCACAAGCCAGGCATTTGCTTCAGATATTCCAGTTCAATGTAACTGCAAATTAATCCATGCTGGTCTGTGCTCTCCCCTTTAGACTTCACACAGATGAAGCTCCACTGCTTGGTGGAGTGATGATTCATTGAGCTAGGCTGCCCTTCTGCCCTGTCCACAGCTCTCGGAGCTCCACTTTGCAGCCAAGATCCCTCAGGGCAGCTTTAGCTACATCATCACAGTCCTTGTGTGTTGCACGAGCTTCTGTTATTAGATTCTCAGCTCCCATCTCTAAGATGGGCTGAGAAAAGTTCCGGCTCCGGGAGACCAGGTTGCGGATCAGCATGCAAGCCTGTTTCTGAGGAGAGAGGTAAATGAGTGAGATTAGCACCTTCTGGAGGGCAGTGCCACCCGTGTAGGATGCCAGCACACACAAAGCAAATCTGACTCCAAGTAAAGAACCTTTCCTGGGTACCCAAACACGAGGTGCCACAGACAGCAACAAAGTATTTCCTGGAAGAATAAAATCCACGGACAGAAGTATGGCTGGTTTTTCACATATAAGTTTATACAACAAAACCTCTTGCTTCTGTCAGCACAGCAGCAAATCTCAAGCACCAACCAGGCAATACCAAGTGCTACTTCATATAATGCTACTTCTCCAGTTACAGCAGACCCACTTTTCCACGCCTTGTATACTGTTCCAAGCACCTTACCGGGTGCTTAACTTAAACTACTTGTTCAAAAAATATTTTCTACGGTATTTTAATACTCCAGAGCACAAAGGTGGAGATGGGAGCTACAGAAACTGGCATGAGAAACCAGAGACTAACTCCTCATTTTATTCCACTCTGGAAAATAGATGGCAATGTCTCTTATAAGACAAGAAACATCACAGCACAGGCTCAGTCTGGAAGAGCCCATCCTTATCCTGCTCTTTTAAGAAGTAATGCCCAGAAGAGAGACATAGCACTGCACAGTCACTTGAACCCGAGTTCAGGTGGATCTGAAACCCAAACTGAAGCTCTGCTCTGATCACACCAGGGTGACAGACTTAGGGAGTCCTGCATTTAGATGCTGCACTCCAAACATACTCATAACCTTCTGGTTTTATCCTTCACTTTGTCAAGCGATAAAACCCCAATGAAGCAGTGAACACAGACAACATCACTCTGGAATAAATAATCAAGTGCTCCAAGGCAAATACCTGTACAGCCACTTCTCGTGGGTGTGCTTTCATAGCCTGAAGAGCTGCCAACGCCCCTCCACCTTCCATGATGACATTACAGTTCTCAGGCTTGCGCAAAGCCAACATGCACAAGGCTGCACAACCTTGCTCACAGATCTGCAAGTCAAAGAGGGAGAGACAATCACAGGCTGAAAACGTTGCTTTAGCATAAAGAAAAGTGTTTGGAGTTTGTTTCTTTTTATGGCAATTTAAAAAAAAAATATTTAAGGTTCTTCCATGGAAACATCCTGCTTCTCTGGCATGTAAACCAAGTTTTACACCCTGGAGGTGTAAAACACTGTGCCCAGTACTCATCTAATTCAGAAACAAGAGCAAAAGCAACATAGTAAAGTGGCTGTACCTTTACTTTTACACAAACACTTGCCAAAACATGCACTCACACCACTCTGAAACAACTGTGTTAAAGGTTTAACACCTTTAGGTATTAATAATAAAGGTTCCTCAGTTACAATCATTTAACAGCCATACTTAGAGGTACCTGCTCTTGGCATAAGCTGTTTTATCGCAAGGCAGAGCAACACCGTGGGCTGCTCCCCTACACAACATGAGTTCTACATTATGCAGCCCAAACCTGACCTCCATTCCCAGCCCTAGTGGGACTTCAGCAGCCACTCAGGTGCATACCTGAGGGTTGGCAAGGTGATGGCTTATAGCAAGCACGATGAGATCCGTTCCCCCGGCGTTAACGATGGCGTCTTTCACGTCATCATTACCCGCAACGGCTCGGATGGCGCTCAGCACCTGCTTTATCACGTCCTGTGGTCAGAAAAAGAAGCTAGTTTAGAAAACTGCATGAGACTTTTGAAAATAAACCAGAATATACTCCAGAAACTCCATGCAAACAGGCATCATTCCCAGTTGTAAACAGCAACACTATTATCACTCATATCTTGCTCAACAGAGTAATAAGGAACCTTGTTAGCTTGGCAGAGATTTTCAAAGAAGATTAAAGATTCAAATATCAGTCCTGTGGGACTGGAGCATCTAAATCCTCTTGAATCTCTCTTCTAGCTAGAATGGTGGAAAACCAGAAGCTCAGCTTTTCTGGGAGCAGGCAGAGCTCGTGAAACATGGAGGACAACAGGAACTAACTATGAACACAGGGCTCAAAGTTAGTACATTCTTAACTGATATAGCACCTGTAATCTAGTTCTGTATACAAGGCATCAATGGTCAGGTTTCAATTGTAATTTCATGCAAAATAACACAGTCTGAGTCCCATTCACAGCCAGGACTTTAAAATGAAAGCCTGGCCACACTGCCTCCTCTCCCAAGCACACTTTACATCCACTCACCGGATGGTCAATGCAGTCAGCCAGGAGAGCCACCATAAAATTTAAGCCCCCAAGGTCCACAATTTCTTGACAGAATTCATTCCTGACAGAAAGGCGAGAAAGGGTGGCACAGAGCTCACTGAGAACACTGGAGTTATCTGTGAAGGCTGCAGAGGAGAGATGATGAATCAAGTAACTACAAGCAAGGAGGGGTGCTGCAGAACCATGGTAGTTTACTTTGCTTCGTTTAAAAAAAACCCAAACAAACCAGGAAACAGTGTATTTAAAATATGAAAACAGCACAGATGACACCTGTAAGAGTCAGACCATGACAACATCCTGCTCACTCTGTATCTAGACTAAGACAGACCATCTTTTCTTGTCAAGAATGTGGCAGGGATAACGTGCTTATAAAGCTGCACTGGGCTGAAAATACTTCCTAGACAGACTGACAAATAGCTCTGTCACCTTGCTGCTGCTGCTGCTAACCTCAGGACCTGCTGCTGATAACCTCTGGAGCAGTCATATTGTTTTCCACTCTTGGGGCACATTTGATCAAGAGAATTAAACATCGCTTTGGTGGCAAATTTCTGAACCATCTCTGGGGTGCTTCAAGTTACGACGAGGTACAAGAGCAGAGATGAGTTTAAATCAGGATCTACAGCTGCAGGGTTAATTTTACCTTTTGCAGCTTCAATGAGGACTCTTAACCCATCGTTTTCCAACACAATCATTTTGGCATGGTCGTGAGCATGACCAAAGGGCACGCGGATGTCATCATCAAACGTCATGATCCTGAGCGCGGAGGAGGCTGTTCGGACGACGTCGGCGCTGTCGCCGTGCTGGACTATAGCTCCAGTCAGGAGTGGCAGAATCCCACCCTTGACAAAGTCCTGCCGGTTCTGCTCGTGCTTCAGACAGGCATGACGAACGCATCGGATCCCGGCCAGCGTCATTTCCTCATCCTCCCTGTATTCCTGCAGTGTTTTTAGCAGCAGATCCTGGCCAGCAGAGTCAAGTAGGTCTGGCTGCCCGTCCAAGATGGCAGATAGAGTACAGAATGCTTTCAGCATTAAATTTCTGTCTCCTGAAGCCAACTGGCAGGCAGAGAAGACCGCAGCATAGGCACCATTCTGCCCAGCCAGGTAGCGGAAAGCCAGCTGTTCTTTGCACTGATCAGTGAAGACCACCAGCTGCTCGGCCATCTCAGCAAGATCAGAGGCAGCAACGGCTCTCCCAAGGGAATCCAAAGTCTGAAGAAGAGAATAAGAGTTAATTTTCCATCTGAACTGTGAAGGACTAGGAGCAATTTTTAATAGCCTTATTTGTTTACTCATAATAGTCTCCTTTGAATTTCACAATGAGTTGGGCCTGTCTAAAAAAGGGTTTTCTCAAAGGGCAGCAGTTTGTCTTCATGCACAGGAGCAGAGGTTTAGCTGTACTTCTGCCATCACTGTACGCTGGTCTGACTGGTACTGGGTGAACTGGGTCCAACCAAAACATTTCACAGGCATCAACAGTGTGCATGAGTATTTTTATATTCCTGCTGGTGAGGGATCGTATTCAATCTTTTCATCTACTCTTCAGAAGGGCCAGCTAACAGCTATCACCTAGGTTACATCATTTTCTTTCATTAAAGTTAATTCTGTGGTTTGATTTTACTTGACAGCAGCAGAATCTGCTTCTGAGTTACAAAAGGCAGTTTCTGCTTTTCCAAGGCAGGAAATACAGGCATCTGGCACTTAGACACTTCCACTGAGGGGCACAGGTTAGCTCTTTGCACTTTTTATATTATTCCTAGCTTGCAGAAGCGATGGGATTAACTGCTTGTTGAAGAGCTCATGAAGAAACAAGACAGATGCAGTCATAGAAGTCTCATTATTCGTAGTCTATTTCTTAAACTGTTATGTAACCCTAATCCTTAGAAGGCCGTGTAAATTTGTGCTCCTACCAGCAAAATTTCATGTTTTTGCCTTTGACCATTTTCAGAGGCAGGCTGCCGCACAGCTTTCACAATATTGCTTAGGTCAACACCTAAAAGGAAAAACAAAACCAGGATTAGCATTAGCTACCCAAGCTTGAGTATAATTTGTCAAGTCAGGAGGGGAGAAAAAGAAAAAAAAAAAGAAGAAAGACTTGAGTTTTATTCACCAAACTGCACCCTGCAGTTTCACCTGACATGGATTTTCAATCATAATTACTCTATGGAACTAGGTTAGCATTAATAGCATCTACATTCCACTTCACAAAAGCTTCTTTTGAATACTGGGTGATCGATCTTTGCATGCAGGTTTTCTTAAAGATAATTAAAGTCTCAGTCTGCAATAACCTGAGCTGCAAAAGCAGATGAATTTACAATACCTTGGGACTCAAACTGCTGCACAGCTTCTCTCACAGCCTCTTCTGGATCCATTTCAAATTCTGTAATGTTTTCTTGCACTGCATCATCAAACGTTTCCTGCGCAATCTGTTTCGATCCCATTTTACTCAAATGGGATAAAAGGTCTCCTTATCCTGCTGGTGTGACAGTTCACGATTAGTTTGGCTGCTGAACCTCCTAAAGTGACTCAGAAACAAAGGAAACAACTTGCTCTTCTCCAAAGCAAAAGCACTAAACTTGAAACCAGAAATATAAAGTCAAAGGGATGGTGTTGGGGGGTTTTTTGTTTTGGTTTTTTCTTTTTTAATGGAAAGGAATATATCAGTTAAAGGAATTAATAGGAATTTTGGGATTTGGGTCAGGGGGTTGTGGCTGCTCTGCTGCAGATGGGTGTATGGCCATGACACAGCTCACTGCACCTCAGCTGATAGAGGGGCACAGCAGGCAGCCTGGACGGAACACCGGGCCCTGAGACCCCACAGAGCCCCTCAGCCTGACTCTGTCCCTGCTCCCCAGTAGGAATCGGTTCATCTCACATCCCCCTCAGTAGGCCGTGGGCCCAGGCGAGCCCAGCCCCTCTGTCCTTCAGCGAGGCCTACCCCAGAGGGCCCAGGAACCAGGCACAGATCCTGGAGGAGCTCCCGGACGCACAGCGGGCCCCGGTTCTCCCTATGACCCACCTCTGTCCCTCGCCGGCCGCAGCGCCGCTGTCTGACGGGCTCCTCCCGCCTGACAAAGAGCAGTGGATTCAAGAGAACCGACCCCGCTCGGCCACCGTACGCAGCCAGCAGCCACACCCAGCTCCGGTTCCGCCTTCCACAGGCCCAGCCCTCGCAGTGCGCATGCACCGGTGACAAAAATCACGCGGATACCCCTCACGAGGAGGGTAACGAAAAATCCGCGGGGCGAAAATTAACCCGACGAGACCAAGTGCGCATGCGCCGTGCCCGGAACGTGCTCGCTCGCCACACGCCTTGCAATCAGCCTCCTTCTACGCATGCGCGGTATGAGGCCACTTGCTGAGGCTGCCTATAAGGCGCCGGGTATCGCAGGGGCTGCCGGTAGGATGGTAGGTTGTCGGTCACTTCGTCCGGTTCCCCTGTTGCTTACCGTGCCGGCCTGGGACCGCNGCCTGGGTGCGGGCAGGGCCGGCGCCCGGCGGGGTCGGGCCGCGAGGTGGGGGTGTCTCCTCCTCCTCATCTTCCTCCTTCTCCTGTCCCCAGCGCGGTAGTGCGGAGCTGTGGGCTGCCAGCTGCTGGTGGAGTCGCCCGGTGAGGGGCGGGAAAGCGGGAGGCGCCAGCGGCCGTGTCTCACCCTCACGCTGCGTTTCACCTCAGGCTGAGCCGCCCCGCCTAGGGAACCGGGGGAGGGAACTGCCCGCACCCCCACGGCGCGCTCGCGGGATTCCACCCGGGCTCAGCCCAGCGTGGGGGGGGTGGGGGGTGGTCCGGAGCACCGCGAAGGTGCCGGTGGCGTTGTCGGGGAGGACCGTTCCCGGCGTCCGAGCCCCAGCCAGGGTCGGCATTGTGCTGTTTTCCGACAGGGTGAAAATGGCCTCTCGGAGGATCACACGGGAGACGTTTGATGCTGTAGTGCAGGACAAAGTTAAAAGGTATCGCATGGACCGGAGCGATGCTGTGGAGGGCACGATCCATCCTTTTAAAGGTGAGGAAACCCGGCAGCCATGTGGATTCCAACAGCTATTCCGGTAGCGGCGGCGTTCGATTTCCTGCCTTCCATTGACGTGTATCTTTGCCTGAAACATGGACTTGCGCTGATGTTTTCCCATATTTTAATTCTTTTTTTTTAATTGAAAAGTCTAATAGCTTGGTACGACTGAGGCAGTTTTAATATTGAATGCAGGCAAAAACCTGAATTTCTAACAAAAGAATTCTGTTCAGACTGTGTTGGAGAGGGGTCCAGTTTCAGGGAGGTCTCCAGGGATGTTGATGCCGGATGGAATTCAGTAGATGTCTGATAAGTTAAATAGATGTTGGAGTGCATTTGGAGCATTTGTGTCTCTCTGTTATTTTTGGAGAAAAAGCCAAAAGTAGGATGTTAATCTGGTGAATGTCTATAAAAATGTGATCTGCAGATTCTTTTATCTTCTAAATTAGATATTTAAAACGTCTAGAAAAAAAACTTGGATTACATTAGTGGAGAGTTTTAAAGTGAGATGTCTTCTGTTTTCTTAAAGTTGTATAAACTCTAAAGAAGTAACTTCTAAACACTTAATTGTTTAAGTATTCTTTCTGAATTTAACTGCTAGAATTAAGGAAGAGGGATTCTTGAATGCTTGGTAGGAAATTCTGGTACTTACAACAACGCTATTTTAGGTAATTGTGAATGAGTTCTTATAAAATATGTGGCTGTGTTCAACTGTGGTGTTCTGATATCCAGCATGGAAACACTTCCAGTGTTTTTACATCTGAGAAATCAGAGTATAAGCATTGTGAGCAGAACATTAACATCTTCCAGACTGAGAAAGTTGTGAGCGAGTAGAAATGGGCTTATAGCAGAACTTGTATTTCAGCCTTAGTGAAGGTAGAAGTTTTAATATGTTGTTTTGTTATCTGTGTTTAGGCACTGGTAATAACTTGTTGCTTTTAGTTTCTTTGGGTTTGTTCAATGGATGTAAGAAAGCAAATGAGAATATCCTGTGGTTAGATGTGTACGTGCAGTTCTTCAGAACTTTTGATATGTTGACACTTGTGTTTAAATGTGTTTATTTTTTTTCTTAATACTCTTTGTAGTGCAAGTGATTCTGTGATTAGTCTATATATATTTTTATTGTTGCAGCTCATTCAAGGCTAGTCCCAAGGCCAAGATATGAGGAGAATTTTCATGATGATGGAAGATACGACAACGCCCAGCACCATCCCCATGATGATTGGAGTGAGGACCCTAGAGATGACTACCCAGGCCCTTCTTACAGATCTGCTAGTCCTCTCATAAGGAAAGATAACTATTACCATGAACAGTATGGCCGCCAGGCGTCTCGGGACCGGGAGTTTGGCTGTCCAGCATCTCATGAGCGGGACTATGGGCGTCCAGCTTCACATGATCGTGAATATGGGCGTCCAGCCTCGCATGACCGGGAGTATGGGCACCCAGCATCTCGCGATCGGGAGTACGGATTAAGTATTCTTTCTGAATTTAACTGCGGACGCCCAACCTCCCATGACCGGGAGTATGGTGGTCTGGCTTCTCATGACCAGAACTATGGCCCTCCTGACTCTTGGGAATCCACTGGACCCCATGAAGCTGATTTTAGTTCTACAGATATTTTAGGTGATTTTAGATCGCCAGGACTCATGGAAGATGACTATGGCAACATGGAGAACCAGGAGTATGACGTGGACTTTGGAATTCAATCTGACAGCGAGTTCCGACCCCCAATACGGAGGGGCAGCATTGGCAGGGGAAGACCTCTACAAGGAAAGCGCATTACACGGGGTGTCGTTAAAACTAAAGTATTCAAAGGAGATCTCAAAATGCCCTTAAAGAAATGGAACCCTAAAAAACTGCAGCCAGGCCCTGATCAGAAGCCAGATATGCAACCTGATCAAACCCCAGAGGCTGCTGAACGGCCGAACCCGAGGCCGGTGACTGTCCAGCGCCCTAATCAAAAGTTGCCTCTGCGACCTAATCAGAGGCCAACTATAACAACCCAGAGACCTATTCTCAGGCTCCCGAAGCCTGTACATGTTTTCAGAAATCTCAGTTTTGACCTTGTGGATAAATCTGACATTTTTTCAACATTTGGAATAGAAATTATAAAATGGGCTGGGTTTCATGCCATAAAAAACGATGCAGAATTTTCCCGGCTCTTTGGAGCTCTCTTTGAGCTAGAGACAGAAACGTGTGCAAAGATGCTTGCTTCCTTCAAATGCTCCTTGAAGCCAGAACACAGAGATTATTGTTTCTTCACTATCAAGAGTTTACAACATGCTGCTCTGAAAACTCCCAAAGTGGACAATGAGTTTTTAAATATGCTGTTGGACAAGGGTGCTGTGAAAACAAAGAATTGCTTCTTTGAAATAATAAAACCTTTTGATAAATACATAATGAGGCTGCAAGATCGCCTCCTGAAAGGTGTTACCCCACTGCTGATGGCCTGCAATGCTTATGAGTTAAGCATTAAGACAAGTGGTTTTGGTAATTCAAGGGAAATGGCTAGTGCCTTTGAGACTACTGTTTCTCTTTGTCGTAAGTCTTTAGCACTTCTGGGACAGACCTTTGCACTAGCATCTGTTTTTAGGCAAGAGAAAATACTTGAAGCTGTAGGACTCCAGGAAATGGCTCCAGCACCAACATTATTCCCAAACTTTGATGATTCAACATTGTTTGGAAGAGAGTACATTGAAAACTTGAAGGCTTGGCTGGAAAAGAGTGGATATCCAATTCAGATGAAAAAAACTGAACCAGAGTCCACAGCACAGCTTAAACCCTCTCCTGATACAAAAGATAAAAGTGAGTGAGCTGTTCTAAGATACTTTGTATATATCATCTTCACTTGTTGCTAACATATTATCTTAATTTTTATGGTTTCATTAGGTGAGGAATTCCTAGTTCTGGGAATTCTGTGTAAATCCATAGCAGTGCTGAGGCAGATAGTATTTACTATCTGTTGTAGCAATCACTTTCAGCTTTGTGGATGAAAGCATGTCTCCTTCCTCCCCTCTCCTGCTCGTGCCTATACTTTAAATCTAGGAAGTTCACCTTGTGCCCTTGGTTGCTTCAGCTGCCCTACCCTCCAGCTTCACAACCTCGAGGTAGGGAGGCCAGGACCACAGCTGTAACTGGCTACGTCACTGAGTAAGTATTTGCACATAAGCAAAGTGAGAGATGTTACTGTTTTAATCAGATGCAGGCCTATTTCTTTGTGGTTGTTTATATGCTATGGTCTACAGGAATAATATAGGCTATCTAGCTCATCCTTTTTAAAACATTCTTATTTGTTACTATAATCATCTGGTTTTTCCTAATTGACCTGCTGATAAGTTTGCAGGGAGGTCTTGCAGCACTGATACTGAATGGCTAATAATTTGGAAATCAAAAACATATTTATTTTGCACCGAACCCTTTTGCCTTTTAAAGGATGGTTTAACTTGCCCAGGGTGGCAAAGGCCAAGTTTCTTAAAGCACAGTGCTTCTGTTAAATTGTTCTAGAATCCAAATCGAGTTGAGAAGAGAGTCAGGAAGCTTCTGAGGTTTCCTTAATTTAGTATTAAGTGGAGCCCCCTTTGTATTAATAAAACATTGCAAATGTCGCTGTGTCAGAGATTAAAGAAGATGACATTGATATTCTGTTGATGAGAATAATACAGTGGTTGCATTTTATTTCTCCCTACAGCCCCACAGCGAGCTGATCAGAAAGTTGTAGAGACAATTGAGCAGCTAGTGAATAGCATTGTTTCAGGAACCTTGTCTGCCAAAGAGAGAAATGCTCAGAAGAACTGCCCTGAATATTGGTAGGTGTGTTTGAACAGTATGTTGTAATACTAATCTGATGAAATTATTTGGAGTATATTAAATTCAGTGTTTCATCCAATGGGTTTAAGATCAAAGACTATTGTATTTTAAAGTAGACTTTTGGAAAATGTTTTGTAAGGTAATTATACACGGCAGTATCCCTGGAAATTGCCCTGTTGCTTCTCTTTTCTCTAGTAGATCACATTCCTTTTGATCTGTCCCTAGTGATAACATGTCAATCCAAATCCAAGATGCTAAAAGCAGTTTTAGATTATGAGATGAAAACAGTAAGCAACTGTAGTTAATATAAACATACAGTAAGGTAACAGACTTACAGGTCTAGTGCTCTGGGAATAACGTTGGAGAAGGAACACTGAGACACGTCCAAGTGTAATGATCTTTTAACACAACTGTATCTCTTCATGTGTGAATTGCAATATAGCTGATTAATTGCTAGCTAAGTGATTTATGTCAAAACTCTCCATTATTTATTTGCTTGCCATACTTTACTTTCTGCTTTACAAGGGGAGTTGGCTGTTAAGTCAGGAAAAAACCCCACAGCCATAATGTAGCAAATTGTGTGTACCCCTGGATAAAGGGTTTGATTTGCCACTGAGTTTCTGACCTGAAAATTTAAAAATAGTTGTGCTTTCATTTTATTCTTTTATTTAGGTTCTTGTCTGATGAAGATAGTCTGGAATACAAGTATTACAGACTGAAGTTATCAGAGATGCAGAGGCTGACATCATCTGATAAGGAAGCGGGTGGTGAGGGCAGAACGCTAGAAGAGTCCGCGACAGAATCTGTCAGGGCCATGTTGTATGCCAGGAAAGTTGCAAGTATTAAGAGAAAGTTGTTTAAAAGAAAAAGGTTTGGAATTGCTGTGCAACATGGTATTCGAAGAAGGAAGGTGAGGAGAGCAACTGTAGGAACACAGACTGTGCTGTCAGCTGGTACCATGCTGAAGCACCAGGAGAAGCATCTTCAAGGTTCAGTCCAGTCAAAGACTTTGGTATCAGAAACAAACCTGTCTGAGAAGAATTCTCCTCTGGATACCAACTCATCCTCACAATGTGCCACCAGTTCAGACCTCTCCATGCCAGCAGAAGAAAGGGCAAATTCTGAGGATTTGTTAATCACTCCTGAGCTTTTCCCATCATTATCCTCTCAGTTTTCTGATGGTAAGTGAAGATTTTTAAATTTTATGAGAAAAGAATTGCATAGAAATTCTAAAACTCATTGGTGCTGCTAAAATAGATGGTTCTCAACTGTATTGATGTTTCAGTAGTGTGGATTCTGTATGAAGCCATCGATAACAAGCGTTCTCTTTCTTGCAGTGGATGCTAAAACAATGCAAACTGCTGAGAAGCTTGCCAAGTTTGTTGCTCAGGTAGGACCAGAAATCGAGCAGTTCAGCATAGACAACAGTGCAGATAACCCAGACCTTTGGTGAGTACTTGATACATTTATCTGTGTAAATGGGCTGATAAGAAAAATCAAAATGCATCTAATTACTAAGGTATTTATTTGTAGTGTTTGTTGAGTTGTATGCTTTTATTCAATGTGTTTAGGAACAGAGGATTTTGAGCAATACCTCCTGTTGTCCTGCTCAGCATCTCCACTAATGGTGAATATCTGAAGTGCCTAAGAAAGAAAAACATTTCTCCCAAATGCATACATGCACTGATATGTGTATTTTTTTTCCTTTATATCCTAAGTAATCAGCTTGCATCTTGACACAGTGTTCTGCCAAAGTATTTTCAGTCTCAGTTGTTGGGGTTTGTTGTTGTTAAGAGAGGCTTTGATTACAATGGCTGAAGTGCTCTAGTGTAAACTGTCACAGGCTTTTCTCTTCTAGTCATACTGTGCCCACAGAAATGGAGCTCTATTATCTGTTCTGTCTCTGAGTCACTGCACCTATTTCCACATAGACCCCATGACTGGAATCTGGAAGACTGAATTGTTTTCTGGGTCATCCAGAGCTAACATTATGTCTTAGTTTCTGTATAGGAAAGATAATTTTATGGAATTCTTTGCAACACAGTTAAAGTGCTGATTAAAAAAAAAATGGTCTCTAAGAATTGAAGAGAATGATGGCTGGTCTTGGTCTATGCCACTGGGTAGTCCAGTGTTGTACAAAAACACACCTGGAATGACTATTCACAAAATTAAGAAGAGATTTATCATGTCTTGCTTCATGCCAACTCAAGAAAATATCTTTCTGATAATATTTTCACTGGGTTTTTTATTTTATTTTTATTTTTTGCTCAGGTTTCTACAGGATCAAAACAGTTCTGCTTTCAAGTTTTACCGGATGAAAGTGTATGAGTTATGTCCATCTATTAACTTCAGTGCTGTGTCAGAGATCAGTGATGCTGGGGAGAGTGCTAAACCTGAAGAGAGAAATCTGGATATTTCAGAAGAGGAAGATGATGAAGAGGAGGAGGAAGAAGATAACGAGGAGGAAGCTGAGTTTGAGGGCGATATCTCCCAGCCTTCGGAAGAGATGGAAATGGAGCGAGACGAGGATGACATCTCAGCAGGTAGAAGTGTGGAAAACCTAACTGAAGAGATGATTTCCAAAGCAGGAGAGGAGATGTCAGCAGGTGACGTGCAGCTAGCCACATCATCTGATGGTGCTGTACCAAATCTGTCGACACAGGCATCGACTCCTGCTCCTGGTACCCTATTTCCTCGCAAACGAATCAGCAGCAAGTCTCTGAAAGTTGGTATGATTCCTGCATCTAAAAGGATTTGCCTCATAGAAGAACCAAAAGGTGGGTGTTACTTAAAGAGTATTTTTTTAGGTATCAGGAATTCTGTACTAGTTTTATGTACTTGGTTACTGACTGTTATTGGCTAAAGGAATTATGTCTTTACTACAAAAACGAATACAATGTTCACTTTATGGGTTCATTCAGTTGGTAAAGGAGAATCTGAGTAAATTGGTGGTTGTCATTTGTGATAGGAAAATTACATAAAATAACCGAATTGAAGCCCAGTGTGGAATCAGTATTACAGAAGCTCAGGGAAAGAGAAGTAAAGTCCTTATAGTCCATCATTCATACTCCATTCTTGGGAGTGGGGGTGGGTGAGAGGCTCAACATGGCCGACAATGTGCTCTGGGGCCCAGCAGCCAACCGCATCCTGGG
>VXBZ01002517.1:20702-39705 GCA_013399135.1 Heliornis fulica | reverse complement strand
GTTCTTTGCTGTGAGAGTGGTGGAGCACTGGAACAGGTTGCCGAGGGAGGTGGTGGATGCCCCATCCCTGGAGAAGTTCAAGGCCAGGTTGGATGAGGCCCTGAGCAAGATGATGTAGTTGGGGGTGTCCCTGCTTCTTGCAGGGGGGTTGGACTAGATGACCTCTGGGAGTTCCAACTCTAACCATTCTATGATTCTAAGTGTATTGCTGGCATGATGGGTCCAAAACTGAATACATGCATGTACTAATTACCTTTCTTTGTGGTGGAGAGGGAGAAAAAAAGACTTACTGTTTCTTTATTCTGATCTTTCTCAATAATTATAATTTTAGGGCAAGGCACTGAGTTAGGGTCCCACTTGAGATGCACTTCTGGAGATCTGTATTAAAATTGTTTTTCATTACAGCTGAATTTTGTTTCTGATTTGACTTGCAGTGCATGAACCTGTGAGGATTGCTTACGATAGGCCTCGTGGTTGCCCAGTTACGAAGAAGAAGAAGGTAAATAACTCTGTAGTCTTTGCTATTTTAATAATGTAATTAAACAGTTTGAGAACCTGATTGATGTTGTTTGGTTTTTTTAACTATCAAGGCAGGTATTTACTATGATAACATCTTTTTGTGTAGCTAGAAGTGCTGCTTAAAAGATCTCTCCATATGCCAAGAAACTGAAGCACACTTGTTTTATGGGGGGGAGGATTGATGAATTTAAAAAACATGATCTTCCTGTATAACAAAAAAAACCCAACCTTGAAACACTGTTCTGTTCTTTCTTCTCCATAGAAACCAAAAGACTTAGAGTTCTCACACAAGAAACTGACAAACAGGAATGTGGGTTTCCAGATGCTTCAGAAGATGGGCTGGCAAGAGGGACATGGCCTTGGTACACGAGGAAAAGGAATCAGAGAGCCTGTGAAAGTGTATGTAATGGGGAGCACACTGCAGAGATTTGACAGCTCTGGAAAAGGCTGGGATTCTGATAGTAACTGTGTTTATCTAACTCACCTAGATGTGGCCAGTTCAGTGGTTTGTTTCCTTCTTGACGTTGGCAAAGTTGAGTGTGGAGACTTCCCGCATTTTCCTGGCCAGGCTGGACAAAGTCTGGTCTGGAAGGTGGCTATTTCTTGCCATCCAGTTTGACATCTCTCAAGGTTGCAGCATGAATGCTGCAGTATGTGGACAGTTTTTAAAGATGTATGGGTGCCCCTGTTCTTCAGGAGGTGGTGTTTAGTGTGTTTAGGTTTCTTAACATACAGTGTTATCCTGTGAATCTCCGTGGTACCACGCCAGGTATGTAATACATACATAGACATCAGGAATATCATACACAGTACTCTGAGGTTTAGGCAACAAATGTATTTTCACTCTCAATATGCAGTGGAATGAATCACAAAGAGGTAAGTGCATCTGCAAGAAGGTAAGTGTCCTTTAAAATACACTTTTGGTTTTGAATTTTCCATTTTATCTTTCAAAGTTGTATCCAGTTTCCACTGCTCTAGCACAGAGAATGAATAATATCTCCTTCAACTCCCTGACTGAATAAAGAAGCAGAAACTACTTGTTTCCCTCTGAACCCATGTGACAAGCTTTCTAGTCCACACACAGTCTGTGGTTTAACACTCTTCTTTATCCAGGGATTTTTTTTTCTCCTTCATCAGTAAATGGACAGTGAGAAAGCAGCTTGCTTCACCTGTAGCTCCCTTGTGTTTGCCAGTCTTAAAACCTCGGTTCTTAATCTCAAAACTTGTTGGGACCAAACATATGAGTAATGATTTTTGTTTCTGTAGCTCCTGGCACCTCCTCTTTGGAAAACTACTAGCTCTTCTGCTGATGATCTGTTTGAAAGTCTGTGTGCTATCTAATCTCATTCTCTGAGCAAGAGGGGATGGGATTAGTAATTGGAGATGCTCCAGTTGTAGCACAAACCATATCTTGTTCATTATAGAACACTGATGATTAAAACTGATGGATGCAGGTCCTCTTTTGTTAGGAGAGCTTAAAGCTTGTCTTTGCCTGTGAGAGCAAGACATATTGGCAGGTCTGAAGAGATTCTTGTGGTACTGTAAAATCTGAATTGCACAGTGACTCCTTATGGAAGTGAAATTTTAAAAGGAGTTTCATGTTAGTATTGTGAGCTGCTCTTAGTCTTGAGAGCCAGTTTGTCCCAGGTATGGGTCTGACAAATTCTACAGTTCAAGAATTTAAAAAAAAAAAAGGCAACCAAAAAACTAACCACAAGGCAGAGGCAGAACACTGTTATGGGATAGACCATCCCTGAGCAGTTAGGTCTTTGATTAGTTGGCTTTTTATGCTGGAAGCAGTCTAGTTGAGGAACTGTGGTGTGAACAGAAAAAAAACCAACAAACCTGTTTGAAGTATGAAGCAGTCCTGTAATGAAAGCAGAGAGTGAAGAGAATCAAACAGGTCCTACTAGAAAAGCAATGTTTAGGGAGGTCTTTTAGGTCACTTTTAACTGTACTTTAAAACCTAACTTGATCATACAGTTGCCAATCAGATTCTATCCAACCAGCACCCAGTGTTTCTCCTGTGGACTATAAAGTTGAATTTGCTTTTTACAGTTTGTGAGTATTCTTTTAGAGTTTCACATCTACTTGCTTTAAGTAGCCCTATTATTACAGAAATTTAATAAGAATAAATTTGATGAAGGTTCTCAGGTTTTACCCTGATAGCACAGCAATCCCAACTTCAGTACATAGGGAATCTAATTTTTTTTTTACTTGATATAGGGAAATCTTTAACATGTAATACAAGTGTAACTGACCTGGAGGATAAAACTGACACAGGATCATTCCTGTGGTAGAGTTTCCGTTAATCTTAGCTTTGCAATGTCTACATTCTATGCACATAGCCTGGAGCAAGAGATGGGCTGTAATTATTTGCTTCTCTGCATTCTTGTGGGTCATCCTCTCCATCTGTTTGCAGGGCAGAAAATTGTTTTGGTATTGTTGGGGCCTGTCTGCTTCTGTTGGCATGTTTGGATGAGGAGAGATGAGTTACTGACCTATTTTTCTTGGAATGTTGAGAGCTCCAGGCTTTGTCTACTCTGTATCACACAGGACTTAACTTGCTTCAACTTCAAATTTTAAGCTAGCAGCATTGTGTTCACTTGGTGAAAATGTCATCTTTTATCCTGAGTTATGTGGTATTTCCTACTCATTCCTCAGTGTCTCTGACTTCCATTGTTTTTGAAATCTAAGGCCAACAAAGATCCTCTCTACCATGAGTAAGGCTGCTAATACAAGAGTTCATGTAAAAGTTTGATCTGTTAGATGACTTATCTTCACTGCTCCCATAATATCACAGCATTTCTTTCCTCTGGTGGGTGTTTGCATGTGTAATGGGAGGTGGGAATTGTTTTGGATTGATCTGGTTGCCAGGTATCAAGCCTTTGCTCCCCTTCTCCCAAATGAAGCAGAGTTGTTCTTCTCTTGAATTGTGTCTGTGTTGGAAGCTGTTGTTTAGATCTCTTCTGCACGTTGTCAAATGTAACAGAACCTGAGTGTTCTAACTATTCATTTTACTCCCTAGGGGTGCTACCTCTGCAGGGGAGGGCTTAGGTGTTGCAGGGGAAGAAAATAAAGAAGATGCATTTGATGTTTTCCGTCAAAGAATGATACAAATGTACAGGCAGAAAAGAGCAAGTAAATAGGTATGTGCAATGGACACGTCTGGTTTGTCAATTCCTGCAAACGTTAAAGTACCAGGGGTATTTTAAATCTTCCTTTACCAAGAAAATATTACTGTTTCCATGAGTCTGTCTGGCTTCTTAGCATTTAATGAAAATCCAGACCTACGTTGAACTGCTTTGAACTACTGAATTACCCCAAATCTTACTTTTTAGGTTTGACATAAGAGACTCGCTCGCTAGAAAGTGCACGGATATGCAAAGGCTGCTGTGTGAAAGATCTTCAGCAGAGTATGCCAGTATGAAGAACACTTTGTTCTGTAGTAGTGGACTCGAATACCAATGTATTAAAACATTTTCCAAGATGAAAGTTAGTCTTATATTTAATTGTGCAAGCTAACAACTTGTACGTCATCTTCTGAGGAAGAAACAACCAATTTTTGTTCTCGGAAGTGCCTGTTTACCTCTCTCTTTGGCCAAGTTTCCTGTTTTGTGATGAGATGGCTTACCAAAACATTGGAATAAGCAACATGAAAACTATGGCTAGCCTGGTCTGGCTCTGATCCATTCTGAAGCCCAGAACCTTCTCATATTCAAATCTTTTTGCAAGGCAGTTCAGATTTTACTAGATTTTATTAATGGGATAACTTTCCAGTCTACTTCTGGAGTCTGCATAAAGCAGTTTCCTTTTTTCCTGTGTGCTTTATTTTGTATAGGATTCTAGACTTTGAATGTAGGATGAATAACTTGAGTTCATCTGAGTCTGAGAATTCTAAACTCTTCCTTGAAAACCTTGGCTGCTCAGGTTTTTCCTTGTAGTACATATTTTAAATGTACATGAATTTGCAGTTCTCCAATAGATTCTTGAACAATTTCTTTCCTTCTCAAGGAAGTTTAAGCCATGAGGAGGTTCAGTTTGTATGTCTGCAGAAAATACTTGGAAGTCAAACATTCAGAGTTATCTGAAAGTGGATCATCAGTTGTAAAAGACCAGCAGTTCAGAGAGTAATTTCTGTTTCTATTAAAGAATTGCTTTGCAGTAGTTCTTTTTATTTGAAAATCCCAAGAACTAAGAAAAAAAAAAAAACTTGTACTTTTTAAGGGACTGTTCCAGAATTTACTGAAGAGAAAACTGGTGCTTCAACTTTGTGCTTCAACAAAAAGCATTATTCATCTGCTTGGTGAAGCAGTTATGAAGACATGAAAGATTTAGCAGTGTTACCACAGATAAACATTCATTGTCTGATCATTCATTTTTTCACAACTTGCACTTCTATAAGGAATCTGCGACTGGATGACTGAAAGTGGCAGAATTTAATTAGCACTTTTCATTAGTGTACTTGTTCTCCATCACTTTCTGTCTAAATCTAGTCAGAAATCTTCACTTGAATGTTAAAGTACCAGAATGTAGTTTGCTGAAGCTCTAAAGAGTTTATCTTGAGCTGACATATGTTTTGCTTACTAGGAGTGCTGTCTTGCTGATGTTTTCATCCTGCACCATGCTTCTTGTAGAGCAAAGAGCTTGTGGTACACCACTAACAGCACCCCCCAGTAATGGGGCAGCATCTTAAGTTCCTAACTCATAAATACGTAAAAAAAATTATGTTCTTCAGTTATCAACCTGCCTGTGCCTGCTGTTTAAAAGAACAAAATGACATTATTTCTCTGATAAAAACCCTGCTGTTTGAAAGGGAGTGTCTTCATTTTCACTTTCTTTGCTTGAAAGAACTACTTTTAGTTTATGAATGCAAGTTGGGTTTATTGGTATAGAAAAATACGCTGGTTTCCCATGAACATCACGTGTGTCTTCACCTTTATGCTACAGGAAGTGAAGCATGGAGGCCACAAATACAGATACCTTTGTCTGGTTGTCAGACTTGGTTAAGGACACTTGATAGCTCGGACATTTGATAGCCCAGACATTTCTCATAGGCTTTACTTGAGGATGTTGAA
This sequence comes from Heliornis fulica, assembly GCA_013399135.1. Taxonomy (NCBI): domain Eukaryota; kingdom Metazoa; phylum Chordata; class Aves; order Gruiformes; family Heliornithidae; genus Heliornis; species Heliornis fulica. The sequence continues at coordinate 34,108 of VXBZ01002517.1, read as the reverse complement.
GATCCTGAAATGGTCTGGACCACAGGAAAGATCATCAATTACAGTATTGGGCAGTTTATGTGCACTTGTTAAGTTCCTATTTGGGTGTCTTCTTTCCTGCCCATCTTCCATTTCTGTGCCTAATGAACAGTGATGCAATGTAAAGCTTGAGCCTTTCAAAAAGGAAACCTATAGCTCCCAGTCTGGCTTACAGTGACACTCCTGAACCAATAGTGCTGGCCTCTGATTTATTTCTTGGGCCTGCTCAGAGGGTTTGGCTTTTCCTTTCACTGGTGAAGCTGACAGTGTTGCTGATCACAGGTTTTTTATTTTTAACTTCCCTGCAAACTTCCACCTCGCCTCTTCTTTCACAATTCTCATTTTGGAAGGATTCTTGATTGGGTGTTACACCATGTACAGAAAGGCACAAGGTGGGTTCCATGCTGGATTGAAATCCACCATCTCAGACCCAGATCATCATTCTGCGCCCATTGAATCAGAGTGTGCTGGGCACAGTGCTACAAGGGTGTGTGTGCCAAACACCTGCTTACCCAGTCTGGGAGAATTGTTGGTATCCAGGTTGAACTGGTACTATCCTTCCTGAGTGCAGTTTGATTTAGAGTACAGTGCTGTCTTGAGAGTAAAGGTGAACATTGGAAACAATCTGCTACCCTGGATGACTGTAGTATGGTCTGTCTTTCTTGTGCCAAACCTTAATTTTGGACAAGGTATCGGTGGAGCGATGCTGGTGCTGAGATTCCAGTGTTGCTCTCAAGTGGGTTACCAGTTTGCCACTTTTATCTTGTTTTACCAAGAGATGACTTTATGCTCCTTTTGCAAAAGGAATTTCCTTTTATTTTGACCTGCTTTTGCAGGCAGCTCTGATTTGAAAAATTTAAATACTTGTACATGTGAAACATTTGTTATGCAGATACTTTGCCTTGTTTAAAGTTTACTAGCTTCTTTTCTGTTATTTTAGTTCCAGGCTCTCTTCCATGAAGACTACAAGCTTCAGTGAACATGTTAACTAACTTCAGTGGTGTGTCTACTGTCTTTTGGTTGTTCTTTTGCCATTAATCTTGTAGAGCAATTTGCTAGTTTCTGTTCTGTGCAAATTGGCAGTAGTGCTAAGCTAGTAACAATTAGATGCTTATGTTATTGGGTAACTGACATTTCTTTTTAGTGTAATTAAACATGTTAGTATTGTTAATCTTTTAATATCTGCAATAAATGTAGAACTAAACAATTTCCTGGTTTAGATGTTTTGCTTGTGAATTTGGCCATTTGTAAGAGATATGCATCATTTTGGCACTAGTGAGTGGAATTGAGAGTATGCAGTGTTACATTAGTGTAAAGCAGGATTTGATAGTGTCTGAGGGAAGGAAGGTCCCTCTGTTTCTGTGCTGCTAAATGTCTCTCAGAATACCCACTAAATAATTTCTTAGTTACTTTTTAATGTGGTTTCTAGTGCATTAAATCCATACCCAGCAGTGTTCCTTTCCACTTAAATGCCAACACCGTTGTGCCCCAGTTAGAATGCAAGAGTACACCCTTTCCTCACTGTACCCCATGAACTAGTTGTCTCTGATTTGCTTGGTACACTGACTTTAAATCAGCAAAACTTTATTTCTCCCTATCTATGTGGTTTACTGTTGCTATTAAATTCAAATTCCTTTTTAGACAGGATATGAGGAGGGAAAATTGCAATGAACTGAAATTTAACACTTGTGCAGCTGCCCTCTATCGAGAGGTAAAGTGAGAATGTTAACTTCCAAAACACACCAGCCAGCTCTGGCCCTTGTTTTTATACTGACATCTAGGAAAAGATTTACAGAGGCAACCTCTGGCTATGCCCTTTTCCTTCAAAAATTTACTGTGTGTAAGGACCTGGTTCTAGAAGAAAGGATGTTTGCTCTCATTAGAGAGAAGTGAGGAGATCCCCGTTTTGGGGGAGGTGCCCTAACAGAGTGAGAGAACTTCAGTTGATAATACACTACGTTGGAGTAATTGTGTTTGTTATTTTATTTTTTCCTTCAACACTTTTATTTGGTGCAATACCAATTACTTTTTTCCTATTTATTGTTTTGTGGTTGGTTTGGTTCTTTTTTTTTAAAGACACTACAGTATTCTTAGTGTGAACACTTAATCTGTGCTGTTACTTCTCAAAATCAACGTATTTTTTTTCCTGTTGATATTCCATTCTGCTTTAAAGTTGATCCTAATGTGTTGTGCCCAAAGAAAGTCTGGACTCAGAAATTCATATACTGTTATTTGGGATTGTTTTCTATCCTACAAGATAAAAACTGGATTCCTGAAAGCCTGTATCATCTTTAATTCTGCATATCTCACGACTGAGTGGCCAATCACAACCAGACTGTAAATTTGAGCAATAATCAACAACTGAAATGAGAATATGCTCAAAGAACTAATAGGGTACTTCTGACAAATAGTCTGTGTGAACCTTGCTAAGTAGGTGACTTGCTGAATTGCAGCAAGTGTGGAAAATGTTTGCGTTATCTGTGGGCAATAAAGTTACTGCTGTTTAAGAAAGCGTCTTCTCTTCGGCTTACTGTACCTGACTCCTCTGGGGAAGGTTGTGCTGATGTTCTTGGAAAGTATTTAAGTGACACTGCTTTGGAGGAGGAAATCCTGTCCCATAGTTGGGCTGGGATGGGGGATCCACATGCCCTGGTGGGTGGTGTCACGTGGGCGCCAACAGTCACTCTTGTGGTGTCGCGGGCCTGAGGAGATGGCGCCATTTTGAGGGGTATGTGAGCTGGGGGCAAGGCGGCCGCGCCTGGCCGTGGGCACAGTGGTGGGGTTGGGGTGACATTCCCAGTGCCCCCAGATGGGAGCTGGGGTGCTGGGGTGGGGTGCAGCTCAGGGAGCCTGTCCCTAAGGCCTGGGTTACCTCAGTTCCACTGCACCCTGTATGCCTGTCAAGGGATTAAAGAAAAACCTGCTGTGGGAATCCTGGGGCAGGAGGGAATTGAGGCCCAGGTGCTGCCAACATAGATGGAACCAAGACACTATAAAATAGGACTGTGGAAAAAAGTGGTGTCAGATTCCTCAGCCTCATCTGGGGTGATCTGTGCTGTTGGGCAAGGAAATCCCCTGACACATGGGTAATGCATCTGTGCAGAAATGCTGGGGTACAGCATGGGGGCTGACAGAAGTTATTTTATACTTTCCTGAAGTTTCTAGCCTGTTTTGCTACAAGAAGTAGTATAACCCAAACAATATTTTTCTTTGCTTATGCTAATGTAAATGGTTTCCTCAGCAGTTGGCATTTGCCTACAGATGAAAGTGCAGAAACAACAAATCTTCTTTCCCTTTATGCAAGAAGATTTGGGATCTGGCTTTGTGGTTTCTGGAATTGCAGATGACAACTATTTAATTTGGCTTATTTGAGCTTTAATTTTGCTCAGTTTCTTTGCAGATGAAAATGAAAGCAGAACTCCCAAGTACCTTGCAAGTTCTAGGATTGACCAGATTTTTCTTAATGTTCTCACAAGTGACCAAGACAAAGTGTATCAAAACACTACACATCAGAAAATACCAGTGACAAAGCTACCACGAGTAGATAATTTTTATGTTTTATAAAAGCATAACAGCAGAATTACACTCAGCACTCACCAGCTTAACCTGCTGCCACCCATTTGCTTGTCAGTTTATGCCCATGGAACTTACATGAGATTTATTTCAGGTCGTAGCAGGTTGGGTTCGATGCGTCCTCAAATGGGGATTTGGGGAACAGTTATTCCTTCAGGTGTGGTAAAGAGACTTGGACTTGGTATTCACTGGTAGAACTAGAATCACATCAGGGTCTGATCCAGCCACTCCTAAAAGTCTCCCTAAATTCTCAGTCATCATCTTGAAAAGCATGATAATTGGAGGCAAAGAGGAAGAGTATTGTGTTCTTCAGAAAGATGAGTTAAAAGGATTACAAGGAGAATTAATGGGTTGTGTCAGAAGTGTGGAGCTAAAGGGAGGAGAATCCTGTCAGAATGCTGATTGCTGTAATACTCGGGCTCATCCGTTCTCAAGAAAGGCTGTCAGAAGGTCCTAGTTCAATTTATTTGAGGGCAGTTACTTGATTTTTAACAAAAAACATATTTAATACCATCTTTTATGAGTGTCTTTCATTTATTCTAAGTGAATCACGAAAACTGCAACAGAGAAATATTTTGATTTCACTATTTGGTTTTGGGTATCTTTTGACTAATCTTGAAAAAATGATACAGCTGTGGGCACTGTGGAGATCAGGTTATTTTACTTAGCGTATTTCTCCCTATATAATAGCAAATAGAACCTGCTTTAATTTTTTGTGTTGTTTTGTTTTTTCTTCTAAGGGGAAGATTAGACATATCAGCAGTTTGTGCATACAGTATGAAAAATATTCAGGAAGTCTTCTCCAAAGGAAACTACAAAGAACCAGTAACTGTAGAGCATTTCCCTATTAAGTGGATGGTATACATGGGAGAAGTGCCAGTTCCACATCCTGGTGCTGTAAATATGAATTTACTTGTTGTAATTAAAGAGAAGCCTCTGGATTAGCTGCTCTTTTTTAATGGGTAGCAAATCTGTAGCTCATGTTTTACCCACATAAATGCAGTGCTTGTAGTCAGTAAAGAGATGCTGCTTTCTCATTCCCTCATACAAAGGTTCCCAGAAAAGCTGCCTTTCCTACAATTCTGCCCCACAAGAGATGTGGGGTTATTCATTAGTTCATAAGGTGTGAGGAAGATTTTTATCACTGGAAGAGAAGTAGGAATAGCTGCATGTTTAGAAGGAAATACACCTTTTTATATTCCTTGGTGAAATGTAAAAGCTATTGTAGCCATGTTTGTTGTGTTTTGTTTCTAGTGCATTGATAATTTTGCCCAGAGTATTGGGTATAATATTTCTTCTGACTTGGCTGACAAAGTTTTGCAGTTTGTCAGAGATCACCCTCTAATGGATACTCCTGTAAATCCAGTCAGTGAGAGACCAGTGCTGCTGAAGAGAGGCTCAGACTACCCCAGGATTGTAGTAGACAGAGCCACTGGCCTAGATAAACACATGTACAATGTTATGTTTCTGGGAACAGGTAAGTGCTTTTGTTTTAGGGAAAGAGACTGAATATTTTTATGTATTTTGTTCCATTTTTTTTTCTCCTGAGACTTCAAAAAAGTAAAGGTATTCATTACTTCTGTTTGAAGTTTTGCATTCAGAAGATGTCTTGCTAGTTTAATATTTTCATCCCAGTTAGATTAAATGTGTTTGGCTTGTTGGACATTAAAAGGATCTCTTTAGAGACTTTCCATATCAAAGGAGACTTGACATCATAATATTTGCAAATGCATGGATTGTTTGAGGTCTTTTTTTTTTCCCTGAAAAAAAAATAAATCATTGCTTCTCCCTTACTGAAAGACAAAATCAGAATTGCTTTGAAGAATTAAAAAAATTCCCTATGCCCAAGAGTGTCTTCTAAATCACTATCTAATTTCAACATGAATTACCAGGCTAAAGTGTTATGCTATGTTTAAACAAGTTTATCTTCAGACATACATTTCATTTTATGTAGATGATGGATATTTGCATAAAGCTTTCAGTTGTGATGGGGAAATGTTCACTGTGGAAGAGCTACAGCTGTTTCTGTCTCCTGAGCTTGTACAGTCTCTCCAGTTGTCTTCTGGAAAGGTAGAACTTGTGTCCCTACATATGGGAAGTGACTGCTGGAATAGCTTGCCTCAGGCCTTGCTCTTCTGGCTTTGGAATGCCTGTAAATGTCTCATAATCCTACTTCTATTATTTATTCATTTATAACAGATGTACTAAATACCTTCTTTCTGTTGAAGAAGAAATTGCCTGTGTAAAAATACAACCGAAATGAGCCTTTACAGTCATTAAAAATAGAGAAGGAACCTTGACATTTTACATGCAGTGGAAAGAAATCCAGGGGTTTTTCTCCACTCTTATCACCATCTATTCCCACAAGATTTACTTTACTGATAGTTTTAATAAATACAAGAAAATCTTACAGCTTGAAATCTCAGTGTTGTAAAAGATCTCTGGCACTTCTAGGGAATGCTCTGTGCAGGGTCCCCAGCTCCAGTGGTGCAGCTGCCAGCACAGGTACTGCTTGGATTGCATCTTGGCAGGGGATCCGTGCTGCACAGTGCTCTCAGGCTGCAAATGAGCGTGTTCTGCTGGCAAAGCAAGCTGCTCACGTGGAGGAAGTCAAAAGCTGTTGCTTTGTTGGTGCAACGTCCTTAACACAAACCTGGGATGATTCCTAGAAATGGAATGATACAAGGTAGAATATTTCTTGTCTGTGTTTTCATCTGTTTGGGTTTGGGGTTTCTTTCTTTCTTTCTCTCTCTCTCTCTCTCTCTCTCTCTCTCTCTCTCTCTCTCTCTCTCTCTCTCTCTCTCTCTCTCTCTCTCTCTCTCTCTCTCTCTCTCTCTCTCTCTCTCTCTCTCTCTCTCTCTCTCTCTCTCTCTCTCTCTCTCTCTCTCTCTCTCTCTCTCTCTCTCTCTCTCTCTCTCTCTCTCTCTCTCTCTCTCTCTCTCTCTCTCTCTCTCTCTCTCTCTCTCTCTCTCTCTCTCTCTCTCTCTCTCTCTCTCTCTCTCTCTCTCTCTCTCTCTCTCTCTCTCTCTCTCTCTCTCTCTCTCTCTCTCTCTCTCTCTCTCTCTCTCTCTCTCTCTCTCTCTCTCTCTCTCTCTCTCTCTCTCTCTCTCTCTCTCTCTCTCTCTCTCTCTCTCTCTCTCTCTCTCTCTCTCTCTCTCTCTCTCTCTCTCTCTCTCTCTCTCTCTCTCTCTCTCTCTCTCTCTCTCTCTCTCTCTCTCTCTCTCTCTCTCTCTCTCTCTCTCTCTCTCTCTCTCTCTCTCTCTCTCTCTCTCTCTCTCTCTCTCTCTCTCTCTCTCTCTCTCTCTCTCTCTCTCTCTCTCTCTCTCTCTCTCTCTCTCTCTCTCTCTCTCTCTCTCTCTCTCTCTCTCTCTCTCTCTCTCTCTCTCTCTCTCTCTCTCTCTCTCTCTCTCTCTCTCTCTCTCTCTCTCTCTCTCTCTCTCTCTCTCTCTCTCTCTCTCTCTCTCTCTCTCTTTCTCTCTCTCTTGGAATTTAATTCAAAGTGTGAAATATGGGGATGCTTCCAGCTGCCTTACTGTAGGTATGTGAATGTTTGTTTACAGAAACAATATTTTAACTTGATGCAATCACAATACTTTGTGCTCAGGGGAATTCTCGTGTTACAGAAATCCACGGAATTAAAGTCATGTTGATTACTGCTTTTGAAGTAAGACCAAAAAAAACCCCACACTGAGCTGGTACTGCCTGATACTTTTAACCCTCTTGACCAGAATGCTTCAGACTGAAAGTCTTACTCCTGAGTGACCCACTGGAAGTTACTGGTGTCCCTCTCACACCGACTTTGTGGAAATGACACAACATATCAGCTGTCCTGTTAAACCTGTCCCAGCTTTAGGCTGCTGTTCTGCAGACACATCACATGTGTACATGTAAAAGAGAAGGCTGCTTCTTACCAGCCATTTAAAATTATTATTTTTAGTGGAGCTGAGAAATTAATTACTTGTAACGTAGAGCTGCAGCTGTGTGTGGTTTTATTATGCAGTGACTTCGTAATGAGCTGCAAGATACATTGCTTTCTGCAGTGACACCACTTATGTCTCTTTAAAGTCAGAGTTGTCTTTAGTCTTGTGTATTTTAGACTGCATGACAAATGATAATAAGGCAATCAGTGGGATGGTTGGGGAACATTTACCTGGCTGATCTAAGCTTTGTGCAGACATCAAAGCCTTTCTGTGAAGAGATGTCATTAACCAATACAGAAGTTGAGGATCACAAAGGTGAATTTATTTATGCATGACTATGAATACAGGTGAAGCAAAATCAGATTAAAATCTGTGAGTCTTAAACTTCTTGCCCTGCATGCATTCTGTTACACATGGGTGTGAATGAGGCCAGCAAGATGTCAGGGATAGTCATAGAATCATAGAATTTTAAGGCTGGAAATGACCCCTAAGATCATCCAGTCCAACCATTAACCCACCGCCACCAAGTCCACCCTTAGACCATGTCCTCAAGCACCGCATCTCCCCGTCTGTTAAACCCCTCCAGGGATGGGGACTCAACCCCCTCCCTGGGCAGNATTACTTGTAACGTAGAGCTGCAGCTGTGTGTGGTTTTATTATGCAGTGACTTCGTAATGAGCTGCAAGATACATTGCTTTCTGCAGTGACACCACTTATGTCTCTTTAAAGTCAGAGTTGTCTTTAGTCTTGTGTATTTTAGACTGCATGACAAATGATAATAAGGCAATCAGTGGGATGGTTGGGGAACATTTACCTGGCTGATCTAAGCTTTGTGCAGACATCAAAGCCTTTCTGTGAAGAGATGTCATTAACCAATACAGAAGTTGAGGATCACAAAGGTGAATTTATTTATGCATGACTATGAATACAGGTGAAGCAAAATCAGATTAAAATCTGTGAGTCTTAAACTTCTTGCCCTGCATGCATTCTGTTACACATGGGTGTGAATGAGGCCAGCAAGATGTCAGGGATAGTCATAGAATCATAGAATTTTAAGGCTGGAAATGACCCCTAAGATCATCCAGTCCAACCCACCGCCACCAAGTCTACCCTTAGACCATGTCCTCAAGCACCGCATCTCCCCGTCTGTTAAACCCCTCCAGGGATGGGGACTCAACCCCCTCCCTGGGCAGCCTGTCCCAATGCTTGAGGACTCTCTCAGGACACAAGTTCTTCCTAAGATCCAACCTAAATTTTCCCTGGTGCAGCTTGAGGCCATTACCTCAAGTTCTGTCGCCTGTTACTGGGGAGAAGAGACCAAAAAGTCAGTGACAATGAGTTTTCTTTGTCATTACCCCTTACCTGTTCATTATACTTTGTCACACCAATGAATTACATTTTATATTTATCTGAATATGTATTTGGCTTTGTAACCAGACCACTCTTCAGTATTCTTACTTTAAAAATTACCTTTATCATTTCAGAAAACAAAGTGAGAAAATGTCCCTTGGAAACAACCTCCACCTCAAGTGTGTTCCTCTGTCAAATCTGGCAAGTGCAGTGTGGAAGTTCAAGGGGAGCAGATCAGGCTGAGGACTCGAAATACCTCCTCTATGATGGAGGAATTGCAATATTTAATGTAACAGTGGATGCATCTGGATTCTGTGATTGTCTCTCAGTGGAGAAATCCAGAGGGAAGGAATTCCTTATGACTGTGGCCTGCTATGCCCTTTATGCCCAAGAAAAGACAGAGGAAGCAAATTCTGTTGCCACAGCAAGTAAGCAGAATGCAGCAGCAGCCCTGGCTTTTCAGTCCTCACTTTTACTGCACAAGGCTGTAAATTTGGAATCTGTGGACAGCCAACAGAAGAAGCTTGGTTTAAAACTCCAGGGGCTGGATTTGTTATTCTTTTTGTTGGTGGTGGTGGTTTGGAGCTTCTACAAGGGTAATTTATCTCTACCTTGGAAAAGCAGAGAAACCAGCTCAAAAACTACCAGTGCAGCTGGCTTGGAAAGTCCAGCACTGGCTCCAGAGGGGTCAGGTGGTGTAAGGAAGAGCTCAGCCATGCAAACGAGCATGTCTTCTGTTAACAAAGTGATGCTTGTGAGCTCTTGTTAAGGAGTGCATCAGGAGCACAGAGCAGCACAAGTTTCACAGAGCTCTGGGACCTTGCAGCTCACAGAGCTGTTTGCTTAAGATGACACGATGTTTCCTGTTAAGGCATATGTGGAATGTAAATTTGGGTAGGAGTCAGAAGCTCTTGAGTTGAAGATGACAAGCTGCATTGTGTATTACATCAGATGTGTTACCAGTTACTACTTTTAAAAGCAAAATCTTGTGTTTGGGTATCTTTTTGACATGATGGAACCATAAGAATAAATTTCTTTCAAAAATTGACACTGATCCAGTTCTTTGCAGAGTTGGGGTTGCCCAATTACAGAAACTAATACTTCAGGAGCTAATAATACTTAGCATTTAGTGCTTTCACCTTCAGACTTTCTGTTTAATCTACGAATAGCAACTAATTAAGTCTCCCAGTGCCCCGAGAGGTTAATACTATCCTCATTTTACATGTGAGGTTAAATTACTTGTCACTGGCCATCATGAGTATTGGTGTCAGATGTGGTGCTTTGTTAGAAGCTCCTGAGTCATCTTCCTCTATTTTACCTTTCTTGATTTTCCTCTCCTTTCCCTTTGTTTAGGCTTTCAAAACACTTTCCACACGTTTCTTTTTCTAATGTGTTTGTAGTGCCCTTTATGATACATCATCTTCAGTCCAAAAATGTCATGAATCAATTCATGTGCTTCATCGTTATTCTGAGTTTATTTCTGAGGTGTGGTTGAAATCCAGACATTGTGGCTCCTTTGTTAAAGGCCAGTGAAAGTTGAGTATTTTTTTCTGAATGCTTTTTCTCTTCATTTTCAGGTAAATGTTTTCTTGTTTGGAAAATAACACAGGTTCTTGTTCAGAGGAACAAAAGGCTGTGCTGCCTCTCCCTGTCTCTTGCCAGACATGCATAAAGTACAGCACTTTTCTAGGCACAAACACCTTTTGTGAAAACCCAGATTTCACGTAGCTGTGAAAGGAGAAACCTGCTTGGAAGTGGATTCTCCTGGGTGGAAGCCTGTAGCAGCTGTAGCAAGACACCTGCTTTCAAGTTCAATGGAAACTCTTGAGAATGAAGGCAATGTGTACAGCATTGATAGCTGGGTGGGAAGACAGACCAGATAAGCAGCTCTTTGGTGTTTTTCTCCCATAAAGCAGATAGGTTAAGCTTCTTTACACCATCTCTTCTTTTCCTCCTTCTGCCTTCTTTCTCCCAGGATCAAATCATTCTTCTGTTAGGACAGCAACCCTCATGCCTTCCCTGGTGGGAACACCATCAGCATTTCTGGTGAAGCTGTTGGTACCAAGTGTGGACAAGGGAACTCTATAAAACAGACACCTGAGGAGCATCAGACTGGAGAGCTGGCAAACCCTTATGCCAAGACCTGCCCGGCTGCGTTGCAGCGACCGTACCCGGGCGGTGCAGGAGCAAGAGCTGAGGCACACGTCTTGTCTCGCAGTTTGAAAGGGAACCTACATCCTTGTGGATTCCTTTACCTGTATTATGCAAAGGGCTGTATGGAAATGAGTGATGCAGGGTGGGTGTGTAACTCAGAGCAGAGGAAGTGATCGAAATGTCCATTCTTATCTTCAGGGGCACGTACGCTCTTCCCTTAGTGGAAGCAAGTGCAGGTGGAATACAAAACCCCATTTCAGAAAATCCTCACAAGGCCACCAGCATTTGGGTTTAGTTCAATTCCTGCTGATCCAATTACCCTAATTTAAGTGTGTAAAATAATTAGCTTCTAAGAGTTGTAGATAAGTTAACAGGTCAATATGAAAGATACTGTGCCCTACTTTCAGTCGCACCTTCAGTGCAGTTTGAGTCCCTTTGTCATTGGTTGCCACGTTGCACGTAGGAAGGACAGAGAATATGGGGCAAGAGGACGGAGCTGCAGTAGTCCTTGAGCTGGTTCTTCAGCTGCTGGCTCAGAACAGCCACCCAGAGCTGCTCTGACTCGCACCCTGCAAGGGCTTCTCACCAACATGCTGTGAAAACACAACCCTTCCACGCTGCTTCCAGCCTTGGCTCAGCTCTCCTGGTGCCAAAAACCTTTTGTGCTGACAGCTGCCGTTGTTTCAAACAGAGCATTGCCTGAGAGTGCTCAGAATGTTGGATGTTACCAACAGCAGACTCTACCCCCAAGCAGGGGGGTGATGGTAGCACTGGAGACAAGGAGTTACACCCATCTAGGTAAATCTCCCCTCTAAATATGTTCCAAAACAGGGTGGAGGTAGAACGTTGAGAGCGGGCTGTGAGAAGCGAGATTGCCAAGTTGTGAATGCTGCTTCCACCTTTTATTGTGAGATTACTAGTACAGAGCTTACTATTTTGGTACAAGTTCTGAAGTTATTAACCCACAGATAAATTAATGTGCAGAATTAACTGTCTGGGATTAATAAAATCTCTCTTGGGAAGATTTCCTATTAAAGTGTCCTGATGAAGGAGCACTACGGGGACCGGGATCATCCAGCAGTGACATAACTCAGCACCACTGTGTGTGCTCGTGGGAAGCTTCGTGTTAGAGTAGTGGCATATTTTTAGGCAAAACTGAGGCATTGGTGGGAATGAGGTGAGGAATGTTCAGTCAGGATTTGAGTGTGCTGGTACAAGTATTTGGGGGGAAGTGAGGAAAGAGTTTTCCTGCCAAAGCCAAACTTCAGGTTCTTCACTGGGCACAGTTACCTGCTCTGGAAACTGTAAAGCTTGACTGTGGCTTCAAAGTCACCGACACAGAGCCAGAATAACTGCAGGCAGTAGAACTGACTCACCCTGTGATTGGTACCGGTGTTTTTTGTCACAGGTAGCCTCAGGGGCAGGCCCCATCCTTGTCCTTCCATGTGGATCCACACCAGGGTGGCTGCACATCGAGCTTTGCCTACACCACACACCACCAGCAGCGCTTGGAGCAGCTGCCATTTGCAAAGTCTCTACAGCAAACCTGTTGGATATAAGGTGGAAAAGGAACAGACACGCAAAGATCAGCTCCTGCTATGGCCAACTGTTCATCTTCACGAGGTGCTGATCCATCTCTGCAGCTTATTCCCAAAAAACCCCACATCCCATTCCTAAAGTGACCTGCTCAGTGGCTGCTTCCAGCCCTGGGAGCTTGTTACACCTGTGCTGGCTGAGCTGAAACCCTCTCTCCAAACACATCCCACCACCGAGAAGCTCTTTGTGGTTATGGGCACAACCCGCCGCATCCTCTTCTGTGAGGAGCAGATGAAGCACGTTTATTCTTTCCACACCGAGTGTGGGTTGTTCTCTCCCGTGGCCCCATCTCCACTTGTCCAGCATCCCAGATGTGTGGGGCTGGACCCGGGCAGCGGGTTCCCCAGGGGTTTCCCTCAGCAGCCTGCCAGGAGTGGTTAGTTGCCGTTTACCCCCCCGCTTCCCCACTCCTTGTCATCCTCTTCCTCCCAGGGTTATTTCCCCGTTTCATACAACCACTCCGTGGCCTCTGTTAGTTTCCCACTCGCATAAATGACTTCACCGAGACGGAACACCAGAGACCGCCCTGTTTCTGGCAGGGGATGTCTACGCTGCCACTAAAGAACACGGTTATTGCCACCCCCTCGGGGAACCAGCGCCCGTTGGAACCCCCCCGGGGGCATCCCCGCGGTCCAGCGCTCCGGTTGCCGCGGGCGGCGGGCGCAGGGCTGACTCTTCCCGGCAGGTGGTGCCGCCGAGCCGGCCCCGGCCCCGGGGATAAAGTCGGGAGAAGAAGCGGAGAAATGTGACCGAGATGGGGCAGTTGGGAGAGGGAGGAAACGGATAAGGAAGAGG
>VXBZ01002516.1:90067-108017 GCA_013399135.1 Heliornis fulica | reverse complement strand
TTTTGGGGGTGCTTTTGGTCATTATTTCTTGCCACTAAATAGAGGAAGAATGTTTCTAGCGGAGCATGTTTTGTTTTGTCACAGGAAGTGGAGAGAGCATCGGGAGAGCCGAGAGATCGACTTTAACATACATATATCTCTCTACTCCGGCCAAAACAGCAGTGTATCCACGGGATGTATTTGTGTCCCTTGGAACTGGGAGGGGGGGGGCGGGGAAATTGGGANGATGGAGAGGGGGAGCGGGGCAGCGGGGCGCCCTCTCCCTGTTCCTCCAGCATCCCGGGGTGGGCGGGCAGAGGCTCAGGTCTGCAGTGGTCTGGCAGAGGAAAGCAGTCCCTCCCTGGGGGGGCAGCCAGCGGCTCTGCCCCACACCGGGGAGGCTCAAATTGTGTCTAGCTCTGGGCGGAGGGTGAACGACCCTTCGTCGCCTCCGCGTTGGGAAACCGTTTTGAGTTTTTTTTCAGGCAGGGCTGGGGCTCCGGCTCTGACAGCAGCGGCAGCCTCAGGAAAAGGAGCTGGGTTTCATAATGTCTCATTCCTCCCCCAGCCGGGCTGCCCCGCCGGGCGTGTTAATTCTTTGAAAAACCCCAAAATTGGTTATTTCAAAGCAGGAGGGTTCGTCTGGGACGCAGTGCATCACTTCCCTCGCCGGGAGAGCATCATCGCGCTGCCCTGGCCAGACCCCCCCCCCGAGCCGGGGGATGGGGGGCATGGCTGCAAGCCTTTCCTTTCAGTTTAACCACCCCCCAAAAAAACCCCACACCAAATCTCAGCGACACCCCCTCCCCCGCCCAACCCCCAGTCAATGAGAGCTGAGCCAAAACACCCGCTCCCATCACCGGGGCTTTGCTGTCTGCTGCTCGGGTGACTTCAGTCTAATCCCTTTATTTCTTTATTTTTAAATGCCTCCCTCCTGCGGTATTAATTTGCTGCTTTTTTGTTTTGTTTTGTTTCGCTATTAATATCGAATAGGTGCCAGATTAGCGGGTTGGTTTTCGGTGGTGAAGAGCAGCTCAACTGATTTAATCCACACCTCGCAAAGGGGCTCGGCTGGGGTGGGCGGGAGCTTCTTGCCCACGGCTCGGGAGCCCACGGTGGAAAACAGCGTTTGGGATGGATGGGGAAAACCCCAGTGAGTTACACGGGGATGGGTTCGGCTTCTCCCGGGATGGGGAAATGTGAAGGACTCAAAGTGAGGATACTGAGGCAGGGGAGGGGGGTGGTGCTGGGGCTGGCTGGATGCTGCCCCGGAGCTCGTCCCTGCCTTAGGGATGGGTCTGTGGGCAAGCGACCCTTTTGGGGTTAAATCTGCACTTTTTCTCGTGTCGCTGTGACTTTGCCTGTATTTGAGGTTGTACCGTTGCTGAAAGGTTGCAAACAATTTTGGGAACAAGATGTCTGCCTAAAGCATGACAGAATTGGCCACAAATTGCAGATGAGACTGATAACAAAAGCCAACAACATAAAATATGTAGAAAAAACAACACGTTAAAAGGCTACAAGACCACTGAAGGGCTTTTTTTGTGTGTGTGTTTTTTAACCAGGTCTCTCACAATGGAAGTGAAAACACATTAAAAGTGCCTTTTTTCTCTCTCTGTGTCTCTCTCTTTTAAATCAGATGCTCCCTTGCCAAGCCATGGCTGAACCCCATGGCCAGGCTGCTGGCATGTCCCCGGGCACAGCCAGCCCCTGCCCTGCGTGGCTGTGCCCGTACCCTCCCAGCCCAGAAACTCTGAATTCTTCCTTTTCCAACCTAACAGGGACAGGGAGGTGTGTTATTTTAACCTGAAATCTATTTCACACGTAACGCTGGTATCTCAGCTTTGGTTTGGTTTGTGTTGGGTTTTTTTTGGGGGTAAAGTGAAGGGGAAAACAGGCTGCAGCTACTTGCTGGCAGGGACAATTCTTCGTTTGAATAAATCAGGCTGAGCTCAGAAATTAGGATGAGGTTTTTGTTCTACTTATTTAATCTTTGTTTTTATAAATAAATACAAATAACTCAAACTGAAACTCGATGGCTTTGGTGATAATAAAAGAGCAGCCCTGGGGAAATTTTCTTCATTAGCATGTTCTTTCACAGCCCACACTCGGGTTTCGGTAGGAAAACTGCTTAACCTTTTCAGCAGCAGAAGCAAACGTGGGGTTTTGATTGTTGGTTTTTTGGTTGTTTTTTTTTTTTAAGTCCAGACACGCTACAAACTGGGTGTTCACATCGCACAGCTGGTTGCGCATCGCTGGGCTTCATCTTTTATTTCAGGGGCCACCAAGTTGAGATGAAATCCTCTCCTCGCCTAGGGGCATGGGGTCCTCCTGCCACCACTTCTCCTCATGCCAGGAAGGAATACATGGGGGGAGGAAATAAAAACAAAACAAAACAAAACAAGAAAACACATAATTTCCCTCCCCCCCCCAACTGCTGCTTTTTTTTGTTGTTTTTTAGCTGTGCGGGGCAGCTCGTGCTCTGCCACCTCGCTCACAACATACGAGATTTTAGTATTTGCAGCTCACTTCCTGTATGAGGTTAGTTTGTTTATCATAAAAACCCTATTTTTAAACCCATTTCTGCCAATAAGTAATTTGAATGTTAATGTCAGGCACTCGTGGCCATTCCCCGCCCCACTCTTCGCCCTCCCCATCCCGTTGATGAGGGTTCTGCCACTGGTGCTGGCATGGATGGGTGCTGGGATGCTGTGCCAACTGCATGCCGTGGGGGTACCAGCATACACCATCCCCACACCCCCCCACATATCTCCTCTTCTGACACCAAAGTGTGTTTCAGAAAATTATAAAATAAAAAAGGATTTCAGGGAAAAAAAAACAAACAACCCCAAAACAACCGAACAAAACCGTGTATTTTGACCAGGGCCGTCCTGAGGTGATGTGGCAAGGAAGAGAAGACGTGGCTCTCACTGCCCTTTCCCCTCTGCCCCCTTGGCCTCCTTCCTGGCCTGCCAGCCTCCAGCCATGCCACCCCAGACCCGCCAGTCAGCGCCGGAGCCGTGCGCTGCGGGCCAGCCTGGGGGTGCTTGGGGCACTTGCTGCCGTGGGCATCCTCCCCCCCCCCTTTCCTTAGGGAATGGCTATCGCACCACCATCCAACTATATTTCCCCTAATTAACATCCAAGGTAATTACGACATTGTCAAATGAAACGCTCCGCTCAGCACTCAACGCCCACAGTTGCACTGAGATGAAGCAGGTTTTAATGAACAGGCCGGAAAGCAGCGTCTGTGCCTGCCCCCCCCCAACCCCCCGGGTAATGAATGCACAGGACTGTCAAGAGCCTGGAGGGGAGAAATTCATCAAATCGGGGAAGAAAAGGCCCCGTATCCCCAGGAGGGACCTTGTCCTCATCCAGCCACGTGCCATGAGCACCGAACAAGCCCTAGCTGCGCATTCGAGGTCTCCTCGGCTCAGTAGGCCCAGCCTTGGCAGGAATAATCCCATGGGCTCAATTTTATAGCGAAGCATCAGCCTAAAGGCTTGGGGTTTTTTGGTTTGGTTTTTTTTTGTTTGTTTGTTTTTTTAATTTATAAACTCCCTGGGAAAGGCTCAGGCTGGTTCTGGTGACTTGAGGAGGGCAGCACAGGTGGGTAGTGGCTTGCAGGCCCCTTGCAGAGCCCTTGCTAGTCGGGGGGTCCGCTTGGTCCCCCCCATCCCCGGGCTTGGCCTGCACTGTATAAACACATGCCTCAATCATGTCCCTTTTCGCTTCCAGGGATCTCCATGGCCCCACGCTGCCGGAGCAGCCTGAGCCACCCTGCCTGCAGACAGCCATTTCCCAGCCCCATCTGCACTGGGTGTGACCAGAGGAGAGGTTGACCATCCTGGAACCTGCTCGTAAGACAAGAAAATACGTTGGAAACAGTGAACTTTGTTGCGATATGAAAATCGAATGCAAAGCTCGGTGGGTATTTTTAGCTGTTTAAGGCCAAACAGGTGTTTGAAAGGTCAGATGCGAGTCATTGGATAAAAAAAAACATATAAAAACTATGTACCTTGAGAAGCTGGGAGCATGGCATCGGGACTCCCATGGCACTGGTCTGGTGCAGTGTGGCAGTGGTTGGCCATTCAGATCAGCCAAATACTCAGCCCACATCAGGTGGGAGCTTTGGTTTGTGTGTCGTCTCCCACCCCAAGCCCACCCCGCAAGAGCAACGCGCAACGTTACCACCCATCCAGGCATCTCATTGTTGGTTATTAATCATTCCCAAGGTGAAGGACACGGGGATGGCCTGGGATGGGTTGGAACTGGTTTGGACATGTTGAGGCCACAGAATAACGAGGTTGGAAAAGACCTTTGAGTCCAACTGTTCCTGTCCTCTCTTAAAAGCCAACGCCTACCCAAGGGCGTTTAAATACATCCAAGGATGGTGACTCAAGGTCATTTGTGTTCTCAAAAGTGTGCCCACTGGACATCTGGCAGTGGTTGGGGAGGAGCTGAGTGTAGAAAGGCTTCTTTCTAATGGGCGTGGGGCTGGGTGGGGGTGAAGCTTGCAGATGGCTTTTCCCAGAAGAAATGTTTTTTCTCTTTCAAGGAATAAAGGAGATTTGTGACCTCAAAACAAAACGGCACGTGGTTTTAATTAGTCACTAAAGCCAAAATGTAAGGCTGCAGAAGGAGCCTTGGCCTTGGTCATGGCTGGCCTGGACCTCTAGCCAGCCCAGCCATCACCAACCTGGTCCCTGACCCCCTTCACTCTTGGCCATGGCTGCCAACAAGGACCACAACAAAGGCTGGGTTGGCCATGGCCAATGCAGAGTTGGCAATGGCCAAGCACATGTGCAGAGGCAAGATCTTGCAGGTGTTCTGCACCGCTGCACGCTGGCAGTGTTCCTTCTCCCTGTTGGTTTCACTGAAGTCACTGGGTTCAGGTGGGCAATGAGCACCTTCCAACCCACCTCACGGCACAGGTGAAAGGACAAGGCACGGTCTGACAGTTTTCTGGTAGAGGTCAGTGGGCTGCTGAGCACCAGTGGGCTCCAAGAGCCATGGGCAGCTGCCAGAGCCTCGGCTGGGCAATAAAACCTTTTTTTTTTCTGAGTTAAAGAACCCCCCCCAAAATAGCACCTGAAACCAGTAAACTTCCCTTTCAGGAACTTCTGTAATTTGAAACACAAGAACAACAACAACAAAAAAATCCAGAATATTTCTTTAAAGCTGTTGGTGAAGTAGGATGTTGGGGTTTGGTTGTAAGACTATCTCAGCCAGTGAGCGCTGTGCCACGGGACTGCTTGGCCCCGTGACATCCAGCACCGGCTGAGGGTTCCTAAGGACATCACAGTCTGTTTCCCGCCAACCCCTCCTCCCCCCAGGCCCCAGTTTCTCCCCACGTTTCGGCCTTTCCCGCTGACGCACGGTCCCCCCGCATTGCGTCACGCAGCCCCAACCCCGGCGGCCCAGCAGATCTTTGGGAAGAAAGGAGCTAAAAATACCCCTCTGTGCGCAGCCGGCGCGTGGGCCAGCGCTCGGCCCCTCTGAGCTGAGGAGAAAAACAGACCCAAAGCCTCGGGCCCACACCCACACCTGACGGCTGGGCTGGAGCCAGCGGCATCACCGCACACCTTCAAGACGGGCATCGGATGGGATGCCAGGCCAGGGCAGGGGGCATCGGCCCTGGGGATGCGGGTGCTCAGCTGTAAAATACCAGATGCTCTGCGGCCCCACCCTCACCCCGCTTTGGGTGCGCTGTGCCCCCCCCAGCCTCCTCATTTGACCTGTCAGCCTTTAGGACCATTCACCCAGGTCTTCCAAGAGACGGGGGCAGGCCCAGCTCTGAGGGGAGCTGCCTGGCCTTCCCCAAGCCAAGGGGCCTCTGCCATCACCTCCTGCTGCGCCAGAGCCACATTCACATGCCCTCCCTGGGACTCTGTTCCCAGCAGCAGCTGAGGTGGTCAGTTACCTGCCCTCGATGGGCAGTGGTGGAGCCAAAGCAGGAGGAGAGAGCAGGGCGAGAAGCAGCCTTTCCCTTCCCTCCACCCTGGCGCCCGTCCCATGCCGCAGGGGGACCACGGGCCAGTGTAATAATAAGGATAATAAGGGAGTAGAACATCTTCCTGCTGAGGAACCACTGAGGGAGCTGGGGCTCTTGAGCTTGGAGGAGACTGAGGGGTGACCTCATTAATGTCTATAAATATGTAAAGGGTGAGTGTCAGGAGGATGGATCCAGGCTCTCCTCAGTGATGGCCAGTGGCAGGAAAAGGGACAATGGGGTCAAGCTGGAACATGGGAATTTCCATCTGAATATAAGGAAGAACTTCTTCATAGTGAGGGTGAGGGAGCCCTGGGACAGGCTGCCCAGAGAGGTTGTGGAGTCTCCTTCTCTGGAGACATTCAAGACCAATCTGGACACATTCCTGGGTGATCTAATCAACGTGATCCTGCTCTGGCAGAGGATTGGACTGGATGATCTTTTGAGGTCCCTTCTGACTCCTGACACTCTGTGATTCTGTGATGCAGCACTGTGGCTACAGAACCCTGTTAAGTGTGGAGAAAGGGCAGGGGAAAAAATCCCCAAATACCCCCAAAACCCAAGCCAAGGCCAAAGTGCTCCCAGCCAGGGCAGCAGAGCTGCTGCTCAAGGCAACATCTTATGAACCAGCCTCATGTGACAGATGTATTTTACCATCTCTGTGCAGAGGGAAATGCCAGAGACACGCCTGTGTCCTGGATCTGGGGAAAAAACAGGTGGTAATTGTAGAGAATGGGTGATAAACCAGCCAACATCAACCCCCCAAGGAAAACAGCACCCGTGGCAAACAGTTGAAAGTTTTTATTCATATAAAACTCATATTAAAACATAAAAGATTGCATCTTAAAAAAACAAAAACCAAAAGGATCTGCGATTATTTACAGCAGTATTGCACAAGTGGCAATTACCCTGTCCGAAATTCATCAGTGCAAAACACAAGTAAGCCAGGGAATTGCAGTAAAAATGCTACATACGCTGGGTCCTGTGAGACGATTAGTGACTGGGCAGCGCGCTGGCGCTGTACCTGACCGTGAAGCTGCTCCAGGGGAAGGTGGCCGAGGCTGAGGAGGAAAAGGCGTCTTTAAAAAGGGAGCAAAAAATCCCAGGGATGGATGGAGAAGCCAAATCCCCGCTGAGTTGCACTGAAGCTGAAGTCTTCGAGGTGCCTAAATCAGAAGTGGGAAGTGGGACTTAGGCACTTGGAGAGTAACTGATTATAAACTCATTATCCCAATGGTGCTGGCAGCCGGTGCTTGGAAGGTGTTGAAGAGGCCGAAAGGAGGAAACAAAAGTCTTTATGGGAACTTAAATAAGCAGGAAATAAATATACACCACTTCTACAAGTTACAGCATTACGGAACAGTAGAGTGCCTTAATTACATGGGGCGGGAAATCTACAGCATTTACCAAGTTCAGCTCGAGAAGAGCTGGAGGGGAGTGGGGAGGATTATATTTATTTTTTTCTTTTTACTTATTTCTAAGCTGTACAAAACTTACACGAGAGAAAAGGAAGGAAATACATTGCACACAGGTATTTGGCTCAGATGATGAAAGTAATACGGTGCCCTACTCTAATAAATATTCAGTATTTACAGTTTGGGAAAAGAGGAGAAGCGTTACGCTGGCCTGAGAGCGCCCAGCAGTAGAACTGGTTTCCCCAGGAACACTCTGCATCACGTCCTCGGGCAGGATGCAGATCCCTGAGGTTGCTTAGGACCCAGAGCAGTCAGCCCATATGAGCGTAATGGCCATTGAAAAACACACTCCTGATCAGAAACTTTTTGGAAGCTTTTTTTACCCAAAAGCTCAGAACTCTAGGAGGGGGTGAGACCTGGGTTTGAGGACTGATTTTCCTACGCCTGCCTTCTGGCCCAGAATGCTTCCTGAAGAGAAGCCCCAGCACCAACACCTCAGGGTCAGGGTTTCACGGGGAGGTTTTTCTTCCTTAAAACCCACATCCACACGCTGCTTGTCTCAATCGCTGGATGTGGTGGCCAGGTGGGGAGGACAGGGTAAAGTGCTCTGCATTTCTTTGGTGTACTCCAAGGCACACGTTCCGGGCGGCACGGCAGGATGCTGTGAGGCTGCGAGGCCCAAGAGCCGGCACATGAAACTCTACTGGGGAAAAGAGCTCCTTCGGTTCCTGCTCTGCTGCCAGGGGTTTTGATCCTTTGTTAAATTCAGTTTGCGCTTTACCAACAGCTGTGCAGCACTCTGGGGGTCCCCAGCCTCCCTGGGGGGGGAGGGGGGTGTCCTATATAAACCTGCAGCAAACGCAATGGCTCGAGCACAGCCAGGGCAGCACAGCTACAGGGAGTCACATCCAAGGAGATGAGGAGCCGGAACCTGCCCTTGCCAAGCTCACCAGACAGTTGATCCACTCACTCTCCACCAGTGCAAAGGTTCCTTGCACACCCCCTCCAAAAAGCTCCTGCAGCTGAGGCCAAATCCTGCAACCAAGGCCAAGTCCTGCAACCGATGCTCATCCTGCAGGTCCACGAAAAAAAGAAACAAACCGAACAATAATAATAAAAAAAAGTTGTTTTTAAAATAGTAACTGCTCTGTGACCCCCCAGAGGAGTGCAGTCAAGAGGCACACAGCCCCGCAGCGACACCGCGGCGCTCTGCCGGGCCGGCAGGCACACGCAGCCAGTCAGATCCTACAGCTCATCCACTGCCACAAACACCAGTAACGGCCTCGGAGCGGCGTCTCCCTGGGTATGTGCTGCAGGAGAAATACATGCTACAGGGGGGCTGGTTGAACCACAAATAAAACCGTGGTGCTGGAAGGGGCTTTGAGGAGCACCAGCACCAGACAGAGAGGAAAGGGGCAGCTCTGGAGGCAAAGTTTATGCATAGATATGGGGGTGGCTGGAGCAGCCAACACCAGCACCCCTCCTGAAAGCACCTGTCATGCAGCAGCTGCCCACAAGATGAACCAGAGATGAAGGAGGACGCGAGGAGATCGACCTGCTTCTTCCAACAGAGCCTTCGGGGCTCCTCCAGCAAGGCTGTGGGCTCTCCAGGTGGAAGGGGAGATGCCCTGGAACAGCACTTATTACCTGGTCAGATCTTCCCACGGGAAGAGAGGGCAGTTTGGGAGGAAACACAGCAGTTAGTGGGGAGCTGAGCCCATGCAGCAATCCTCAGATTGATCCACACCGCGTCAGCATCCTCAGGCGCATCTTCCAGCTGCATCCCTGCACAGGAACATCCCGGGCCATCATGCTGACAGTCCCGCCCTGCTCAACCCAGCCCTACTCCAGGCTCTTCTCTCCAAACACAGAGACAATTCCAAGAAAAAAAAAAAACAAAAATTGAAATAAAAAAAAAATTTTTTAAAAATTCTGGCACCTTAAAAATCCTCCAGGGTTCACCAACAAGGAATGAGCCCTGAGAGAAACCAGGTCCTGCAGTTCCACGGTGGGAACCGTCATCTCCAGGCACAAAGCTGCGGTGTGCTGGGAGCTGGTGTTCTGCCTGCCTCCAAGAACTGTTTATTGCTGAATTTACTCAGTCACTGATGGTATATATCATACGTAATATTATTCATTGCTTAAGCGTTTTCAGACATTTTATAGAAAGAATTTCTAAAAAAGGCAACCTGGTGGAAATTTTTTTGGGTGGGTTGGTTGGTTGGTTGTGGTGTTTTGGACCCTGGGAGTCTGACAGCTAAGTCTTGCAAGTCAGAGTGTAAGAAAAAACAACCAAATAATAAAAAATCCACCCCAAAACAGTCAGCAGGAAATAGGCTATTTGCATGACGCAAACTAAGGTGGGTTTGGGGTAGCATTAGGTATTTACAGGTAAAAGAAGTGCTGATTTGAACCCCTCTGCCCATCTCCCATCATCCCTGTCCAAGGGAGAGGGCAGGGGCTTGGTGAGTCTCTGCGAGGAGGTCTGCAAGGCAAACTACGGCGGCGCTGGCTCAGGTTTCCTCTCCCCCACGGCAGAAGTCATGCCAGGCGGAGCCGGTGGGTTTCCAGAGACGATGGCTGCAGAAGAGAGACCGTTCCGCCGCTGCCGAGTATTTCCTCGGAGACACGAAGGAAGAACACCACAAGTGTTGAGAGGAAGGCAGTAAACATCACTCTGACAAGATCCTGCAGCGCAGCATCCCAGCAGGTCGGCGTGGGATGTCCACCCACATGCTGGGGGTGGGAGCCAGGAGCCCCGTGTCTGTCTGTCCATCCATCTGTCCTCCCTGGGCTCTCCTAACGAGTAAACAAGTCCCGGTGCCTCAGGATGCGCTTGGCGCTCACTGCATCCTCCAGATGAAGCGGATGATGTAACGCAGGAGGCGCAAGATGATGATCTGGGGATTTCCCACCTGGTTATCCTAAAACAAAAGAGGAGGGGGGGGGGGAGAAAGGAAAAGAACAAACAAGAGGGTGACTTTAATTTCCACCACGAAGCCCATGTGCCACAGAACCTTGCAGGACACAGGTATTTCCAAGGGCTGGAATCGGCTGTTTTACAGAGAGAGCAAGCAAAATCCACGACTTTTTGTGTTTTCCCTCAATATAAAGCTCTGCAACACTCAAGCAGTTGAAGGTGCTGAGTGTTGCTACTCCCAGCCACCTCTACCTCAAAGGTGGCCGCCGTGGCGCTGCTTGATGGTGATGTCCCATGTCAGCCCCTGCACGTGGGCACAGGAGGGGTGTGATGCTGCTGGGGTGTTTGAAAGGTGGCAGTGAGTGGTGAGCCCTGCTAGCAGAGCTGCGTTGGGGGGTGTGGGGGAGCCCTGTGTGGTCAAAAACCACAGTGTGGGAAGGCTGAGAGGAAAAATGTCAAAAACATCTAAAAAAATCCCAATAAATAATAAATATGTAAAAGCAAAAAAAAAAAACCCCACCAAGCCAAAATATAACTAAAAATAATAATTGGAAATTAATGAACAGTAACACTGAACAACAATAATTATTAACAAAAGCCAATAACATGAGCCCTCAGCGGGGAAAGCGGCTCCAGTGGGTGCAGGGGCTGCAGACAGGATGTGGATTTCAGCTCAGGCCGCTCTAGGCACAGCCAGGACCCCCTCAGGGAACACGGAGCCCCGATGCAGCAGCCACGTGCTCCTCCCTGGGGCGAGGGATCTGCGTGTCACCGCAGCGCCCAAGGCCTGGCCAACCGAGCGGTCCCCGTGGCCAAACGAGCGAAGGGTCGGCTCGAACAGTCGTGCCCCCCTCTAGAGCACCCCAAAGCAATCGGACCCAGGCTGTGTTTGGGGCAGTCGAATCACACCCCAGGAGAGAGATACAGCGCTGCTGCATCGATACGCAAACCGCCCTCCCTGCCGCGGGGTGAGGCGCAGGCAACACGGCAGCTGACGATGCTCCAGCATCCCGCAGCCGGGTACCAGGGCCAACAGCAACGCTGAGCCCGCGTAACCCAGCAAACCCCCGGGCTGGAGAGGATGCAACGAATGCCAAAAACCGGGTTTTCTTTAATAAAGAGGGACGGAAGGATTAGGGGGCTGAAACACGGGGCTTTCCACCTCCACAGGCAGCAAAGCTGGGGACACACTCCCACAGCCAAGCAATGCCCCTCTGCAGGCACGAGCCTTGGCACACAACCAACCTCCCTGGCTGGAGGGTCCCGTGGCCACCTCTGCTCCCTGGACCTGCCGGTGGCCTTGCCATCTGCTGATGGCCAGCTGTCCAGCCCAAGAGACTGTGCCCAGGGAGGGGGCGGGGGGGTGTGGGGGTGTGTGTGTAGCACAGCGTGCACTGATGGGGAACCAGCAGCTCTGACTCGTCCAACAGCCCTGACCTGCCTGGCAAGTGCATCTTGGCAGGGCTCTTAGTTCCCCATTTCTAACCTCAGCGTAAAGGGCAAATCCCAGGAACAGCAGACCCAGCCCACCACCCTTCAGGCTCCCCTCCAAGCCCTCCTGCCATGGGGCTCCAACTCTGCCCACCTCTCCCCTCCGGAGCAGCCAGGCTCTCAGCAGCAGGAAAAGGCTCCTCTCCAGAGAGCAACAACCAGGTGCCTTGAGGGACCATAACTCTACAGCAAAAGCTTCACACTCTGAAACTCCCTCGGTTGGGGTTGAAACAAGCAAGAGCTCATCAGATGCTCTTAAGCCAGGTACAAGGTGTTTTCAGGGTCACGCATGACAGCTGCTGCCTGTGTCATCTAGCAAGTGGGACAGCGCGCTGCGTTTCAGTTCTCTCCCCAGTGCAGCAGGCTGGGAGCTTGGTCGCAGCGCTGGGAGCTTGGTCGCAGCGCTGGGAGCTGCCTCATGCAACCCCATGAGATTCTGTGACCAGGCACCTGCATCCCATCCCAGCTTTGAATCCACACCCACACCCATGGAGGCGGGGGGAGAGGCGTGAAACCCTTTCCTCAGCCTCCCTCCCAGTAAATTCACACCCTCTTATAGACCAGGGAACACAGGTCAGGGCTTTGTATGGGGCAACACAGCTACCAGGCACCTTCAGCTTTCTGAATGCCAGCAGGATGGGCTCAGGTCCTGCCTTTCATCCAAAAGGTGTTGTTTAAGCAAAAAAACCCCAAACAAACCAAGAAACCAACCAAACATAAATGGGTGTTTCACATCAGCAGGGCTGGGGTAGCTCTGAAGACACAGGTTCTACATTCAGGATAACACAGAGCTCATCTCCAGCCTGTAAAGGGTCAGCAAAGCCAGAGCACTCGGGAAGGAAATGGAGCCGGCAGAGCTGCCTCCAGCAGGGCGATGTGGAGGGGCCACGTGGAAGCAGACGGACCACGGCAGCCTAGAGCCCATTCTGGGGTCGGGGGGAGCCCCTGCCGACATACACCCACCATCGGAGCAGCAAGGAGACCCGCTGGAGTGACTCACGAGCCGGGGAGGATGGATAAAGATCTTGGCAGTCAGCATTTCTTCGTGACACCGCTACCCCGCTACCTAACGTGCTTCTGACTCCTCTTCCCACAGAGGAGCGCGAGCAGACGGATCAGGAGCCGCGTGCCCAGACACGCAGCTGCCAGTGATGCTCGGCGGGGAGGTTATGAGCCGACATCGCTCTTCTGAGAGCTACTGTTACCTCATCTCTCGGGGTCGGCTGGGGTTTTAGGTGTTGGGTCTTGTGTTTTCTTGCGTTAGTGCCACCTATTTTTTCGCAACACTCAAAGGTGAGAGAGTTTACACTCTTATAGATACACAAAGCAGAGGGTTTCAAAATGGCTCTGGCAGATTCTCTGTAAGAAAAAGCAGCAACTGGACCAAGCCTCTCCCTGCTTCCTATTCCCAGTGACACTTCCAGGCACACGCTTCTCTGTGACAGAAACTCGGGAGCTGCTGCATTGGCTCCCACCCCATTTTTCCTAAAAGCACCGGAGCAGGTGCCCAGCCGCTCCCCAGCTGCCAGCCAGACACCGCTCCCAGAGGGGCTCTTCCCAATGCCACCCAAAAATACCCCCACCCCTCTCTTGTGCTGTAACCTTTAGAGGTTTCTTCCTCAACACTCTCTCATCCCTGGGTGCTGTAAAAGACACTGTGACCTTCGAACCCGAAAAACCTCAAGTCCCAGAGTAAAGTTATTTTAAATTGATTTAATGACGCAGCGGCAGCAGCAGACGACTCGCCGGTGCCCGCAGCGCGCCCCTGCATCCAAGCGAGCTCTACCGCCCGCGCAACCTTCTCTACATCTGAGTGAACGAAACATCCACCACAAAGCCAGTTTCCAGAGATGATTAAGCTCTTCCCTTTCAGAGACCGTGCGTAAAGAAATGGAAAGTAAAAAGGCAAAAGTTACCCTTCTCGGACAATAGGAGGCATTGAACTCGTCTCCGATGCGCCGCAGCTCCTGGGCGATCCAGATCTCGGGCTGCAAGTCTTCCGCAGGCGAGTGCGACTGCCACCGCGAAGCTGCACAGACAGAACCGGAGCGGTTGAAACAGGTGAGCAGCGAGAACGACCACGGCAAAAGCCCAACTCTCTTACAGAGTCGAGGGGCTGCTGCTGGGTTTTGGGGCCAGCGCGGCTGTTTTCCAGTGCTTTTAAAGACAGTTCCCAGGAGCTGTGCAGGTGCTGGGCTCGATGGTGCACACCACAAGCGGGACTTGCTGCACAAGGAGAGGCTTTTTCCTCCTTATTAATTGTACATTATTATGAGGCTTTCAGTCATTTGTTAGTTATTACAGGCTCTCCTCTGGAGCGTTCCCCTGGCACACCCAAGCACTGCTCCTTGGACAGGGAGGGCAGCGGGGATGCCTCTTTCTTTCATTTCATTTCTTTCTCCCCCAGTATCTTCCCAAACAACGTTCTTTTCAGGCAGGCACCGCAGCAGCTTCTCCTCTACCTTTACAAAAAACCCCAAACACCACACCAAAACCACCCCACAGCTCACTCTGTGCAGCTTTGAGCTGAACTCTCCCACTTCTTCCCCAATCAGTTCTCAAGTGCCCGAGCAGAGATGGACAACGGTTGAGTTGGTCATACTGACAGAAAGCCACAACTGCATTGGGACGCGTGAACCTGCGCTCCCGGCCAGCTGATGGCTTCCTGCCCGCAGGAGGGATGGCTTGGACCGCACCCTCACGGAGAGAGGAGCCTGACACCAGAGAAACTGGCTCACAAAGAGAGCCAACGCGCCGGTGTCACTGCTCACAGGTATTCTGGCCTCTGTTTATGAAGTTTAGGCACACCATAAACCCACGACACAATCCCCAAAGAGACGGAGCAGAAAGGACCAGCCCAGGCAGGAACCCGCATGGCACCTGTGCTGCCTCTTCCCCCTCCTGCAAACCCAACCTCGAGATCTGAGCAAGGATCATTGCCTTGAGGGAAAAAAACCCCAACAACCAAACAAGAAACTAACAAACCAGGTAAGTCCCCACACCACTGCACAAAGCAGAACAGAGCCTTTTGGCACAGCGATGTAGAAGGAGTCACAGTGGCACAGAAATAGCTTCCAATCTCAAAATATCCAGAGGATTAGTGGGGCAGTAAAAAAAAAAAAAAAAATTAAAATGAAATAAATCAAGNAAATTAAAATGAAAGCCTGGCTCCAACCTGACTGGAAAATGCGTTTTTGAGCCAAACTAGCGCTGCTTGGCTTGGGAAACTGTTTTGTTTTGACTGTGTAGTAGCGCAGGAGTAGCACCCGCCGCCTGCCTGGGGACAGCCCCAGCGTATTTATTTTCCTCGCTGGTGAATGAAACACGGTGCAGCCCTTGCAACACCCCAGTCCGGTGCTGCGGGAACGCAAACGGGATTGTGGCTGGGGCAGGGCGACTCTCCCACTGCCGTCACCAGAGCCAGCCCTGACTGTCCTTCCCAGCAAGAGCAAAGCTGGGGCTGGGAGGCAGGGAGAACACCACAAATAGGAAATTGGACAGATTCAAACTCAGGGAGGCAGAGAATGCTGCGGGGGCAGAGGTGCTGCTCCGTCTCCATCCTTCCCCCCTGCCCCAGCACCGCACCCAGAGCTCATCCGTTTCAGACATGACGGCTGGGGTTGGTGGCTGAGAGCGAAATCGGGCTGAGGTTTTCAGAAAGGACTTTCTGTGGTGCTGCCAAACAGCAGTGTCAAAAGGGTCCAGTCATAACCAGTCCCAAAAACAGTCAGAGGCACTTTCAGGGCCCCTCCCTCCCCAAGTCATACCATGGCCTGGCCCCCACCGACAGCAGTGAGACGGCCACCATGGGGATGGGGTCGAGCTGAGAGGCCACCCTGGGCTACCTGCACCTCGCTCAAGCCTGCAGGATGCTCCAGCTGGGGACCAGCACGGCAACACTGCAGACCCTGCCCCTGCCACACCAGGTGGAGACTGCCACACATCTCTCCCCTCTGCCACAGCACAGGACCGAAGCAGCGTCAGGAAAACCCGCGTGCAGAGCACCTGCTCCAAACACACACCCAGAAATCCACGTGCAAACCCTGAGCTCCCACACCTCCAGACAGCGCTGCTCTTTGAGCTCAAAACCCCAAACACACACAACCACTGGCTCCTGGAAGAGACAAAGATCTGAAGCACCAGCCCGAGATTCACCCAGCCCCACCAAAGGGTGGGCGTCCTATCTGGGGTGACCTTACAGCATCCCTGCCCACCACACTCCATCCCCACGCGCGTCAAACTCACGCCTGCTCCTCCCCCAGAAGCGCTTCCCAGCTAAACCAAGCCAGCGCCGCATCACTCCACGCCTCCCATCTGAGGGGGACCCCTCGCTACTTCCATCTCATTTCCCAAAAAACACATGTGGAGGTGGCTGGCTGTAGCCTCTCCTGCTGTCAGCCGGCTGAGACGCTCCAGGGCATTGCTGCCTCCCGTGCCAGGATCTTCCTCCACCGGCTCACGCGAGCGGATGAAGGCACAAGGCGCCCCGTAAGTCCCCAGCGGTGCCTCCACAGTTATTTATTTTTGTCTGGCAGCGGCACCCTCAGCCCTTCAGTTGTTATTTGGGCCATCACCACTGGGGAAAAAGCCCAAAACCTTGGAGGGGACTTTTATGAGATTTAGGAGCTTCAGGGCTTTGCCCAGCCAGCCTTGGAAACAGCCCACTGCTACCCATGGGAGAAGCTGAGCACACCTATTGTGCACAACTGCTCTTGCTCACAGGAAATGCCTACTTGTAATTATTATTATTATTATTATTATTATTATTAAAGGCTGATGCTTTCTTGGCTTTCCTGGGG
Source organism: Heliornis fulica (assembly GCA_013399135.1). Taxonomy (NCBI): domain Eukaryota; kingdom Metazoa; phylum Chordata; class Aves; order Gruiformes; family Heliornithidae; genus Heliornis; species Heliornis fulica. The sequence continues at coordinate 91,421 of VXBZ01002516.1, read as the reverse complement.
TCTGATGCTTCCTTGGCTTTCCTGGGGGCAGACCGACCCGTTTCCACACAGGAGAACTCAACAGCGCGCATCTGGCAGGCCACGGCTGAGGCAACAGGACCAAGGGAGAGGTGTGGGGGGAAAGCCACAGCCCCTTCTCAAAGGGGGCTGCAGCCCCCAGCCAGGGATAAACCAGCTCTGCAATCCCAGCTTCATCGTGCCGAGAGCAGCCAAGGATCCTGTTAAGTAGCTCCAGCATTTCCCCATCTGCTTATAGTTCTTTGGGATGATGCCCCAGCAACAATACCACAAAGGTGCCAGGAAAACCAGCATTTCGACAGCTCTCCTGTGGCAACACAGAGCAGGAGCTCAGAGAACCTGGAGAACTTCGATTCCTTCCTGAAGCTCAGACCGACCATACAAACCAGGCTCTGCAAAGAGATGTCGGCCAAGAACACTCGGGCATCCCCGCCTGGCCATGCCACGCGGGTCTGTGTGCTGCTACCTGAGGTTATGAAACCTGTGTCAAGCCGTAATTACTGCAGCAATGTCAGAAAATCTTTCCTATGTGCACAGCGTGGTAACCCTCTGGAGCTGTAACCGCAGCCATTGACTGGGGGGGGGGATAACCAAAAAACAGCCAACAACAACGGAGACGTTTTGAGTGCGCAAAGCTCAGAGTCGCCGCCTGGCACCCCAGGGAGCAGGACCTGCCTCGCCTGCACCTTCCCTCGCTTTCGCCCTGCAGAAGTTGTAAGATTTCTTTCAATTAAGAGGGATTAATTGGGAGGGGAAGGCTCTCCGCACCACCCAGGTGCCCAGCCAGCCTTACCTGGCAAGGCACACGCAACGCTACCATGTGGCCTTCGCCACAGCGAGCGGGAGCTGTGCGTCCCCAGCGCCCACGACCCCGGGAAAGAAGCAGGAGCCAGAAAAGCACCTCACACCAGACGCCGCTCACCCGACGACAAGGGTGTGTGAAGCTGAGCAACAGGCAGGGCCGGGCCCGTCCCACAGACGAACGGGCCATCGGATGGAGAGAACGACTCAGCGCTGCCCGAGCCGGGGATCCTTGGCAACCCGGCCTGACCGCGGGTGTCCCACAACCCCGGCAGCCCGGACCAGCGCCCAGCTCCCCGCCGCCAGCCCCCGGAGCGGGCTCGAGGCCTCGCCGGGGCCTTTCGCAACCGTCCCGCAGGTGCGGCGGGCGCCGGGGTAGGGCCGTGCCGGGGCAGGGCGCGGTGCCGCTCGGGCACGGCGTCGGGGGCGGTCCCCCCCCCCACTCACCCATGGCGCTGAGGCAGTGGCTGAGGGCCTGGCAGGGCGGGCTGGGGGTCTGCGTGGCCTTGTCGCAGCCGAGGGGCGCGGGGCTGCG
>VXBZ01002516.1:69957-89136 GCA_013399135.1 Heliornis fulica | reverse complement strand
CCCTATACACCCACCCACCGACCTGAATATGAACCCCCTGCACCCCCTCCAGCACACACTCCACGTACCTTGCACCCTCCACCCTTGCACATCCCCATCCTTTGAAAGGCACCCCATGAACACCCTGCTCACCCCCCTGCACTGCACACCCCGCCTGCTGTGCCGCTCACGCAGTGGGCATGCACACACGTTCACACACACGTGGCCAGCCCTGTGCTGCACCTCGGCATGAGGCCACGGGTGCACGGTGCCCACCCTGGCTCACACGTGGTGCTGGCATCGGGGCAGGAGGTGATGGGAGCCAGCGCTGCTCACGACACATCTCACATGAGCACTCACCTTATTAATTTGAGGTAACGAACACCAACCTGCACCCTGGCAGCCTGGAGCTGCCGACCAGAGGTTCCTCCGGCCCACTGCCCACCCCGGGGAGTACGGCCGGTGTCCCTTCTCACTGGTGGCCAGGGAGACCCTCGTCCCACCGGCCATGGGGGCTGCAGCCTCCTGCCCCCACCTGCCTGGGGAAGTCTGGGTGAAGCCAGCAGCTGCCTGCGCCTCCTCAGCTGGGGAAGGGCTTCATGGCACTGGGGGTGTTGTGGGGCAGGGGACGAGGCTCTGGCATGGCGGAGTTGGGGGGAGCGCCCTGGGGCACCTCAGCACAGTGCAGGGATGGCAGCGGTGGCTGGAGGGTCAGCACCTGCCACGATGCTGAGGGGAAGGAGGTGGCACAGCCTCCCTGGGGCAGGCACGCGGAGCCCCCCATTCCACGTGGTGTTCCCCCAGCCTACAGGCAGCCCTGCAAGAAGGTGCCCAATGCTTCACCAGCCGAAAAACCCTGGGGGCTCTGCTGCCCAGCTGACACCTCACTTCCTGGCACCTCACCACAACTCCTTGCTCCTTGAAAGAGCCCAGCACAGGGCCATCAAGATGATGGAATGGAACATTTTCCTGCTGAGGACAGGCTGAGGGAGCTGGGGCTCTTCAGCTTGGAGAAGAGGAGACTGAGGGGTGACCTCATTAATATTTATAAATATGTAAAGGGTGAGTGTCAGGAGGATGGAGCCAGGCTCTTCTCAAGGATGGACAGTGACAGGACACAGGGCAATGAGTGCAAGCTGGAGCAGAGGAGGTTCCATGGGAACATCAGGAAGAACTCTTTCCCTGTGAGGGTGACGGAGCCGTGGGACAGGCTGCCGAGAGAGGCTTTGGAGTCTCCTTCTCTGGAGACATTCCAGACCAGTCTGGAAATGTTCCTGTGGGATCTAATCCAGGTGATCCTGCTCGGGCAGGGGAGGTTGGACTGGATGATCTTTCAAAGTCCTATCCAACTCCTGACATTCTGTGATTCTGTGGGCCCAGGCTGAGCCAATAAAACCCTCGGGTGTCTGAGAGTCTGGCTAACTCCAGGGGTGCCTATCGCGCTCCTCCAGCAGGAGGGAGAGAACTTTATCATTCTGATGGCAATAAACCCTGGCGACGTGGCAAGCGAGCCATGCTGTGCTGTGCCAGCTCAGATCTTGCTGAGCAGCTCGTGGCGCCTGGGGACATCTTGTCCCCCAGCTGCCATCGCCAGGGTGTGCCTTTATGAGCTGAGGATGGGGCTCCCCTGCCACCGCCGCAGCCTCACTGTACACCTTGGGGAACCAACTCTGGTCCTTGCCAACACTGGTTGGGCTCATTATCCCCAGTTAACACCTCCCCAGCCTCACTGCTGCTGGTAAGGTCGTCGTGGTTTTGGGGTGACGCTGCCCTCCATGAGAAACACTGCTGGCCTGGGCACAGAGCTGGGATGAGCGCCAGTGTCCCTCTGAGCGGTGGAAAAAACAGCCCAGAGAGAGACGGGAAGGCAGTGCTAGCCACCGTGTGCTTGCACCGGGTTTATGACCTGCTCCTTGCAGGAGGACACCGGGCTGAAATCCCCTCGTGTGGCTCCAAAAGCGGCTCTGCATGCAGCAAGGTCCAGCGCGGTCCAGCCTGCCATCGGAGCATCGCCGCCTGCCCTCCTGGCTGCCATCCGGGCTGCCTGGGCCACTCTGCCCCCACCCCTTGGGACGGGAAAGGGGCTGCGGGTCTTGGTGTGGGGAGAGGGAATCTGGGAAATCTTTTAGGAAAACTCCTTTGGGAAGAGTGTGAAAGCTGGGACGAGCGGCGGGAGGGAAGGCCTCGAGAGTCCCTCCTGCCAGCTTGGTGACACTGTCGCCATGCCACAGCGGGGTCTCTGAGAGACCCATGGTGCTGCAGAAGAGTGAAGGGGGTCACTCACAGAGGCACAAGGGGTGCTGGGGGGCACGGGGCTGGCAGGACGATGCTGCATGTATTTTCTCCTCGTCGCTGAGTTTGGTTTCTGTGTGGGTGGCTCACGAGAACAGTGAGGTGCTGGGGAAAGCACAGAGCAAGAGCAGCCTGTCCTTCCTGCACCCAAAGTGAAGCCAGCGATGTCAGTGTGTCTGCAGTGCTCAGTGTGCCCACCAGGATTTCTGGGAGAGCCACACCAGCTGCCAGCCTCACCCCCTCTCTCAGGCACATTTCCTGCCCAGCCCCCATGAATCACGCCGCTGCCCTCCTGGAACAAATCGTTTCGTCTTTGTCCTCGCTCCCTCTGTCCTGAGCCATCCCAGAGGCATTTGTGGCAACGCCACATCCCACAGGTCAGCAAGTGTTCAGCAGATGCAAGTAGAGAGAGAACGAGTCCCCCAACACTCTGCTCACCGCGGTCCCTCGCTCCCCTCGGCATCCATCCTCCTGCCCCTCGGGGACGCCGGGTCAGGGGTGTGTGTGATCCTGCAACGCCGGTGAATGCTAAGGGCCAATTAGCAAAGCTGCCCTCACACCCACTGGCATCCGTGTCACAGAGATGCCACCAGCCACAGGGTGCTTTTTTGTCTTGAAATTAGAAGGGAAGGTGGAGAGGGACAGATAATGGGAATGGTGGGGACACCACCCTGATCCTCTCAATGGCCAGTGCTGGCCTGCTGGGTCTCCCAGCCAGCCTGTGCTCTGCGCTGTTGCTGCCGCCGGGGAGCATCTGGGGAGGAGGGATGGGGAGGACAGACCCCGGTGCTGCTGGCACAGTCCCAGCAAGCTGAACCCACCTGGTACAGCAGAGGGAAACAACCCCCACCCACCCCGCCCCCTGAGCAGCTGCTCACCAAACCCATTTTTAATTCTACGACACACCAAGGCAAAAAAGTGACAACTTCTTCTCCAACCCATCATGACAAAGGTTATTTTTGGCGGTGCTGACAGATAAAATCAAGTTGAAGCCACACGCCTTAAAGATGAGGCTTTATCTGAGCCAGGCTTGGAGCCTGACCTTTACCAGTGCACCGTGCCACACTCTCTACCAGCCTTTGGCGCTGGGGTGGTGGGAGAGACACAGCACCAGAGCCACCTCCGAGGCATCAGCAGGGTCAGGGAAGGACAGAGGAGGAGGAAGAGGAGAAGAGGAGGATTTCTTGGGTGGGGACCAGAGGGAGGGCTGGAGAGGACACGTTGCCTGTCGGAGCAGGACAGTGCACATGGGTTACGGCAGCCTGTGCTGGGGCAGGCAGCTGGGCACAGATGTGGTGAGGGCACATGGGACATGTGCCAAGCTGCCACTGGGCTCAGGCACCTGTGCATGACATCACCGCTGCCAAAAAGCCCCCAAACCCTGCCCAACCCGACCCTGCGCCCACCCTAAAGGTCACTCCAGGGGACCCTATATCTTGGGTCTGCATCCCCCGTGCCAGGCAGGGAGCGAGGCTGGGTCCTCTGCAGCACTGGGGAGCATCAAGCCCCTGAATTTAAAGGAGAAACAAATCCAAACAAGAGCTGTTGCAGCCTGTCCCGTGCCCCTGCAGGAACTGTGGGTGTGCACACCGTGTCTCATAAAATCATTGAGTACCTGGAGAGGAAGGGACCCCCAAGGATCACTGAGCCCAAAGCATATCTGTGCAGCTTGTCACACAGCATTTCCTTTGCCCATTGGTGGGGTGACAGTGGCATGGGGTTGGACCAAGGGACAGTCCCTTGGCAGCAGCAGCCTCTTTGCCAGGCAGCGGTGGCTGAGAACAGTCCTATGGTGACTCAAGTGGTCCCCGAGGTTGGGCCATCCCCAGAGGAGGGCTGTTGGTTTGGGCTAATTTGTTATGTGGTTAATGGGTAGTTCGAGGTGGTTGAAGGTCACTTACCCCCATTAGGTTGTCCCTAATGGGGGTAAGTGACCTGATGTTAATGTCTCACCTGTTCAGGAACCAGGACCACTGCTTTTTCGTTAGCCCGTGCGTAACTAATTAGCAAGGTGAATGACTTTTGGAACAGGCTGCCCAGGGAGGAGGTAGAGTCCCTGTCCCTGGGTGTATTTAACAGATGGGGAGATGAATTGCTCAAGGATATGGGTTAGGAGAGGACAGGGACGGTTGGACTCAATGATCTTAAAGGTCTTTTCCAACCTGATGATTCTGTGACTTCAAAGTGGGTTTTGGGCAATGGTTTTGGTGCCGCAGGGCTGCAGGAACCAGGGGATGAGGTGCCACCACCCAGTGCTGGAGGACCCCGGGGCCCCTAGCTTGGCCCCAGGGCACGGCCCCAAGGCAGAGGGTGAAAAGCAGCAAACTCGGGTTTTCTGCAGCAGAAAGGCAAGCCACCCACACCTCAGGAAATCTCTCCTCTCCGTGTGGGTGGTGGGGGCCCCAAGATGAGTTATCTCTAAAGGGCGACTCTGGGGATACCTAGAGATTCTCATCGGCATGGATTCGGCGCGTGCTGGGGAGGAAATATCAGCGCTGCCAGCTGGGGCTTTGGGTTTTCATGGTGGTGTTTGTTTTTTTCTTTTCCCCAAAGCTCTCTTTTAGCAGCTCAGTTTAGAATTGGTTAGAAAATAGGAGCCTCTGCACCCCCCAGGGTGACGTGTTCCCATGGCTGTGACACCACTTGAAAAGCCCAGGCTGGGTTTTCCTCTATGCCTATGGGATGCTGGTGCGAGGGGACGGCGGGAGCAAGTGTGCGTTGCAGGGGCTCCTCCCTTAAAGCCATTTAATGGGAAATACCAGGGCAGGGGCAGCCTGACCCCGACCCTGCACCAGCATGCAGCATCCCTCACTGCTGACCCCACCAGACAGACCCCCCTCAGCCCTCTGCTCCTCACCGGGCTCAGAAGTAACAACTCCCAGGAAAAGTAAGAAAAGATACGAAAAAAAAAAATTAAACCAAGGCAGTTACAAAGACAAACCCCGTCCGGTTCGTCCCTGAAGGCGTTCCCAGATTTCACAGCGTTTTCCTGGGATGCTGGGAGCAGGACCAGCGCTTGCAGGCGGGCAGGATGCTCGCCTGAGCGAGGAGGGGTGAGGAGGGGTGCGCGGCGAGACGCAGCTGACACCCAGCTGCCACCTGTAGCGATGTGAAACTCCAACACCCACGCGAGCTCCTTCTCCACTCAGAGAAGCGGGGGGGGGGCTTGACATTTAAGATGTAGAGGCTCCCACCCGGCTGGTGCCACAGCTGGGGGACACACACCTGTACCCCAGCTGACAAAAAGTCACTATCCCTGAGGTGGGACAGGCAGAAATTAGTGTTAATTAGTGCTAAGCATGCAGGGAAGAGGGTTGAACACAGAGGTAGAAACTGCAGCGGGCTCATCTCATAATGCGGCATCTTACACCGTTCCAGAGAGCTCCACATTATGAGGTGGTTATACACCAGGAGATGGGGAACTAAATATATACATTTTATTTATATACTTGATATGTATCTATTTACTATGGATGTATGAAAGCTTGAGCCTGGCTCAAGAGGTTTTTGCCAGGCCAGAGCAAGGCTGCCTGCAGCTCAGCCTGTAGCATGGTGAAATGAACATCCACATTTGGTTGGGAAGGGAGAAAGAGGAGAAAGAAATAATTATGAAAGCAGAGTTAGAGCATTGAATGCTCCTGTTCCCCCCAGTGCCAAGGAGGCTTCTCTAGCCGATTGGCCTCACAGTGGCTCCTGCCACCACTGACCTGTGAACCAGCTGCTTGTCTCTGACCCAAAGGCTTCTCCATACGCCCAAAAGCAGTAGAGGCAGACAAGGGGTGGTTATCATCTGTGGAAGGCTGTTGTTTGTCTCCCTCACGTGGAGAGCCCACAAATGAGTGCCCTCCCCTCCCTCCCAGCCTCCACTGATGAAACAGCACATTTTGTCCTTCATGTTTCACAGGGTCACTGGCTGAAGGCAACATGAGCAGCACCACAATCACCACTGATGCACCACAGCAGGACCATGCTCTAGCTCCTCAGTGAAGCCCAGCCAGCCCTCCCCTAGAGCCTGAGCAAGGGCAGGGGGGCAGCAAAGCCATCCTGACAACTGTATTCTCCCTGCAATGCTGCTGGCTCTCCTTTCCCCCTATATGTTACATTTCCAAAGCACACAGGGCCTGTAACAGCTGGTTGCATCGCCCTTGGCTTGAGGCAATGCTGGTCTTGCTCCAAAGAAGCAACTTCAGTTATGAGTCTAGAGCAAAGTCTTTCCCCCCCAAGACAGGCAGATGCTGGTGGGGAGCTGGCATGTACGAGGTCTCTGCTGGATTCCTGGCAACTTGAATTATTTTCACATTTGATGTGAGTGCTATAAAGTCAAATGAACCTCATGCAAACTGGACCAGGTGACTTGCACAGGCAGCAGTGATTGAGCGTGTTGGTTTCCAGCCCCAGGAGCTGAGCAACATGTAAAAGCAGGTGAAAAGGAACAGGGGGCCTGTTGAACAATTTCCTGGTGTTTTCCTTTACCCTTGCAGAATAGTGTGAAACCGAAAGCTTGAGGAGCAGAAGAGTCCTGCTTACAATCCCAGGAGGGAGAGATGCTTGGCCCTCGGTTGTCCCTGCTGCCAGGGGAACCGTGGCACAGGCTGGTCAGAAGCCAACAAACAGGAATGAGCCATAATGTCAGTCCTACCTAATCTAAATCTAATCTGCACACCTCAGTTTCTCTCAACCTGAGGGGTTCCCAAGAGAAAGGGTAGAGCAGGAGAGCTGCAATTGCTTCAGCCATACAACACTTGTCACAGGTTTTGCCCTTAGACAAGCACAGTGTTAAAACAGAGTCCGGTGTGCCCACACCTCCGATGGGACATGTTCAATTAACAAGTACTTTGATTGTAGTTAGATTTTTTCTCCCTGCAAAAGCACAGACACCCAAGGCATCATTCCCCAAGTTAAACCCCAGAATGTTTATTTTTAGAAGAAGTTACTACAAAAAGATTTCTCACTGAAATGCCAGTCCTCAGTAGCCACGCAAACACAGCGCTTATTTCCGGGCCTGTTTGTTCTCTATGAGTAACACAACAAGCCTGTTCCGAAGGAACTTTATTTCCTTCATGTATGACTTGCAAAACAAATCCTTCAGCTTCCCGCGCAAAGCTCCCAGAGAAGGCAGGCTCTGGCAGTCAGGGATATTCAGCAAACTCTCAAAGAACTCATTCCACAGATCAGCATTGGGAAGTCTGCAAGGGAAGAAAAAAATATTAAAAATTCTCTGTATTCACACTGTTTAAATACTATTCCCCATATTTACCCCACTCCCTCCCTCCCTGGCTGCAGGCTGGAGAGAGTGAAGGCAGTGCTGTAATGTAGCAGTTTCCACTACAGCAATGCTGCTTTGAACCAGAGGGATTTTTCCCCATTTGGCTTGTTACACCCTCCTCTGGGAGGCAAGGAGCAGAGGATGCCATGCAATTGGCCACGTCTATTGCCAAAACCCTAAAGCGTGGTGAACCGGAGCTCATGGGGCACTGAGAAGTGTGTGCGGAAGCAACGCTGAAAGCCACGAGGGGAACTAACCCTGGGAAGGAATCTGGTGCCAACCACAGGTCTTTCTAGACAAGGGTAGGTCTTGAGAAGATGCAACACCTACCTTCTGAAGGCCCTCTCAGGCTTCCAGACACCATTCTCATTCTTCACTTGCATGTAGCTACCGAAGAGCATGCAGTAGACCGTTGCTGCAATGCCAAAGTAGTCAGTCTAAACGAAGCACACACAAGTAGTGGATTAAAGAGAGATGTCGAGAGCGCTAGGAAATGGCTGAACCCCCACCCCCACCCCGTGGAGCCAAAGGGAGCTTGGTGAAGAGGGTGCAAAGCAGAGTCTCGTGTCTGCATGCCCCTGTCTTCAGGCAGGGCGCACACGTTACGCTGCGCGCGCTGGGGCTGGCCATGCAGTTGGGTACCTGGTAGTTCCATGGTTTCTGCGTCAGCATTTCTATACACTGAAATCCAGATGTTTCACACTTGGCGGTGAAGGCTGTTCCTTCAGGAAAGAGCTTCATGTCTATACTCTGCCCCAAGTCAATGAGGGTCAAGCCATGAGACAGGCCATCTATGTCACACGTATCATTGTCCAGAAACCTGTAATCATGACAACATGAGGCCGTGACATCAGCATCAAGGCTACGATACCACAGCACGTGGGCATCCCGGGTGGCAAAGGAAGCACTTGCCTTTCTCCAAGTATGAAGTTGTCGGGCTTGATGTCCCCGTGAATGATGTTGCAGCTGTGGAGCTCTTCCACCATGTAAAGAATCTTTACAGCAAAGTAGATCACGAGGGCCTGAGGCATTGCCTTCTCAGGAAGCTTTCTGTAAATGTTTATAGCTTTCTGCAGGCAAAAAAAACCAAAACAAAACATCAGCAACACAGAAACAACCCAACCAGGATTACAGGTCAAGACAAAGTTCAATCAAGCAGAGAGCAGGAGACAGCTGAATATTGTAACACAGAAACACTCTGAGAAGGGAGAGAGATGCTCTGGAGCATGATCTGGCTGCACTTACCAGCAGTGTGCCATAGTTGTAGAGCTTGCCAACCAAAATGCTTCCGTTTTGGAAGAAGTGAGCAGAGTAGAACTGGATGTAGAGTTGGTGTAAGCTGGGATCAAGCCGTTCTACCAGCTGTGTTGCTATATAGAACTCCCAAGGGTTGGCAGGCTTCTGGACCTGTAACAGAGAGGGTGATTTACTGGGAAAATCTGTTTGGTTTAAAAGCGTGGTTCATCTCTGGTCAGGGTTTGGCATGGCTGTTGCAGGGTTTTAATAGCAGGCTAGGTGCTTTCCCTCTTGAACAAATAAAATACAGGCATTGCTCTTTTGTGCCATGTAAAACAAGGGTCTTTCTGCAGTGCTGACTTTTCCACTGGCAGTGGATGTTTTGTGTCAGAGGAGGCTTTTGATGTCAACCTAGGAAAGTGCCTCCAATTCCCCTCCCCTGCCCTGCAGAACACCTAACGCTCAAAACCACCTTGATGTACCAGAAAGCTCTGTTAAGCTGTTATGCTGCAAAGGGTTTTGCTGAAAGATGAAACGTTGCAGGAGAGATCTGCAAAAAGATCCCAAAGGTAGGGGAAAAAAAAAAACAAAACAAAGACCTTAGGGAGCTAAGGGCGATGCGAGATGCCAACTCAACGGCACAGCTGGGTTTTGGCCAGGCTGCAGTAACCATATGCACACCCTCTCAGCCAGGCACAGGGTTGCTTGACCTAGCACAGCCCTCTGGGGCTTGAGCTAACCTTGCAGTCGTGCAGCCTTTCCTGTTGGCAGCAGTCCTGATGTAAACACACGCCATCATCTCTCCTGGCTCCTGTGCTGAGTCGCCAGGAAGAAGGGCGGGCGGAGCGGAGAGGGAGCTGCTCAAGCTGCCATGGCCACTCAGACAAGTGTGGTTATTAACAAAACCATACCAGAGGGGTACTGCACAAAGTGCAAAAATGCTGGTGGAAAGCTAAAGGGCATGTATCTGGAAAGAGAGAGGGACCCTTTTGGCAAGACCAAGCAGCAAGTGCCGTGTTATCACCCACCCACACACGTTTTCCTTTGCTGCAGGCTAGGAGCACTCACACATGTAGCCACCCTTGTTTGGCCCCAGAGGAGAGAGCCTGGCCATAGCTGTTACTCCTCAGGGCACTCCTGAGTGCTTTATCAAGAGAAGGTGAAGAGGCTAGAGGATAACATCTTCCCACTAGAGAGAATCGGGTGTCACGGCACCCATCACAAACAAGGCTTTGAGGACAGGCCAACGTGCATTACTTGATATTTGTAAAAACAAAAAACCTGAACAGAACCCACCAGGATTTTCCAGCAGAGCAGTCCCAGATCAATGCTACTCACCTTGAATATCACTTTCTGGTTGTTTCTAGGGTTACTGGCATCCAGAATGGAAGCTTGATAGACCTGGGCAAAAGCTCCTTCTCCAGCCAAGCAGTCCACGTGGAAGGAGGTAGAACCTTTAAGAGATTAATGGCATTAAATCCTGCTCGCAGACTTCATGGAAGAGGCATGGGGAGGAAGAAGGGGGAAGTGGGGACCAGCCTACAGAAGTTATTGCTTTAACCCTTTCTCTACAAGTCTCTTCCCAACCAAATTCCAAAGGGTATTCCTTAAAAAGTGAATGCTAACCTTTAAGCCAGTTCATTAGAATTAGAACAAACATTTCAGAGGTTCCCAGTTCCCAGAACAAAACTCCAAGGAGCTCCTTAAAGTATCACGCTGGAAGCAGCTCTTACCCAGTGGGAGTTCAGCCTTCAGTCTGATGTTCGGGAGAGCACATTTCCATTCAAAGTAGTTGTCATAGGTGTGGAGTGGTTTAGGAAGTTCTGATAAGAATTTGCAAATCAATTTCTTATCCCAAGGGTTCTCAACAAGGGCTTCACAGGGGGGAGAAGAAAAAATAAATTAAGCGATAAAAGCATAATTTCAAGGGATTAAGATGAGATTATATCTGAATATCACTGCTTTAAAGACTACAAACAGACCACAGAGGGTTTTAAGGAAAGCACTTCTTGATTTTGACAATCCAGCTTTGATGCCTATGTCTTCCCTGGTAACACTGCCCAGAAGAGACAGTAGTTTCTGAAGTATTTGAGCCTCGGCTGACAAAGAGCCTGTAGCTGCTCCCAAGTACTCCAGTACTTGGGACTCTCTTTGGCATCCCGTCCCACAGGGAAAGGGAGACAAGCACAGGTCATACATCACTTGTGTACACACAGAGACCTCTTGCAGGAGAGAGTCTGCTCACTGCAGCGACCACCTTCACACAGGAACAAAATGCTGCCTTAAGAACATGACACTGCTGCGGGCTCAGACTTGATGGAATAAAACAGTTGGCAAGACTCTGTACCTGTAGCTCTGAAACTCCAAGCTGCAATGTCCTGCCCAGGCAGCTCTTCAGGGGAAACTCGGTCTGCCCCAACAGTCGAGGAATATCCAGTCCTGCTCACAACTGTACCTTCGTGTAACCTTTGAGAAGCAGCTGTAGCAACTCTCTGAATTCCATTTCCTTGTTTCAGGACATTTCCTGGAAGCTCACCCTGGTTTGCTGTGTGCTCAAGAGCAGGGCTACATATTTAAAACAGATCTTATTAATCAGCAGCACTAACACAGTATTTTTGTGTCTTCATTAAGCAAAAACAAATTAAATGTGCCAACAATGGCCATAGCCAACATTAAAGACAAATAAACCAGACATTTCTTATGAAAATAAGGTTTGGTCCTGTTGTGCTGCTCAGAGCCTAATGACTTCCAAGTTCATCAGCCAACACTGAAGAGACAGCCATAGTTTTACACTTGCAGCCATTAAGACTCGGTCTTGAAAAGCCTCAACAAGCCACAACGTACCTCAGCTTCTTCAGCTTCACCTGCTTGCGCGGTTCTTCAGAAAACTCCAAATCCATCTGCAGCAAATCATCCCCACCAGCTGAACCAAGGGAGAAGCAGCAATAAGTAGTGCATGGTCACTTTCCCAAAAGGCAAGCCACGTTTAGAGTATCCCTACAGAGACAAGTAAAGCTGCCTGCAGAAGGAGGTGCTTGAATGAGCAGCTCTGGACCCTAAGCTTATTTTACCTTTGTCCACCAACGCTCTGCGCGAATGTGCTGGTGCGTAATTGAAGGGGGTCGATACGAGCTGGGCGGCTCGTGCGAAGTCTCTCGTGTTGTTTGGACTGGGTGCTAACGTTTTATTACTGTTTGGGACGTTCCACACTGAGTATTCATCCTTCAAGAACCCTGGTGACCCCATTTCTTCCTGGATGGAAAATAAACAAGTAGATATATGGATTTTAAACCAAGCCATCGAAGTTACCCTGCCTGAGCTGCACTGTAAAGCACCAGCAGCCTCTGCAGTCACTCTGACACAGCATCTGCAGCATGTGCTAACTTAGAAACACAAGGAAAACGATGGAAGGGCGATATTCCCTGATCACCAGCTCAGAGCTCAGTATCAAGCCTCAACAGCAGCAATAGCCAACATCCCCAGAGACACTGGATGACACAAAAATGGCTGTAAGAGTCTGAAAGAGCCAATCTCATTACTTCGTGATCATGTATATTGAAGCAACCTGATGTTTTGTGCATCTCCAAGGCTAGAGAGGACTCTCCACTGTTAACTTCCAAGAAGTTTTGTTGAAATTAACAACTGGAAAAGCTCATCCTGTGGGTGAGAAGTGGCAAGGGTATCTAGACTTCATCTAGGTCTAGAACAAGCAATTCCAACATCCCCCACAGCCTTGAAAATGTTGCTGCGAAGTTAATTCCTGCAGCAAGGCCAAGCACTCACCTCTGTACCCATTGCAGAGTCAGCCAAGGGACGCTCTCCAACAATTCTGGGCTCTTCTGGCTTGTTTCTGTGCTGCAGGATCCTGAGAAAACAGGCAGCTTATCACAGCCTTTCCCCCAAAACTTCCCCAAGCAGACCGAGCAATACAAAGACCTATTGTTTTCATTTTTAAGAATTCCACTTGCAGATACTTCAGAGAAGCTACTGTAGCTCAAAGAAACAAGCTATCCAGTTATCTGGCAATTCAAGCTTCTCAAGCAGCCTTCAAACAGGAAAGCTGTGCAATTCCAGAGTAGCAATTCCAGCTTTCTCATGCCGCTTCTATGCGGCAACTCGTGACTGCATCAGAGCCCATCCTGACATTGCAGATACAGCCACAGCCAGATCATCCAGGTTAGAATCAATCCAACACGTGATTCTGCCTGAGCTAAGCTCAGCTATTCCTCGTTTTCTCCTTACCCGACGTTCTCTTTTTCTTTCTCATCTTCGAAGATGGAAAAGGCGGGCATGGCGGGGGCCACAACGCTACTTTTCAGGCTTCCATCAGGCTCTTGAAGATAAAAGATAACCAATATTTTCACCCAGTGGAGACTGTTTCAACAGTCACATTTCCCCCTAACCAGACATGGCCTGTCCCCAGTTCAGGAGCATCCTCACAACCACCACCCAATTCCTTTCCTATGAGCTCTTGTAAACAGAACATTTTCCATTTCTAAACAAAGGCCGGCCAGGAGGACAGGAACCTTCTTGCTGCCTCTGATCAGCTGTGAGGTATCTCTGCACTCACTGTTATAAGCTGCTGCAGCTGCCTGGTGGTTTAAATTTTAACTGTTCAGTAGTTTGGATACTAACACCCAGCCCACAAAGCACCGACAAAGCACCAACCCTTCCCAGTAAATCCAGTTATCAGGAATTAAGTCACCTCTTTGTGTCGACTCAAACTACTTCACTCAATGTTATCAGCACTGAAGAAGTGGACACCACATACCGCTTTTTCTGCAAAATATCTCAAACTGATCCTTGCTATCTTCCAGGGGAGACGATTCAGGCAAGATGGGAGTCTGAAACATGTCCATGAGAAATCCTTGGGGGAAGCGGGGTGGGGAAGGAAACAAAAAAGGAAATAAAACCCACTGGAATATCAGCCCCAGTAAGAGACATCTTCAGAGGTTCTTCTGTTGTGTTTCAGTCAAAGCAAAAGTCAAAGACATTAGTCTGCTGTGGGCCTCCATCTCCAGAAGTGGAGTCCCTGACGGTGCTGACAAACGCAGCTCCAAGAGCACGCTGCCCAAAGCGGCCTGGCAGGTGCGCTGCCAGAGACTGAGTTTGAGTCAGCCAGCCCAGAACAATACCAATACCATCAATTTTACTCTCCTTTTTGAG
Organism: Heliornis fulica; assembly: GCA_013399135.1. Taxonomy (NCBI): domain Eukaryota; kingdom Metazoa; phylum Chordata; class Aves; order Gruiformes; family Heliornithidae; genus Heliornis; species Heliornis fulica. The sequence goes on along the minus strand of VXBZ01002516.1, from coordinate 75,197 downwards.
ATGCCTGCCACTGGATAGCCTCCAGTCTGCTCAGCACCACTCATAGCACCAGGCAATGCCCCAGTTAAACCAGTATTCTTCCAGATGCTTACCTAGTGCTTCCTTTGTGTGGACCGTAGGCGAAGGCTGCACTTTGAACGGCGTTGCCTGCATCACTCCTCCCAGTGAGGTGTTTGGGGTGGCCTGAGAAGCATTTCCAGAAACAAAGGAGGAGTTTCCCACCCTAGATGCTAGAAACAAGAATGGCAGGGTCACTTCCAACAGCAGGGCTGGAACCAGCAGCCACAGATGATGGACCCCAAGACACTGCCAGTCTACCAACAGCATCAGTCTTCAAAGCCAGGCTCGTTACCTTCTTTGATGTCCACAGTAGTAGTTAGTCCAGCAGATCTCTTGCTGGGGTGCCTTCAAAAGAAGGATTAAGAACATGAGCTTGGAATAAGAGCTATGGCTTCCATTCCACTTAGCTTCAGGGCTTGGCAGTGGTGCGCCCTGAGCACCAAGGAGGCCTTCCCAGCCCAGAACAAAACACCCCAGAGAGACAGCAACTAGTGGGGCTGCTCTTCCCCATGAATGACTCTTCAGTCACACAGTCAGCCAAAAATCTTTTTTGAGTGCCGAGACCATGACCCCCCTGTTTCTCACACAGTCAACTCTAGGCATAAAACCCAAAGGGCAGACAGACACCTCTAAAAAAATGTACAACATGACACTCCCTTGGGACAGTTTGCCTCCAAGTACTCCCCAATACAAGGGGTGACCAATGGCTCTATTTCCTCTCACTGGCCATGCCCACTCATACCTGCCAGCTTTGCCAGCCCTGGCTTCCCCTCAGCCCCCAGGTTTGGCTCCTTGGCACAAGCCAAGTCACACAAGCAAGGCCACAGAAGGTAAATACAAGCATGGCCTTCTCTTCTCTGGAGACCTCTGGGGCCAAGGTGTAACAGAGGGGATCTGCACACATGATGCATGTTCCCCACTGCTGATTTCAAGGACAACAACGCTGATGAATTACTTCAGTTGTGCACTGAATCTCCTCTTGGTTATTACAGCTAAAAGCCAGGGTTAGCAGAATTAAGAACCAAAACACATACTCTAAGGGAGATTAAGCTAGAGCTATATTTAAGCATTGGTTTCTGCAACTGACTTTAGACTTTTTCATGAGGGAGATGTTTTAGCTGGTTCTCAGCAGAAGGGTAGGTCCCAGAGACAGCATAATCTGTGGAAGAGGAGCCAGCCTAGCTATACATACCGTTCTCCAGTGCTCCAATGGAGAGCTGAGTCAGGATGTGCCTTTTCCTCAGCTGACAGGTTACTGAATGGAGGGTGTATTAAGCTGCCTGGGAGTTCTCTGAGCTCTTTCTTGTACGTCGCATCACACAGGGAGGTTGAAGTCATCTGGTGGCTGACAGGTTTCACTGATGGCAGCATAAGAGAAGTGGTTGATAAAGTACTTGGGTGAGGCTGGCCAGGCACCAGACCTTGGGCATTCTGCAGGTCTGAAATTTGACAAGATGCCACCTGGATCTGCTGCAGAGCTGCACTGGGTGTCACTTGTGGATGTACCTTCAGAGATGAGATACGTTCCTTTACACTCAAGTCCTATGCAGGTATAGCCACTGCCATTTGCTTTTTCATTTCTGCACAACCAGAACAGTTTTTCCACATGCAAGAGAACTCCCATGCACAACTAAAGCTAAACCATGGAGAATCAAACCCAAACATTTGGGTTTAAACAATAAAAATTTATTTTCACTGAGCATTTAAAGTTATGTCAGGTACCTACACCAATCGAATACTTCGGCCCAGGCTTCCATGTTTGCTTGGTAAAGAATCCCAAGCTCTAGCCATGCTTTAGACAGTGACTGGAGAGGAGGCTGCAAGGAGAGCTCCTGCTGATCCCAGCGTGTACTCACAGTTGTTTGGTTGGGCTCAGCTGACCGGGGAGATGCTGGTTCCAGCCTAGCTTCCTCCAAGTTTTTGGTGAGCTGAGTGAGCTGTTCCAGCTTCTGCTGCAGGGCTTCCAGCTCAAGGACAGCTGACTCCTTTTTCCTTATGGAGTCTTGTTCTTCCTTTTCTAAGGATTAAACAGTGACAAATGAAAGTTCACTTAGGGTGGATGTAGTGCCTGCTGTTCCCAAGGGGAGGGGAGAGCTGTGCCTGTGGGAAATTACCATATTTAACTACTGGACTGAAGAAAAATTAAGACAAAACACCAAGACAGACTCAAACACTTATTCTAAAGATGCATCAGCATCTCCTCTCCCACTGCCTCTCTCCCCGTTCCACTGACCACAGTTTATCTATTGCTTCCTATACCAAATGAGATAAATACTTCACCCATCCAGCAACACCCCTCGGCAACCCCCCCAGTAAACCCTGAGATACACAATTTGCTTCCAAGCAGCCAATCCTTATTTGTCCCGAGCAAACCAAGCTATCATCTCCAATTACAAACTGGGCTTCCAGCCCAGCATCCCTGGTGACAAGGATGTTTGCCAGGGTGCTACCTTTGATTGACATGGGCTGAGGACAACGCATGGCATCATATCTGACTGTACAGTGGTTTATTTGGGGGGTGGGGTTCTCCAATTAAAGCCTAGCGATAGGGACCCCATGCACTCAAATTGCAGATATCAACAGATAAGTGGAGCACTAGAGCTTGTGCCAGAGTAAGCAGTCCCACTGAGAGCTGCCTGTGCTTTCCTCCTGCTTCCTCAGAACAAATGCCAGGCTCTGCAAGAACAAACATTTCAAAAGACAAACTAAATGGATGAGCTTAAATATCTATGTCAGCTGTTTGCCACGTAAGACGACATTTCCAAGCCCACCCCACCCTGTTTCTGTATGGAGATGCTAACTTGGGCTCCAAGAGGGTGTAAAGGCGTGAACAGAGCCAAACACTAGTTCTCCAAGAACAGGAGAAAGTTTCTGGAACAGCTAGTTGGAAAGAGAATAATACCCCGCTCTTGCTGTCTTCTGAGGCGCTCGTATATCTTCAAGTATCTCCTGGCTCTCAGCTCCTCAAAGGAAAGTTCGGAGCCGTCGCAGACCAGCAGATTTTTGTCATACATCGCAACCTGCTCACACTCCACGGCAGCGGCTGACGACTTGGGAAGGACTTCAGATTTGGAGATATACGTAACATACTTCCTACGAGGAAAAGCTCTATTCAAGTTTACAGGAATTATTCCAGGAGCATGTTAGTTTTCCCACAGTGTGGCTTCAAAAACAACTCCCAAACACTTACACTTCTTTTCCACCAGAAGAGCAGGACTGAGTACCAGAATCAGGACCCTAAAGCAGAGGAAATAAGTTAGTTGAATTTCATGACAATTCAACATAGGAAGTTTCCAAGAAGCGCAACTGGCTCAGAATCTGTTCTTAATATTGCAGACTGCTGGTCAGCTGGATGGCTCACTCTTTGCCTGCAATTCTGAAAGCACATCTCAAGGCTTCTCAATTAAGACGTTTCTACACAAGCATAACACTTGCAGCATAAAAACCACCAGTAATGGTTTGGGGATGCACATAGTGCATTTAACCTTTCTTCTTCAGTCAGGCTCTGCAGTCTAAATTCTATGCAAGAGCTCCACATTTTTCCCCACAACATCCAAGTTGGTTATGAACAGCCATTTACCTGGGTTTTGTGAGCATAAGCTGGGTTGACAGGATTTGAAGCACCATTCCGAGGAACCATTTGATTTGCAACATGTGACACCTGAAGTGGTTTTATGACAGCAGTGGCTGGGACAGGTAACAGAGATACACATTAACGAGTAAAAATAATTCTCATTCACAAATTGTGACTAACTTCAAGCACTGCAAAACTAATACCTCGTTTAGAGCATGCTCTCCTTGGGAATTTTAAATACAGGAAGGAAAACAAACAAGAGAAACTCAAGGTAAAAAACTCCTTGGAATGTGCTACAGTGCAAGGACATGTATTTTTAGCCTCACCTTGCAAAGGAGGATTCTGAGGATTATAGTTCTGCAACCAGCTAAATGGCAAGAAACATCAGTTATTATCATTAACTCATAACAACCATAGGCTATCTAAACAGCTCAGCAAGTAAAAGATACATCAGTTACCAACAGAGCTGCTGTAAGCTCTCTAGCGGCTGTGCCTGGTTGTGAAGCCCTTTCTGCAGGACAGCTCCTGCGTGCTGCATCTTGCCTTCATTCACAAGCTGCTGAGTCCAGGCGACGTAGAAGCTTGATACCTTCATGCCAATCCCCTGTCCATAGAGGTAGTCAAAGTACTGGCACGGAGAAGTGATAAACTCTGCCTGTGTAAGAACGAGATGCATAAACTCTTTCAAAAACACTCAAGGAGGTTGCAGTCAACCCTCCACTAACAGCTGCAAGCCATCCTTGAGCCAGACTGAGAAGTTCCCAGTGTTCCTGCTGAGCAACACACCAAATCCCACACGCTTCTTTTCCTCCTGCAGACCCCTGAGGCCTCGGAACACCAAACAGCTCCCATTTCCAAGGCGAAAGCCCCCCCAGAGCACACACCTACCAGCTTCACACAATAACCGATGAATCTTGGGTCTTGGTGGTACCTCTTGTCTCCCAAGAACACCTTCACAAGCTGCTCTAGAAGCCCTGGCAGACGCTTTTGTTTCTCTTGATGGGGAAGACATCCTTCTACCCACTGGGCGTACCTGGAATCCACCCAAGTGCGTCACAGAATCACAGAATATCATGAGTTGGAAGAGACCTCGAAAGATCATCCAATCAAACCCCCTGCCCAAACAGGATCATCTAGAGTAGATCACAGGAATGTGTCCAGATTGGTCTTGAATGTCTCCAGAGAAGGAGACTCCACAACCTCTCTGGGCAGCCTGTTCCAGTGAGGTGTCACCCTCACAGTGAAAAAGTTCCTCCTTACATTAAGATGGAACTTTCTGTGTTCCAGTTTGGAACCATTTCCCCTTGTCCTGTCACTGGCCATCCCTGAGAAGAGCTGAGCTCCATCCTCCTGACACTCACCCTTTACATATTTATAGACATTAATGAGGTCACCCCTCAGTCTCCTCTTCTCCAAGCTGAAGAGACCCAGCTCCTTCAGCCTGTCCTCAGAAGGAAGATGCTCCACTCCATCATCTCAGTTGTCACAGACCCACCACACACCACACACCGCACACGATGCCCATTGCCTGGGCCAGGGCACTGACCTGTCCCACGGCTCCAGAGGGTCGGTCCCTTGATAGTTGCGGATCTGAGCCTCGTAGCTC
>VXBZ01002516.1:58456-69892 GCA_013399135.1 Heliornis fulica | reverse complement strand
CTCCTCATTGGCCACCCTCGCCCCGCCAATCCCACCCCTCTTCCGCCCAGAGGCCGCACCTCCTCCGCCACCCCATTGGGTGAGCTCCCGCCGCTACGCGGGGCCGCTCCCGCCCCGAGGGAGGCCGAGCCGCTCTGCTCGGCCATGTTGCCCCGTCCCTCGCCCCACCCCTCCCGCCGTGCCCCCGACACTCACACGGGCGTTCCGGGAGCCAAGAGCCGTTTAATGCAGCCTGCCTCGGGCCACGCGCGCCGAGGCAGCGCAGTGACGTACCGCACGCGGCCCCGGGACACCGCACCCGCCCGCGCCGCCCGGGGAGGGCGGGGTCGCTTCCTCGTCGGGCCGAGGCTTCCCGCGCAACGCGGCTCCTTCACAGAGCCCGGCCGCTTCCGGCCTCACCCGTCCCTGCGGGAGGAGGCGGCGCGGGCACACGCCGGAGCCGCCGGGCAGCCGTGAGGGGCTGCGGCTGGCGGTCCCGTAAGGCGGCGCTTTCGGACGGCTGAGCGCGGCGCGGAGCGGCGGTCGGGGACAGGCGTAAGATCTCTTCGAAGGACGGGCCTTCATCCTCGGGGGGGATCTCTGCCTCGAACATGCGCTGGAGCAGAGCGTCGACCGTCCGGTACCCTGTAAGGCAGCCAGTTAGCGCCCATCCCCGCTCCTGCTACCCTGCCTGCAGCTCTTCGGCCGCTCCGTGCTTCACACTGACCGTGCCCCGAGTGATGTTCCCTGGCGTTTTGGTGCGGCAGAAAGGCAGCTGAGGGAAACTTAAGGGGCAAGCCCGAGGGAAGGAGCATGCAGTCACCCCGTGATCCATGCCTGGGGTGCAGGTAGAAGGGAGAGCGGCCAAAAGCCCAGGGTTCTGGCAACACCAAAGCCGGCTTCACAGGCCGGCTGCTGAAGGCAAGTGTGTGCCGGGGCCCAGGTGGGAAAGCGGGAAAGGAGCTGCTGCAGAAGTGAAGAGAAACAGCCAACATCGAGCACCTGCGGTTCTCTGAGCATCCAGCTGCTTCTACAGCCCCGAGGAGGCAGAAAGAAGCACCTGGGAGCTTCCCCAGAGATGCAGCTCCGATGAGGGACAGCTCAGAGCTGTGGGCTCTGAAACAGGAGACAGGCATGTCACAGGGCCACACTTACGTTTGGAGGCAATTTTAAACATCAGCCCTTTTGGCTGCGGCTTTGTTCCACCTTCCCCCTCGAGGTCCTGCTCAGCACTTTCCATGTTATCAAGGAGCTGTTCATCCTGGAGCTCATCCCTACACAAGAGGGACAAAAGTTACCCTGGGGGGACACCTCTTACACACAGCCCCACCCATGAGATGGGCCAAGCCAGCCCCAGCCCCCACCCCAAAAATGCCTGTGATGCATAGGCTTACTCTTGAACTCCCATTCCCAGCTCCTGGATTTTCTGTTCAATGGCTGTTTCTACTTCGCTCTTCTCCAGAGAGTACTCCACAAAGAAAGCTTCCAAGATGAACGACACAAAGATACTGCAAGAAGCGAGTAGAATTACATCACAGTGTCTCCTCAGCACATTCACCCCTGCGTTTGGGCATCACATGCCAAGGTAGTATTCCCAGGCTCATTCCCTACCATTCCCTCCCTCAGTGGGAAATTCTAAGTCAGAGCAGCACTCAGTGGAGATACAAACAGCTGCAGCAGGTTCCTCTGACTCATGTCCCACCTGTCTCCAGGAGTCACATCATGCATGATGCCAGGACCACCCTGGCACAGAGGGCAGAGCCCCTCTTCCCTCCAGGAGAGGAGAGAACAAACTCCAACTTACTTGACAATAATTATGACCATCACGATGTGGAAAGCAATGAAATAAAGCTTTGCAGGCTGAACTGTCACTTTGGCAAATCCATTGGCAAAGAGTACAGAGGGCGTTAAGGGCAACAACACTAAAGGAGGAGAACATCTTGCCAGAGAAACACTAAGGGGGCAGCAGGGAATACTGTGGGCAGTGACCTGAACAAAGCCCTGCAGGGACAGTTTCCCTGCTGTCTGGCACAAGTGGCACAAGCGAGGGAAGAGGAGTCGGGGAGGAGCGCAGATCACCAAGCCTGGCCCCTCCACCACAAAGGATATTGTGCCACTGATTGACTACAGTGAGCTCCATCAGGATGATGAAGGACGACACAAAGTTGTTGAAGTTGTTCTTGCAGTATTTCCCACGGGCAAACAGAGAATCCTTCAGAGCTGGGTTCCCACATTCCAGGGAATTAGGAGCATCTGAGTTTGCAGGGAAGAACTGGATTTTTCCCTGGAACAGCTCCATGCCAACGACAGCAAAGACACAGTACACAACCTGGGAAGAGAAACCCCATCACTTGCTTTTCCAGTGAGCAGCAAGCTCCATAGCCAGGTCAGAGTTCCAGCAGGCTTTCCTGTTTACACAGGTACAGCAAACTGCTAAGGACAGCACAGAGTCCAAGAGACCCAAGCTGCTCAAGTGCAGTTACTAGGAGGAATAAGAAGCCAGGAGCTACAGGCCAAATACATGGAAATGAAATATTCAGATCAGAAAAGGAGACTTTTCTTTTAGGAAATTATTTGAGAAACAGGTTTCTCTTTCAGCTTCTTGTCCAACTCAGTTGGATTCTGCAGAGCGTGGAGCCCAGGCTGCAAGGAACATCCTCTCTCCCCGTGGAGCAAGACGCAGCGGTGTTCTGACCTGGGAACTAGCACATAGCAAGTCACACAGGCACCATCTAAGAGTCTGGCCAGCCAGAGACTTATATTTATCCTCCTGATAACAGCATTAGCGTGCTACTTATAACACGTTCCTGTAACAGTGGAGTGCTTTCAGCTGAGGTAACAGGATTTCTTACCAGAGTAAGCCCACCAAACGTCAGCATTGTGGGGACGATGTTGATTAGCGTGTTCATGATGACCCGGAACCTGCAGCAAATGATTGATGATGACACCTTGCTGACTATCACACCCTATCCAGCACACACTCCCCATGTGCTCTTATTTATAAGCAAGTCTCCAGAGAGGCTGCAGCACCTGGGCTCATCCTGGGCACGCAGGGACAAGGCCTTGGCATGCTTTGCTGAGTGGACACAGTTGGTCCAAAGCAGCTGTGCAGATCAACTCAAGGCACTGTCTCACCCACCCTTCGGCACAGCTTTGCCCCACCCCAAAACCCCCACATCCCTGTCATCATTCTCTCTTCATTACCTTTGAATGCTGTCAACAATCCTTACTAGCCTGAGGACCCTCAAGATGAAGACTATGTCCAGGATCTGTTGGCTGTTGTACTTCGTGGCTGGGAGAAAAACAGAAACAAGCAGGGAAGTGTGGAGATAGGGAATGGTCTTATGTGAGTTAATGTTACATCCTTGTTAAACACGCTTTATAACAGGTAGTTATTTAAAACCAAACCCCAACAACTAGGTTACTTCTTCAAAACCCTACAGGGAATTCAGTCTTTTCAGAAGCCTCCCAAGCCCAAGGTGTGACAAGAGATGTCTCAAGACCACTGAGTTTCCCAGGTGCATGCAGACAGCTTATGCTGCACTTACTCGACTTCAGGGTGGCATTGAGTATCGTTGCAGTCAAGGCAGCAAAGATGATGAGGGTATCAAACCTAGTGTGAGGGAAGGCAGTGCTGTCACATCTGTGGGCAACAGGCCGGGCACTGCAGCTGCTGCACAGAGTGACCCTTCTTCACGCCTGCGCCGGACGGCCCCGCACCGTCCCCAGCTGTTGGCAGCGCAGGAAGGTGGGAAAGCTTTGTTCAGCAAAACACCTTCCCCTGCCTGGCTGCTATCTTAGCATGCATCAGGGTCACTTCTGGCTGAGACAGCAGGGCAGAGAACAGCAGCCTCTGTCACAGCCAGGCTGGGCCAGGAAAAAGCACAACATCCTCTGACACATCAGTCATCTGAAGTAAACACCAGGACATTGGTTAGGGCCAGGCAGCCCATATATATATTGAGATATATATCTCAAAGAGACTTTCAGTTCTCAAGGAGATAGAACAAAGACACTTCATGTTTAACACTCCCACTCACCAGTTCCAGAACTGATTTTTGCCAAAGAATGCCCTTGGTTCATAAGTGTACACTTTCAGGAATATCTCAATTATATACAAAGCAAGGAAGATCCATTCTGCATAAGAAATATAGGGGGTTTCCTCATCCAGAGCAATGAAGATAGCATTTATTAGGATGATCACATCATAAGTCCAAACAAATCCCCTGCAAGAAGGTAAAGAAATGAGTTTATCATTCAAGGCAGCAAAGGTTACACAGTTATTTCAGGAGTCCTTGCCTCCTGTCTGAGAGACTCCCTTTTCTGTAAACTACCTTAACCCATCACTTCTCCCCAAACCTGAGTGTTTATGGAAGTTACTACAGCATTTAGCTTTGCCCTGAAGTCCAACACTGAGCAGAGCACAGACTTCCAAGGCAGAGGACTGCCCCACACAAGTGTTATACAAACCCCTGGAGACTGACTGCAACTGTCTTTCCAACGGGCCAAGCAGCATTGCCCTCCCTGCCCTGTCTCCTCAGTACTGGTGAGGCTGCTTTTGGAGTGCCATGTCCACACCTGTGCTCCCCAGTACAAGAAACATGAATCCACTAGGGCAAGTGGAGCAGAGGGACATGGAAACAATTAAAGGATAGGATCTTCCAATGCATAACGTGGAGAGAAGGGCCAGGGACCTCAACATGTACATATAGATAGATACCCAAGGGTTAGGTGCACAGATAAGCCAGACTCTTCTCAGTGGTATCCAGTAAAGCACAAGAGGCATAAATTGAAGGGCCAGATTTTCCAATTAAACAAAATAGGTTGTGGTGGGTTTGGTTTTTGGTTTGGTTTTTTTTTTTTTAACCAAACACCATAACAGGCTGCCAAGAAGTTATAGTCTCCATCCTTTGAGATACCAAAACCCCAACACAGCCTTGAGCAGCCTACTCTAGCTAACTCTGCCTTGAGTAAGGGCATGACACTAGACCATCCCAAGGTGTTCCTTCCAATCTCAGGGATTCTCTGATTCTGGGAAGACCCAGATNGTCTTTCCAACGGGCCAAGCAGCATTGCCCTCCCTGCCCTGTCTCCTCAGTACTGGTGAGGCTGCTTTTGGAGTGCCATGTCCACACCTGTGCTCCCCAGGACAAGAGACATGAATCCACTAGGGCAAGTGGAGCAGAGGGACATGGAAACAATTAAAGGATAGGATCTTCCAATGCATAACGTGGAGAGAAGGGCCAGGGACCTCAACATGTACATATAGATAGATACCCAAGGGTTAGGTGCACAGATAAGCCAGACTCTTCTCAGTGGTATCCAGTAAAGCACAAGAGGCATAAATTGAAGGGCCAGATTTTCCAATTAAACAAAATAGGTTGTGGTGGGTTTGGTTTTTGGTTTGGTTTTTTTTTTTTTAACCAAACACCATAACAGGCTGCCAAGAAGTTATAGTCTCCATCCTTTGAGATACCAAAACCCCAACACAGCCTTGAGCAGCCTACTCTAGCTAACTCTGCCTTGAGTAAGGGCATGACACTAGACCATCCCAAGGTGTTCCTTCCAATCTCAGGGATTCTCTGATTCTGGGAAGACCCAGATGTGAAACAGCACACACAGCTCATCTGGTCCCTCACTGCAGAACACAGAGCACTCTCTGCCTTCAGTAAGAACTACTTACACTCAGCACCTAGAGAAGATCTGAACAAGTGGGCCTGGAAGAGGCAGGGACTCACCAAGTCTAGTTTCTCCACACCACTGAAGGTAGGCTGAGAGCAGAGCTGGCCCACAGAACACTTGTAAAAACAGAACCCCCAATATCTGCCTAAACACAGTTTGTGCTTTCCAGCAACGACAGCCAGATGAGCAGTTGTTCCCAACACTGCTGCTCTGCAGCCCTCGACGCCAGGGGCCAGCAGAGGCTTACCTGTGCTTGACCATGCTGCGCAGGAACCGACTCACCGCCGACCTGTAGACGCGAGGCATCCACTGCCCCAGCGGATGGCTGTGTACTTTCAGGGTGATCACCTGGATGTTGAGGAGGTCAGCCAGCTGGACAAAGGACTTCTTGTCTGCAGCAGGGGAGAGTACAACACATCAGTCTGAGGTCATTGAGGGGAAAAAAAAAAAAAGACAGCATGAGTAGTAGCCCTGCTGAGAAGGACCTGGAGGTCCTGGTGGATGAGAAGATGTCCATGAGCCAGCAGTGTGCTCTTGCAGCTCAGAAGGCAAATGGTCTCCTGAGCTCCATCAGCAGAGAGGTGGCCAGCAGGGACAGGGAGGGAGTTGTCCCTCTCTGCTCTGCCCTTGGGAGGCCCCATCTGCAGTCCTGCATCCAGAGCTGGGGCCCCCAATTCAAGAGAGATGTGGAGCTGTTGGAGAGGGTTCAGAGGAGGTCACAGAGATGCTCAGGGGGCTGGAGCACCTCCCCTATGAGGACAGGCTGAGGGAGCTGGGCTGGTTCATTCTGGAGAAGGCTGTGGGGTGACCTCACTGCAGCTTCCAGTGCTAAAAGGGAGCATAGAGACAGGATGGGAGGGGAATCAGGTTTTTACAGGGGCAGATAGTGATAGGACAAGGGGGATGGATTGAAGCTGGAGGAGGAAAGGGTCAGATTGGAAATCAGGGTAAGTTCTTCAGAGAGATTGGTGAGGTGCTGGAACAGGCTGCCCAGAGAGGTGGGGGATGCTCCAACCCTGGAGGTGTTCAAGGCCAGGTTGCATGGAGCCCTGGGCAACCTTGTCTAGATGCAGGCCTGGAGGTTGATGGTCCTGGCTGTGTCAGGGGGGTTGGAACTCTCTGATCCTTGGGGTCCCTTCCAGTCTGTGATCCTGTAGCTTCTGGCAAACACAAAGCTATATGCACATGAGCCACAGCAACCTGGACTGAATTATTTGTTCACTGCAGCAGGTAATGCACAGGTCCAAAGTAGCACCCACCACCAGCCAGGCCCAACTCTGCTCCACTGCCTCATCTCCAGGGCACTGGCTGTAGCCATAGGCCAACAGCCAACACAAACCTTTAACAGACAGGAGGGGCCTGATGCAGTATGATTGGATGAGCTTTCAAGGTCCCTTCCAACTCCTAATATTCTGTGAGAAGACTGAGCCATCGCTCTTGGTGCCCTGTCTGCAGGAGGAACAGACAGCTCCAGAGGAATGTGTGGGAAACCACATTACTTGGAGGAATCAGATAGCAAGGGAGTCTTCCTCTGTCCTCTGCTAAGCAGGAGGTCCCATTCCCCATGAGCTTAGCCTGGTGTTAAACAGCCATGAAAAGCTGCCCACCATTCACAAGACAGGCTACAGCACAGGCAGAAGGATTCTTTCAGGAGCTAAGGAGTCTGAAGGGAAGCAGAAGGAAGGACCTGGAGTCCCTCTGGACCCCTACAGACCACAGGTCCCAGTACCAAAACCCTGAAGCATCAGGGCTCCTCCCCTGGACACAGCAGCGCCCCACTGCTCACCTACAAAACCCTTCTGCTCATCGTCCAAGATGCGCAGCAGCAGCTCTCGGTGGGAGTTGCTGATCTCAGGAGCCACGAGCTTGACAAGCTGCTTCCACTGGGCTTCTCTAACCACAAGCTGTCCTCCTTCCTCTTCCTTCAGGAGGTTGAAGGCTTCTATCATCTTGCGGTGCTTCATGTAAGCAAGCTTACGGATCTCATTCTAGAGGGAATATCGTGATTCAGATGTTCAGTCACTCTTCCCTCTCTTAAAAACCCCACAAAAGAAACACACAAACCCCCCAAACAAATCAAGTACTAAATCTTACTTCCATGGCATAGAGATGCAAGAAGAGACGCAGAGGAGCACACCTGAGTTGATATTAGACAGAGTACCGGACAGTCAGCAGGAGTGATGAGCAATGATATTTAACAGGCAACCACAGGCCCTCTGCACAGCACTCTGGAAGGATCACTAGACTGTTTGTTGCTGGCAGATACATTGAAAAAAAACAAACAGAAGGAGTGACAAAAGGATAGCAGCTAACAGGAAGGAGATGGGGTGAAGGGTGGAATATCTCGAAGATCACGGGATCTGCACGTCCACAGAAGCGGAGAGGATGTGTCCACACATGCTGCCCATCTGTGAGGGAATACTGCTGAGATCAGGGGTGGAGAACCTCTTCTGCAGGCAATTATGAGCGGGCTAAAAACCCCTATACTCTCAGGAGGCTGCAGCCTCTGGAAGACCTGGCAGACTGCTTAATGAGAAAGAGCAACCCCCTCACAGAAGCAGCCAGTGATTTCCAGCTCTCACACTTTGCTCACTATTCTCTTAGCCCTCCCTCTGCATTCCCTGTGCTTTAAGAACACTTGCAGCAACAGAAAAAGGCATGATGCCACCTGAAAAGTCTCCTGCATAAAGAGATGGGGCTTTAGTAGGGCTTTAATGTTAGTGCCACGGCTGACAGTGATGACACAGGGACACGCACCTCCTGTGCTGCCATGGTCTCGGGAAGTTGCAACAGAATCTCTCCTTGTTCAGTGCTAAAGAAGAATCCCCATGATACAAGAGTTGGGCCTGTGCTGGTTACCTGTAGAGCATCAGGTGAGGCAGTAACTATACCCCTTCTCCACAGTTTCCAGGAGCAGAAGCTTTACAAGGAAAAACCAGGTGGCTCCTGACAAGGCTACACAGAACAGCTGGGTCACCAGTCACCCCTCCAAACATTACCTTCAGGTGTTTCTTGTAGTTGTTGTACACAACAGCCAGGAAGAGAGACATGAAGATGTAAGTGTTGACAATGACAAAGGCAATGAAGAAAAGGGTGTACCATGAGCTGAAGTCAAATGCTGGCATCCTAGAGAAAGGGAGAGAAATTGCTACTTGCTACTCAGGCAGACAAAAGAAATAAAATAAACTGCAAGCAAACAGTCTTCCAAGATGGATTTCCAAGTACTGTTTTAGATAGGTTTTAATTTGTTTTAGGCTTTAATAGTGTATTTGTTCCCTCAGTTTAAGCCTCCATCAGCTACCAGGTCATCTGGAAAGCAGGATGTAATACATCTTTTCTAAAAGCCTCTCTAACCTCAGATTCTAGCTAACAGTGTGTAAAACCCCTGCACGCTGCAGAGCCCTGCTGTGGCTCTGAAATATCCTGTCATGCAGAACATGGGATTTCTTGTTCTGCACAGAGATCCTGCCATTAGGAGCAGGCCACCAACAACAGAAAGACTGCAAGCTTGTCATACATACATGACATCTGGGCTGTTTGCTGTTGTCACCAGCACATAGAGGTCAAACACAATTTCCAGGTAGTTTTTGAAATATGGCAAGCCTTCTGCTGTCAGGAGATTCCTAGGAGGAAAAGGACCATCTTAAGCATAGAGATCACATGCTCCACCACAGGAACTGTCTTATCAGCAGTACTTGTATTCACCAGCAATTGTTTGGAGTTGACAGATTTTTCTCCTGCCTGGAAACATCCCACCCATTCTCACCTCGCTTTAAGAAAAAGTAGTACTCGCACCTCTCACCAAACAGCTTCAGGGCCATGAGGGAGAACATGAGAATGCTAAACATGAAGAGCAAGAAGACATAGGTGATCTCCGGCAGTGTGTTGCGGATGCTGCGGAACGCTCTCCGGATCTGACAGGGAGAAGAGAAGCATTCAGAGGCAAGGTGGTGCCTGTTTCCCCTTCAACAGGGGACATTCTCTCACAGATGTACCAACTATTCTGCTAAAACATAGGCAAGAGCACCAGGATTTTCCTCCTCATTCCCCAGAGTAGATAATAGGAGGGGCCTTATCTATAAGTCATCAAACTCATCAAGCCAAGGGTCAGAGAGCTCCCAAGATGCTCTTGCTGCAGGGGACTAGTCAGTGTCAGAAACCACTCCAAGCTACAAAACATGCTCTAAGTGTGAGAGTTCAACTGCTCCCTCCCCCAGGCCCCCGCACTATGGTAGTTCATTAATTTGTAGGTCAGGACCAGAACAGTCTCAGGCAAAGATCTCCCAATGACAAGAGGGATCAGAGTCCAAATCACCCATCTGAACTAAAAGTTCAGTTTGAGAGCAGTGACACAGGTGCTCGTCTGCCTAGGAGACTTCCAGAAATAAGTAGCCTGGTCCCCTGACCCAGAGAGAAACATTTCTCATGTGTGATTCTGCTCACATTCCCACCTCCTGAGGACAGGCTCTAACAGCCTGCAAACAGAGCCCGCTCCTGCTTGCAGGCCGGACTGTGCACAGCCCATGGGCTGACCTTACAAGCAGCATTCTTCCTCTGTGCACTTTTACACCTCTTTAACAGTGATCTTCCCTAAAATTGTCACAGCACCATGCTTGAGGGGAAGTTCTTGGTCCAGCCACAAGCACACTCAGAGCTCCCAGCAGTAATAACGCAGCCCAGGGGTACAGGGAGAGGTCTTCTGGTACATCACACAGCACCAGAGAGAACTCACCCTTTTATCCACCTCAAGTTATTGCTTCAGGTCGTCTCTGAGAAGCCTTTGCACGCAGAAACCCAAGTTCTGCCATTTTTGCACAAATCCCTTTCTACTAACCCCCCTGGACTTCAGAAAGCAGCACGCTGTCAAAAAAAACAGGACCCTGCACCAGCAGCAGGGCCCCCCAGACCTCTTCCTTACCTGTCGACTCTCTGCGAAGTTGATCAGGAAGATGGGCCTCACAACTCTTGACCATCGAATACTCTTCACGTTGTATATTCTGAGCACCCCATATATGGCTAAGTCTGTTAGGGATAACTGCAGGACAAAAAGGAGAATGTCCAGAAGCAGTGTTGGAAGTGTGTCTACATAGGTGAAAACAGTTAAGGTTAGCTGACAAAAGACAGGTGCACACATGACAGGGTTGGGAGAACGCGCCCAACCGTTGGATGATTTGGTCATGACTCTTGTAGAGCCCTTGTAGAACAGGCCTATGCTACCAGGAAAAACAACAGGAGGAAAAGGCCACCTCCACATCGGCCACAGCAGCCTTGGAGGCTGCACTAACTCACCAGGATTGCAACCATGATGCAGATGTTCTTGGTATCCTTCCAAAACACATCACGAAGGGTGACTTTTGCAAAATGCATCAGCCGGCCCAAGAACACCAGTAGGCACAGCACCTCGGCCAGAGAAGTGACCTGCCAAGAGAGAAGAGGCCTGTGTCAGGGTAACCAAGAGCAGGGCTAGCCCCCTTCACACAGTTGAGGATGCTCAGGCTGAGGTACAGGCAAAGGAAAAATCAGGTGGACTCAGTATAAAATGTTCTTCTGGTGGGTTCTGGCTGCTGTTTTACAGACCCACATACTGAGGTTCAGTAAGGCCAAGTACAGAATGCTGCAGTACTACAGGCTTGGGAAGTGTGGCTGAACAGCTGTCAGGCAGAGAAGGACCTGGGGGTGTTGGTAGACAGCAAACTGAACAGGAGCCAGCGGTGTGCCCAGGTGGCCAAGAAGGCCAACAGCATCCCAGCTGGATCAGAACCAGCGTGGCCAGCA
>VXBZ01002516.1:34297-53803 GCA_013399135.1 Heliornis fulica | reverse complement strand
GGAGTCCCCGACCGCTCCAAGCTAAGCCCCGGGTCACGCTCACCCTGCTTCCCGTCCCCCCCACTACGCCAGAGGTCGTAGTGGCCAGGCCGTTGGCACAGAGCCGGGTGACGGGACCGAGGCGTCGCGGTACGAGTGCCGGACTTGGGTCACCCATCGGCCAGGACGTGAAGGAAACGCTGTCTGTCTTGCCTTCAACGCAGATGCGTGCAGCTGAAGAATCTGGTGGATGAGAACACAGCTGCTCTTCACCGTTTGAACAAAGTAAGTCTGGAGACAAATTTATTACTGGGATTACTCAAAATGCGTTATGGAGGGCGCTCACCAGCCTCCTTCAGCTGCAGGTGCCTCAGGACAAGAAGGATGCCTAGCACTGCACAACCCCCAACTGGGACCTCTTTATGTTATTTAAAAGTGTACCTCTAATGCTTTATCGCCTTGTGCACTTTATCAGCGCATTCTGTTGCAACTGGAGAATGCAGATTCAACAGGGAATTTCATCTCAGTGGAGTAAAAGGGCAGGAAAGGTGTCACTAACCAGGGAGTGACAGCAGCTCATAAGGCATGACTGGAAATCTAACTTTACTGGGGAACTTATCTTTCTTTGACTCTCTGAACAATTTGTTTTATTTCTTTTTTCTCAGTCAGATGAGCCGGCACCTGTGGGGAATTATAATCAGAGGAAAGAAGAGGAGGAAAACCTACTGCTAAAACTCTCTCAGCAGCTGCAGAAACTCATTTCTGTCTTGGATCAGGATAACGTGACTACACATTACGCGGCGTAAGTAGCTTAAGCGAACAAATACACTTCCATCAAAGTGCAGGTTGTGTGTGTGTGGTTGGAAAGTTTTTCAGTCAACACTGACTCATTCCTTTACTGTCTAATGTACAGTTGAAAAGAGAAGCGAGCTCATATGGGGCTTGTTTCTTTGCTGAATTTTCTGAGGGCATTGGAGAAGGGTTGAATTTGGCTGTCGAGAGGAGAGGATGCTTAGGGAGAAAACACCATTGGGATTTTGGAGTTCAATCAGATCAGGACAGAGAGTAAAAAGACTGGAATGAAAATGACGTAGCTGGATAATGTCCTTGCAGACGAGGTTGTACCGTGAGGCTTTACAGCATTTCCAGAAGGTTTGTTACAACAATTATTTTGTCTAGGGATAAAGAGCATCAGAAAGATCCTCAAACAGAAGATGAGAATGGAGAAGATGATGAGAGTGAAGATGAAGAATATAGTGAGAAGGAAGACAGTGACGAAGCAGATGATGATGAGGATGAGGATAAGTTGTTGGATGACCCAAACATTAAAGAATGTGTTGCAGTTGGAAACTTTAAAGCACAGCAAGAAGGGGATCTCACATTTGTGGTAAGCATGTCTTTGTAAAAGGTTATTGCCTGTGGGTCCTTGGGTATTAAGCAATACCTAGAACTAAATCCTGTGCTGCTGGAATTCAGACAGTGCCTTGTGGGATTCAGGGAGAAATGGCTCTTCCCAGTGTACAGGTGGCTTGGCAGAGCTTGGTGTCTTTTTGCCACCTTCTATAGCAGCAGAGTCTCTTGTTGTTACCTGTGATCGCTCTTGTGGGAGAAATGAAGGTTTTGTTTTGGTTTTTAATTGTGTCTGGAGCTGTTTAGAAATACTGGGCTGGCTTTTGTCTCTGTCTCTACTTCTGACGACAAAGAAAGGTGAAGTCCTGTTTATACATGACAAGAAGGTGGATGGCTGGTGGGTAGCTGAAAACTCCAGAGGGGAGAGAGGCCTTGTTCCTAGAACCTATCTTGCAGTAAGTGTGCTGTGACCTTCTTTTCTTCAAATCTCACCTCTTTTGTTTGATGTTTGAATGACAGTGTGGGGGTATAAAATTGATCATTACGATGCTTCCCTGGCAACACACAGCAGTGCTTTGCTATTTGGAAATAACATAGAAATGTCCCTCTTCTGAACTATTCACACATGCTGTGGTTGGAGAAGACATTTGAAGAGCAGAACTGTGAAGGAATCAAGCACTTTGCTGTTCTGAATCTGCATTACAGGTCCCTGACGAAGATGGTGAAAGTGAAGAGCAAAGTGAAGAACACATAGAGGTGGTGGATGAAACAGCAGACAGAACTGAAATTAAAAAAAGGTAAATGGAGTGATGTGAAAGCAAGTATGTGTAAAATTATTCTTCCTCCTGCTTAAATCTGCAGTGTGTTCTTTACAGTGAGAATACCTCACAAGGCTGTTTGTTTCTGTGCATTTTTCTTTTCAGTACAGCAGTCACTTTGGGCGGGTTGGTTGGGGATTTTGCTTTGGTTGGCCCTTTTGTTTCCTTCAGAAAACCAAGGAATGGCTGGGTCCTGTACCAAGGGGTGTCCCAGCTCATGGGGCAGCCTAGCACTCAGCCTTTGCAGCTGGAAGTATGTCATTGTTGGCATCTCAGACGTTGTTGGCCATTTGAAAACCCAACAATATTTTGTGTTTCTATTTTTGTCCACATGAGGATGATGTGCTATAAAACCCCGTGATTTTTCTTCCAGAACAGATTCCCACTGGAGTGCTGTACGAAGAGCTATCACAGAGGTAGGTAAACATCTTCCTTGGCAACTTCATTCATCGTATCGTATTGTTCATTATTTTGTGGACAAGGTTTGCCTTTACCAAACACTGTTCCTCGTATTGCAGACCATGATTTTTAATTAACCACTCTATTGTGCTTTCTGTAGCAAGAGATGCTACAGAATGTTCTCTAATGCCTTAGAAACAGGCTGCAGCCCAGCCTGTGTGTCTGAATCAAGTTGCAAATTTCAAAGAAGTCTTGTGCCGTTTCTGCCTCAGCAGTGCCATGGGGTTTCTTTTTTCAAGGGTGTGATTTTTGTTCTGTAACTGGCTACTCTGCTGCCCCTTTGAAATGGAAAGGGGACTGAACAAAGCAGGAGCTTAGCTGGGCTTGCACGTGAGCCAGAGTAGAAGTAGTTCCTGGAGGTGGGCCAGAGTAGCTTCAGATTAGATGAGTTGACCGATGTCCCAGGTCTGTGCTGGTGGTTGTGTGTGAGGTCTAAATTAGGCCAGAATTAGTGGTTACACAGCAGGAACGCTGACATCCCCTTGTTTGGTGTTTAACAGAATGACACGGTAGAGGTACTGGCAACCATAGGAGCAGTTCCGGCGGGATTCCGCCCTTCCACGCTCTTCCAGCTCTTAGAAGAAGGTAGGTTTTTTCTGTCATAAACACAGTGCAGGATTCACACTTCATATTTTCTCAGTATTTTGGTTTAAAATTGTTCAAAGTCAATAATTCTTTTCATTAATTACTTCACTTGTGAAGTGAAATACTGCAGAGCACTTACAAAGAGCAGAAGTGTCCTTTCTCAAGGGTGCTTCTCGAAATGCTTCTGTAGGTTTTTTTGGACCAAATACTTGCATAATCTTTAGCCACATCTGAATTTGGAGTGTTGCTCATAAAGATCATATAAAAAACTGAAGTATCTTAAAAACTGCTCTTGTAGGCAATCGGTTTCGAGCAAGCTACTTTTTGCAGCCTAAACTTACACCATCCCAGCTGGCTTTCAAAGACCTGGTGTGGAACCCTGAGAAAAATACTGTGAGTATTTCTGGAAAGAAAGCTACATTGCTTTTGGTTTGAGAGAAACAACAGCAGCTGTCAATGTGACTTGCTGGCAGTACATCATCTTGGTGGGTAAATGTAGAGGATGGGGACAAAAGCACGTTACTGAAGTAAGTTGAAAGGCAAGAGAAAAATGCTGAAATAAACAGGACCTGAGTGTGGGCTGAGAAAGTGTTAGCAACAGCAGTGGAATGTCAGCCAGAGCATGATCACCAGCTGTATTGGCTGGGAGGGCTTGTGCAGACCTTATTGGGACAAAGCAAGGAGACACCAGTCCAGGCACATATGTCTAAAGCACTGTTTGCCAAGGGAACTTTGCCTCACTTGCACCACAAGTTGAGTCCGTGCCGTAATATGCCACAGGTAAATGGAACAGGTGATGGGGTTTGATTTCCATGTCAGTCTGGACTCCTTAGGCAGTAGATCTTACCACACCCTACTCTCCAACAGGCAAAAAATCTGGACAAGTTGTCATGTTGGGTATCTTCTAAGAGTCATGTCCGCCTGAAGTTTGTAGGTTCCTTCCCTGTTTGGGGTGAAGCTGATCTGTGTGGGTGACTAGGCTGAATTTTTAAACTGCAACTTCTGCTAGGCACTGTGAAATCACCAACTTAATTTGTCCCCTTTTGTTTTGGCTCATAATCATGTCTTGATCTGCACAATTATTAGCATATTTCTTTCTCCCCAAACTTTGATAGGGCTCCCTACCTGTCACTGAAATATCTGTGGCAGTCTCTTTAGGCGAGAGCTGAAGGCTTATGAAGAAATTTCACTGCTGCTGCTGATATAAATCTACACCAGTTTTATGGTTAGAGGAATCCAGTCTAGTGAACGCTATTCTCAATCATCCCAGTAACCAAACTGGTACCATGTACAGGAGGAGCCTATAGATTCAATCCCCTTTCTGTTGTCTGTATTTCAGATCTACCCTAGACCAACTCGAGTCTCCCTGATTGTAACTTTATGTGCCTGTAAAATGATTCCACTGCCAGGAGTCAGTATCCAGGTTCTAAGCAGACACGTTCGGCTCTGCATGTTCGATGGCAATCAGGTAAGTTGATTTGCTATCAAAACAAGCCTGGTGAGGTGCAGATCTTTCAGGGTCTCTTGCACTCTGGTTCTGCTGGTTGTCAGCTCTTCTGCTTGTCTCACTTGGAGACAGACAGACACAGGAACAATCTGCCTCCCAAGCTGTTTAACTTTCCCATTTGTCTGGCTCGATACTCATTGATTACACACCGACACACGTCCCCTCATGTGCTTGCTGCAGTCACATGAGGAGGTCCCCGGTGACCTTGTGGTGGTCTGACCCTGGCTGGAGGCCAGACTCCCCCCCAGAGCCGCTCTGTCACTCCTCTCTCAGCTGGACAGGGGACAAAATATCTATGGAGAGGCTCAGGAGTGAGGTAAGGACAGGGAGAGATCATTCCCCAGTCAGTGTCACGGGCACAACAGACTCAGCACAGAAGAAAGAAGCTCTCTGATTTATCCCACTGCACACACAGAGACCAGAGTCGGGGCATGAGAAGCACAAACAGCTCTTGAAACACCTCCCCCCACCCCTCCCTTCTCTGCAGACTGGACTTGATCCAGGAGTTCTCCTCCCCAGGATGGCCCAGGGGAAAGGGGGGAATAGGGGATGGGGCTTCAGGCTTGGGTCAGTTCCTCAGGAGATGGCTGTCCCAGGCAGCCCTGGGAGGAGTAATTTCAGATGCCCACTGTGCTCCATCGTCGTGGAGATGAACCTTTTCTGGGTCCATCTCTCTTCTGTGTGAGGCCTGGGAATAGCCAGGTCAGGGTCGTATTCGCCCCCTCTTTCTGTGGTTCTCTGTGCTACTTTGTGTGTAGTTGTAGAGTGGGTTTTTACAACAGAATCTAACACTGATGCTCTTGGAGGCAAAGCGACTATTCCTGGTGTATATGAAGCAAGGATAGTTGCTCTGTGGCTTCAGAGAGAACTTCCTATGTAGTCATAGAATCATAGAATCATAGAATCATAGAATCATAGACTGGCTGGAGTTGGAAGGGACTCCCAGAGGTCATCTAGTCCAATCCCCCTGCAAGAAGCAGGGACACCCCCAACTAGATCAGGTTGCTCAGGGCCTCATCCAACCTGGCCTTGAACGTCTCCAGGGATCCAGGGGCATCCACCACCTCTCTGGGCAACCTGTTCCAGTGCTCCACCACTCTCACAGCAAAGAACTTTTTCCTAATATCCAATCTAAATCTCCCTCTATTTTGAAACCATCACCCCTTGTCCTGTCACAACAGGCCCTACTGAACAGCCTCTCCCCATCTTTCTTGTAGCCCCCTTGAGGTACTGGCAGAGCGCTGGAAGGTCTCCCCAGAGCCTCCTCTTCTCCAGGCTGAACAGCCCCAACTCTCTCAGCCTGTCCTCATAGTCCTTTAAACTGAAGCCATCTGACAAAGTTGAAGAGCAAGTGTAATTATCTTTGTGGTGTGCAGAGTGTTGGATTAGTCTGGGATAATACTACATTTTCTTAAAGCTTTCCAGAAAAACCTGTCTTAGCTTTTTTCATTGCTTACATTGTAGGTGCTGAGTAACATTCACACAGTGAGAGCTACATGGCAACCTAAAAATCCTCAAACATGGATCTTTTCTCCGAGGGTAAGTATCTTGCTCAGGGAGTGACATAGCCAGTAACTATATTTCTACAGCATCTGCTGGCATTTATGTTGGAATAAAATGCATTGCAACCAAAGTGAGCATGCAGAAGAGAAAAGACTTGCTGAAGTGCATGAATTAAAA
The DNA here is from genome assembly GCA_013399135.1 of Heliornis fulica. Taxonomy (NCBI): domain Eukaryota; kingdom Metazoa; phylum Chordata; class Aves; order Gruiformes; family Heliornithidae; genus Heliornis; species Heliornis fulica. Next base: position 47,425 of record VXBZ01002516.1, on the reverse strand, counting down.
CTAAACACTTTGGAGAAAAGAGTTGGGGCGAAGGTAAAGTAGCAGGAGGGATTGGTCATCCCACCAGTGGCACTGGTTAACTCTGAGCCGCTGTCAGGCGTGTGCTGCGTGGTGTTCCTGCAGAAAGGAGGGCACTGCCCCTGTGCATGTGAGCTCCTGCAGAAAGGAGGGCACTGCCCCTGTGCATGTGAGCTCCTGCAGAAAGGAGGGCACTGCCCCTGTGCATGTGAGCTCTGCTCTGATTTCAGTGAGAGAAGAGCCCGTGTCCCGTCCCTTGTTTGAGGTGTCTTGCAGGGCCACACTTGCAGCAGTAGTGCTGTCATGTTTTACCCCAGTTGGCACTCTGCTCTTGGAGGGAATTAAGTGCTTTTAAACAGCTAAAGTTCTTTCAGACCTTGTTGTCACTCACCCAAAAGGTACCCTGGTAGCGTAGCTGTGTTTCATGGCAAGATGAAGAACGAGGGGAACGAGGCCTCATCTGAAATGGGTCCTCCTCTAATCAGCTTTTCTGTGCACTAGGGTCAGGTCTGAGATCTCACAGGAGTGGGTGATGGGTTGGATAGCCTTTAAGGATTGGAGTTCTTGCAATAGCTCCATTCACTTTTTCCCCCTCTCTGTATTAGGTAACAGGCATTTTACCCAGCTTGCTCGACGGCGACTGTTTTGCCAGGTCTGACTCCCTCTCTTCAGACATCGGTGTATTATTTGAACTTGGCATCACTTATATTTGCAATGTAAGTGTGTAAAGTTGCTGTAGAAAGCGTTCCAAGCACAGGTTTGTAAGTGAACCAGCTGTTCCATATCTAATATTAAGCTGTAGTATTACAGCAGCAAACTGAGATCCAAATGGAAATTTAGCTGAAGTTTTTCCAGGTTAAAAGATTATAAGGAGAGACGCCGGTTGGTTTTAGTCGGTGTTGAGAGAGTAAAAGGCTTTCTGGCTCACAGACATGAACATGCCCTTTGAAATAATTTCTGCTGCTCTGCCAAAGCTCTTAGTTATGTGATTGCAGGAGACCCAATTTTCTTTTCAGTCTTGCATTGTGTTTTCCCATCTCGGTTATTCGTGTCAGGCTATGGTGCTGTATACTCAACATTGTAGCTGTTTCAGCAGTGGGGAGGCTACTTTCTGCCTGCAGTTGGTAGACAGTGTCCTACCCACCTCAGATGCGCTTCTCAAGTACTGTGGGTAGCGGCACAACTGATAGTACCGAGTTAACTTTCAATGGAAGTTGCAGTGTTTAAAAGTTCCCACCTGTTACTAGTGCTTTGGGAGCCTGGAACCAGACAGGCTGGCACACAGGATCAGGTCCTTTCCCAGGTGCTTTCTGGTAACCTGCATAAAGGCTTGTGATGTACAGGGCCACTGCCTTGGAAACTGATGACTCTGGAATCAGATGGGTAAATCCTCAGAGTAAATTTTTTCCCCTCCTCCTATCCTGCATTCTTTAGAGCACCAGTGCAGGTTCAGGGGTCTTTACCTTTGGATCTGTACATTTCTTCTTTATCCAGGGCCTTGGCTTCCCTTTAACGTGTATTTCTTGGTTTTATGAATCCTGGTCTCTTACATGTATGGTCTCAATACATGGACAGTCAATTTCAGCATAACAGTGTGTGCTGTTTGGCAAACATCTTCCAAGTCCTGCAAATGTGACATTGTCAGTGTTTGCTTATCACCAGTCCAGGGCTTGTCCCATTTCACTCTTTTCAAGTGATTATTCTAAATAATTGCTTGTGGTTCAGTTACTTGTTCTGCTTTAGCTGCTCAAGTTGTCAACATTTCTGTTTGGTTTTGGTTTTTTTTTCTAGTCAACAGGTGAAAGGGGAGAGCTAAGCTGTGGCTGGGCATTTCTGAAGCTTTTTACTTGTGATGGAATGCCTGTTCCTTCCAAGTAAGTTCATTATGTTTTTCTTCTCTCTCTTCCCCTGTATTTACATATGTATGTATATACATTATTTTAGGCAAGGCAAAAAGTTAGTATTGCAAGTTAGTATGTTTTTAAAAGTAATGTTCAGGGGAGTTTTACACCTATGGAAATGTCTGAGCTGTCAGGGAATGAAACTCTACTTACAGTAATGATAGAGTAAAATCTATGAAGATTTTGTTTGTGTAAAATAGACTCGTTACCTATATTACAAGTGACAACATCCTTTTTAATTCGTGCCTCATCTTTATGCAAACTTTGCTGTGTATCCCTTTCCCATTTAAAAATTAGGGGAGTTTTGGAAGCAGGTAAGAGTTGTTGGGAATGAATCTCTTACTGTTCACTTGGAAAGTGTGAATACATATGTATTTTTCAGCTGGTTTATGATTAGTTCATGGGTCCAATAATCTTAAAGAATAATACATGTACATGTTTCTATTTTATTAAATATAGGAAATCTTTCTGTTAGTTTACAGAAATGACTAATTGTAGAGCAGGCTTGCAATACTTCATTTTTATCAACTGTATATAGGTGCATTCTGGATATATTTGGATTACAGGGCAATAAAAGATAGCCACAGAAAACCCCTACTGTTGTAGAAGTCTCTGACATTGTTTTTCTATTTCATTAAGTTTACCATTGTATCTACAGTGCAAGATTGCACACTTGCATCAGCAGTGATTTACTCTTGGGATTAGGTTACTTTTCATATCTAAATATTTATCCACATATATTCTTCTATATCTGAAATTCGCTACTTAAGTGATGACTCCTCAAAAATACTTCAGTGAAACAAATACTCTGTTTCATACAAGAAAAATAGTGGAGTCATATGGAAAAGAATTAACATTGCTAATGTTTTTAAAAACAGTTAACTACCTTCCCAGGGTAGGTTATTTAATTAGGTTTGATTATTCAGTTAGGTCTAATCACCTCATATAAATGACTAGCCATAACATTAGGCACCACGTTGGGTTTTTGAGACAGCAGGTTTCTGTCTTTGCTGGAAGCAGTTACGCTGTTCTCACCTGTTCTTTACATCTTCTTATTTCACCTGTGCTGCTCTTCTTTCGCAGGATGAATGAACTGCCATTACATGGTGGCACTCCCTATGAAAGGGGCATTGAGGTTGACCCATCAATATCAAGAAGAGGTGTGTTTTCTCCTACACGTTATGTAAACGAGATGGTGTGACAAGTGCTGTACCCATTGTACAAGCTGCAGCACTCAGCCGGCCCTCTCACTGTGCAGAGATCCAAATTTAATCTCTTGTCAAATTTAAATGGCCATTCACGTGAGAGAATTCTTAATGTTCTTTCAAAATGACTCATTCTGTATCGGGCATTTGTTTCTTCAGCAGGCAGTGGTGTTCTGCATCAGCTTCTGACGCTCAGGAGACAGCCCGTGCTATTAGTGAAGCTGAGGTCGTTAAGTGCGCAGTCGAAAGACATCTTGAAGTAAGTGTGCTGCCAGAAACTGGAACAGGTTTTCAGATCTGAAGCGTTCCCCTTGCTGGGAGCGGTGGCTGTGCAGAACTCTAAGGGCTGTGCCACCTGCCTGTTGTACTCCATCTCTGACACTGTTCCAGCTATTTTGTTGAAAACAACCCAAAAGTCGTTAAGTTTAGATAAGATTGGAAATCACAAGAGCGGGAGTCTGGCTGTTACAGCTCTGCCAGTGTGCACTTTCACAAGTTGTGGTCCATTCCTGGAGGTGCCACCATGAGCTATTAATCATCTCCATGAAGCTGCCATTACTCTCAGGTTTGGGTGAGTGATGCTTCTCGGGAGCCGTTTTAAATAAAAATCTCAACTGCTTGTGTGTTTTCCCAACAGTTGGCTACCAGAAACGTTAATTGGCAGTATGTGCTACATCCACCTCTTGATATTTTATCGACAAATACTTGGTGATGCACTCCTGAGAGACAGAATAAACATGCAAAGCACAGGTAAGAATTACTGTTGTGGAGAACAACTTGGTATATCCAGTGTCCTGTTGGTACAGGGGAGCACAGGTTGTAGGACCAACTCTTCCCGATAAGGGTGCTTGTAGGATTTGTTCCCTGGTGATGCTGGCACTGACCCATCATCACAAAAGGTTAGTTGTAGCTTTCAGTCTCCAGGTGTTGGGACAAACAGGACCTATTTCATAAAGAGAACTGCCTCTTGCTGTGGGTGCCACCAGTCGCAGTGTTCTCACTGCCAACTAGGAGGATTTCACCTCATCCTGGGTGTTGCCCTGTGGGACATCAGTTCACAGCACAGAATGAAAGACCCACAGGAAAAGTTTTGTTTGCTGTGAAGTATAAATGAAACATTTGCAGTGAAATTCCCATCTGGAAAAAAAAAAGCCTTTGAGGCTAGGTGAAGGATAATTCTAACTAATGATTTAAAAGAAGGCAAACAAAGCTAAAGGATTATTTGGAAGAGAACCAGTTCCTTGTCACCACCCTGGCAATGAGATTAGACATGCACATGGGTTTACTCATTCACTTCCAGTGTGCCCTGAGCTACACTGATGAGGCAGACACTTGTCACTGAGGCTCAGTCACCCTTTTTAAAAAATTATTATTAATAAATATTTTTAATCTGCTCATGTGCTTGCTGACATTTTTAACTTCCATCCTTAGCTGTACTTAGGCTCCTGAATTACGGGTTCACCTTTCAGAGCTGCTCAGAACTTAACTGCCTTCCTGGTTTTCTTGAACTTTAAATAACTGCATGCTTAATTAAATAGAGTATCACAGAGAATCTGAGAGTGCTTAGCCTTTAAAGGTTAGTTGAACTGCTGTACTTACTCGATTTGATCTTTATAACGCAGGGTGATACATCAGGCTGATTACTCCAGGAGAAGCCAAGCTGCAGCCATTTGGGTTCAGTCATCATGTGAAATGGTTTAAAGGCTTTACCCCAGTGTTTCAGAAGTTGTTCTCAGAGCTATTTTCTACCTTTTTTTTTTTTTTTCCTGGAGTAACAGAGTAAGATTTCTCTTATTTAGACATCAACTGTCACTTTAGAAATGTCACCTAGGAACATGTCCAGGTTGGTCTTGACAGCACAAGCCAGATGAAGGTAGAATGAAAGTGTGGTTATTCATCTGAATTGGGCAGCGGCATTTCACATGTTTATAAAAAAAAAGACAGGTGTGGAAGTGAGGAAAACCACCTCAACTAGGTGACCTGAGTAAGGTCTCTGGCTGGCTGGCTTCTCTTCATCAGCAGCAATCAGGTTTTGTGTCTCTCCTCTCTCAGGTGACCTGTCTCTCAGCTACTGAGAGCTACAGTCAGAGGATAAAAGTGTTAACTCTTTAGGCTCCTTCCAGAGCATCAGGGGAAGCAGTTTATTACAGCTAATCTTCCCTTTGAAATATTCTGAGGGGAGGGGATGTGCTGAACACCTTGATGTGTCAGTACATCCAGTTTAGCCTTGAACACGTTTGTCTTCTGTTTCAGATTTAATCTGCAATCCCATTTTAGCAACTTTCCCTCAACTCATGGATCAACCAGACCTGATGGATGCACTTCGGGTATGTTGTCTACATAGTGTTCAGTGGCATCTGATGCATCAGGATTTCCAGAGAGTTTGCAAAATTTGAGCTTCATTTGGTGGAGTGGCCATTTGCTCAAATTAACCAAATGGGTGCAAGGAAGGAATTGGGAGTGTGAGGAAAGCAGGCAGGACTGCAGTGGGAGCTTAACTGTGGTGGGATTGCAGCCAAAATGGAATTGCTTTCAGTCCCCACAGTCTTAGTCTGATTTTATGTTTCATTTCATTTTAGAGCTCTTGGGCAGATAAAGAGAGAACGTTGAAGAGATCTGAGAAGGTAATAAGTTACAGGTTTTTCTTTGGGAACTATTCAGTCTAACTCAAACTCAAAGCTTTCTGTCAGTGTTACAGTCTTAACTTTTCTTACCCTTGCTTCTAACAGTAAAGTAAGAGGAGGAGTAGTATGAAATGATCTTGTAATGTTTGGTTTGGTGTTGGGTTATGGCACATCCCTTTCACAGCATGCTTCCCATACACGACTGGTAGAAGTTTTCCACTATCACGAAAGGAGCTGTGTATGTCCACAAAATAATCCCTCCTCCTCCAACCTCTGAGCTTCAGCTCTCCCACAGTTTGCCTGGAAAAAGGCCCCCAAATTTGGCACCTCTTCTACTCTGGGATGTAGACAGCTGGAGAATAACCATATTGGTTTTGTCACCAGGCATACCTGTACCTTGTCCTGCCTCCTGTTCCTCTGGATGAAGAGGAGCCGTAGGTAACTGGCTCCTGGTTCAAGACGCTTCCCTTGGGGGCAGCAGCAGGATATTTCATTTGTTGTTCATGCTACTGAATAGATACAGATGGAGCCTCCCCATTGATGCAAACAAACCAGAATGCTGTTGAGTCAGAATTGCTTTTTCAAGGCTGGGCATCCAAACTGAAAGCTGATCAGCTCAAATTACTAACACTTCAGTATCCCAGAACCATCCCATTTTACCTGATCTGTCGTCTGCCACTCCCACGGTAGGATTGCTGCCTGGTGAATTCTTGCTCCTCCTTGCAAGGGAGGGCTGTGAGGAACAGCTGTCACATCCTGGTGTTTTTTGGAAGATGTGTGACTACTCCATGAGTAAAGGGCCCTTGGTGACCATTACACCGATTGCTGGTTTGCCTTAACGCTGGCAGGGTTGGGTGGCCGACTGCTGCCCCTTGTCTGGGCGGGTAGGTGGGTTGGAGAGCAGACTTGTTGGTGTGTAGTTTACACAGCAGCGTGCTCGGTGCTGAGTTTGAGGCTCATCCAAGCCAACCAATGTTTGTCTATGAAGGTCAAATCTCTTCCTGTTGTTCCCCTGGGAACTGGGGTTTAGCTGAATGTTTTCTTGTCTGTTTCTTCCCCTGTGTACAATACATCTGTAGAAGTGTTTGGCAACAGCACGTATTCGTGCTGAAGTGCTTTCAAATACTCTTCTCTGCAGAGAGATCGAGAATTTCTGAAGTCCCTGTTTGTCCTGGTGTACCACGACTCCGTCTTCCCTCTCCTCCAGTCCACCTTCCTCCCCGACTACAAGTGGGCTGAGGAAGAGTCAGAAGTGTCCCGCTGGAAGGTGATTGCTGACTTTTTGAAGAGAAGCCGAGAGAATGACGGTGCACTTCAGTATCTGCTGTCGTCAGAAAACACTCACAAAGCCTTTGACATCTCAGAGGTGGCCTATGATTTCTTAGAAGTGAGGAAAACCAGCCTGGAGTATGAATGAATCATGGGCTACATAACAATGGGGTAATAACATAAATAAATTCTTACAAAAATGAAACCATGCACCGTCTCAGTTGTGATGTTTCAACACTGAGAGCCTAGAATCGTTTCATCTGTTCGCTAAGGGAAATGGTATTTTAATTTTTCACCTTTGCAATGCTGTTGTTGTTTCTACATGTATCTTGTAGCTATGTCAAGGGTCCTGTTCTGCCTAAGCTGAGCAAATGCTGTGGCACTTCTCTCATGCATCTTCCAACTAATTTCCCATTTTGTTTTAACCAGGCTGAACAAGAGACTCTTTGTCACAGCACCCCAGTAGACTGGTGGCAGGCAAGGAAAAAGCGATGATCTTTAAGAATGCTGCTGAGCAAGGTCAGCCAGGTTAGGAAAAAAAGCCATCTCTCATCCTATCAGCAGGTTGCTCTGTATTTAGACTGTTTTACTGCTTTTCCTCCCCACTCAGGAAAAGGTTGGGTTATTCTTAGGAATGTGCCTGACTCACCTAAGACAAACAAAAGCCGGTGACAGCTCAGGGCGCGTTGCGCTTCCCCTGTGCATGGCTGAGCCGTATGGCAGCTCCCTCTGCACTGGCAGACTCAGGGGTTGGGGGTGTTCCTCAGGTGGAACGGGACATTGAAGGCTTCACTTCCCTGAGGAGTTTGTAACCACAGGCCATACACACTGCCTGCTCCCAGGGGGAAGTTACTAATCCAACCTCTCTTTTGGGCTGGAGTCTCCCAGTGAGACAGGCTGGCGGCAGGTTGCATGTGGATTTCAGTCCAAGCCAGGCACTGGTTTTGTCTGACAGGGACTGTTTTACAACGAGATCTTTCAAAGACCACAGCACGCTGAATGGAGCCTGGAGGCAGCTCTCACTGACAGCATTTGTGGCACAGAAGCCAAATTCCAGATACAATGTCAGTACGAGGATGGTGCTGTCCTACTGTTGCAGAGTACCGCGTTGGTGGCGTCATCCCGTCCTCTAGGCCATGAGGCAGAAATGCCACTTCAACCTCTCATCCCACCAGTCACTGGTGAGCCTGGGGGAGGCAGAACCTTCTGGAAGAAACCATGTAAGTTTGTTGAATCCAAGGCATCTGCTAGGAGGCAGAAAGCAAAGCTGTCCTGGTAGCTTTCCTTCAGCCCTCTGGCACTTGGGAGCAGGCTGGGAAACCCTCCTGTCTTTTACCAGTGCGTTTAGGGGCCTGAAAAAAACCCTTTTGGCTACAAGTTTTCAAAGGCTGGACATGCCCTGGGTGGTGTTGAGGAGTCTGGCCTGAACATGGAGCAGAGACCTGGGCAGAAAGGGGAGGTGGCAACAGCAGTGGAAGAAAAAAACCATTTCAGGCTTGAAAGAATGCCAAGGTCTGCAGGAAACGTTTCTGCCCTGCCGTAGTGTAAGGTTTTTTTTTCCTTTCCCCTCTTGTTAAAGACCTTGACTTGATCCTGTGCAGGGCTGAAGTCCTGCCGCCTTCCCGTCCGATGTCAGTGGCAGGGCGTGACACGTCAGTCACAATAACCGGAGGGCTGCTGAAGGCTCCTTCAGCCGGAGGAAGCGGCGTGGTGCCAGCCCGGGCTGGTTTCTGTGATTACATCCCTATGGGTGTGGTGGTTAAAACCCCGCACAGGAGCTGCACGGCCCAGGCAAACGTGAGCGGAGCTGAACCGGAGCGGTGAGGAGAGATGGCCTCGGCGTGTCCCCCCGCGGCCTCCGCGCAGTCCGCCCTGCCCTCCGGAACCGCCGTTCTCAAAACCATCCCCTACGCGTTCATCCTGCCGGAGATAGTGAGTAAACTGAGCCTTGCACCCCGCGAAGCGCTCCACTGAGCCTGACTCGGGAGCTGGCCCCAAAGCGCCCCCGGAGACAGCACTAGCGAGAAGTAACGGCTTCTGTTTAGCTTACACTGAATGCACAAAGGTGGCTCTTAGTGATGCGGTCTCGTTTCTGGAACAGCCTGAGGACGGGGTACGCTCCAGCTCCATTCCGGAGCCCGTACAAGGGCTGCTGGCTGCCATGAGCTGGGCGAGGAGGAAGAGCTGCTGGTGCCTCTGGAGCTGAAGCAGCTGTAGTTAGCACATAGAAATTGCTTGAAAAATCAAGGGAACGTCCCTTGGTGTATTAAGTCTTTCCAAGGACTTGAAGGGTGTCTTGTAACGAGTGATGTTCCATCACTCTTTCAATTGCTTGTGGGTCCAGAGGACATCCAGTGGTGCTGGCTGAGATCACCAACCACTGCTGTACTTTGCTACGGAGTGCTGACACGCCCCACGCTCTGCAGCTGCAGCTGCTGTGGCTGGACTTTGCTGTCCGCTGCCCATGCCAGGGGGTTCAGCTCCCCACTACACATCCTGGGGAGTTTCATCTACCTGAACTGCAACAGCACAAGGCCAGCAGGAGCTTACCCAGATGATCCCATGTTTGTGCACAGTAGATGATTTTAGGCAGATCCAGAGAAAGTGACTTGCTCTGGGCTGGTGCATGAGTCAGGAGTCTTCCTTGTGATTTCAAGTCCAGGAGGTTAATGGGCTGATAGGACTGGGATGATGCAGCATCCATCTTTCCCAGGCAAAAGCAATGTTTTCTGGCTTCTCAGCCAAAGCCCTCAGGTTGAGATGTTTCCTCACATTGAACTGGGAGCAAACCTTTCCTTTCTTCTAAGAATGTTCAGGGAAACTTGTGCTAGCTTGCAGTGCTACTGTCTTTCCTGAGTGCTCCAGGAGGCTGGTCCGCACTGCCTGAGGATGCAGGGCTTCCCCTGATTGCTGGGGTTGGCCCAGGAGAGAGGCAAGGGACTTGGGGAGGAGAAGGGGCTTTGCCCATCCCACACTCATTGGAGGCTCCTGTGTTTGTCCTGGCAGCTCTGTGGGACCTGGGTGTGGATCCTCGTTGCTGCTACCTCCGTTTCCTTGCCGCTGCTGCAGGGATGGGTCATGTACGTGTCCCTCACCTCCTGTCTCATCTCCCTGCTGCTCCTCCTCAGCTATCTTTTTGGCTTCCACAAAAACAGCGAGAACTGGAAAGTGCTGGTAAGTAGGGGCTGGAACACCAGCGAACGCTGGCAACAGCAGCATGGGCACAGGACCACTGTTGCTGGTGACAGTTTCACCAGTTGGCTGCCGGCACTTCTGCAAACAACCGTCCCTTTCCTCTTCTCGTCCTGACTGGAAACACCAAGGGGAGCTGTGCGACGTCACGGGGAGGGTATATGGCACGAGGGTTTGGTCCCAGCCCCTGGGTGTGCTTCCTGTTTGTACACTCTCATGGGCAGAGGGTGGACCTTGGCCTCAGGGCGATTCAGAGGACAGTCCTGCGCAGGCTTTGATGCTCACCCCTCCCTTGTTTTGCAGGACAGTTTGTACCACGGTGCCACAGCCATCCTGTACATGAGTGCTGCTGTCTTGCAAGCCAACGCAACCATCCACTCTGAGTCCAGCCCCGACTCGCCGCTTTACTACCAGCTCAACACTGCTGCATCGGTGAGTCAGTCCAGAAAACCCCATGCAAGCTGCAGCACCTGCAACACCCCTTGGGGAGAGGCAAGAGCAAATACTAAAGCCACAGCTGAGCCCTCCCAAGCTGAGTAACATCGTGCTCATCTCTGTTGCGTTGTGCCCCCAGCACGTGCTCCTCTGGGTCCAGCAGCTCAGACCACCTTGCAGGCATGTTTCCTCCAGGGAAACATGGGGGTGCTTTGCCTCTTTTTTGAGGATGGAGAGAGCTCTAAGCTGTGAGGTTTCCCCTGGTGAGCACCAAGAGGAGACCAAGGGTTAAACTCTCTCAGCTGATCCCAGCTTTTGCTGCAATTCCTCTCGTGCAGTTCTTCGCCTTCATCACAACCTTCCTGTACATCCTCCACGCATTCAGCATCTACTACCAGTGAGTGAGCCCGAGAGCGTCGGCTTTGCAAGACGAGGGCTTTACCACCGCGATGGATGCAGCTTCTTCCACCAAGGTGTCCCTGCCCCGTCCCTCTCGGCCATCCTGGGCGGATGGCAGTTGCTTTGTCACTTCCCTGACGGAGGGATTTTGTTAGGGCAGTGTCATGTCTGTGCTGGCAGGGATGTTTCGCACCTCGCCTGTGGCCTATGCAAGGGGAGGTGCAGGCACCGAGTCAGCCTCCCACTCTGGTGTTCCACCAAATATGTATGACCAGGGACGGGCCGGGGCGGGGGGTGGAGGGAAGAAAATACTGTTCCTTCAGCAAACAATTTCCTTTCTTACATTATTTTCCCACCTCTGGTTTGGCTAGATCACTCCAACACATAAATTCATGACAATACAGTACCGTGTTCTGTGGTTTTTAGGTGATTTAATTGTGTATATGCAGTACTTAGAATAAAGTGTCTATTTACAGTGCCTGACCAAACAGATTTACCACTGTATAAGCTCTGTTCACTGAACAAGCTGATTTTACTCCGTAAAACGTTTCCTTTCAAAAATGAGAAAGTGTTCACAGGCTTAGAAAGCTACGACAGACTTTTAAAACAAGTAAATCATAGAACATCTAACAAACTTCTAGGTACAGTGTCAGCATGAAGAGGCTCAGCACTACAGTCACTGACCGTGGCTCTTCTCTGGTGCCATGACAAAATCTGCAGCTGCAGAGTTTGGTCACTGGCAAGCGCCGTCACCTCACGTCAGTGCGAGAGGTATCCCCCCTCTCTGCATCTTCAGTGCTGGTGTGACTGGGAGGAGCTCCCTCCTCTCCCTGTCCCAGGTAATCCTCCACATCTGGAATATCGTTGGCTGCTTCTGGGATACCGTATGCCTGCAGTACACCTACGTAGAGGAGGTAGTCCTGGAGACAAGCTGGTAACGGCAATTCCCGGATGAACCGGTCCGATCGCAGGCGTTCGCTCGTTAAAATGGACCGGATCTCAAGACGACAGAGATGAGACAGGGAAGGAATGAAGGCTGCAAAAATTACAAAACAAGTCCTCCAGCAAATGGGACACATGGGATTACATCGCTTGCCTGGAGTTACCTGATCCTGTCTGAACCCTACTCTCCCAGGGCCTCTGGCAGATAATGTGGCAGTGCTCTCCATAGTCAAGAGTTGTCTGCTAGAATCAGCATTTCTAAAGTTGCCCTATTGAAGCTAGAAAAGTAATCTTACATTTCTAGAAACAAAGAACCATTTGATCCTGAACCAGAAAGTTTCGTATAACCAGCCTACAACAGCTGCCTGCTTGTGGAGAGAGGCACATGCCACTTCACAAGAAATTAAAAATCAAGTCTAGAAATAAATCAAAACCCAAAATATGACAAGGGAAACCACTGCCAGGGTAAGTATTAAGTGACACCATCGCTCAGTTGGCAAATGAAGCCAAAAGTTCCAAGCCATTACTAAAGACCCTGACTTAGGCCAAGCCCTGTCCCAGAAGATACCCAAACCCCTCTGCCGGTGTGTGTTTGCCTCACAATGGTCATGTTATGGATTGACTTGTCCCAGTGCAGAACTCCAGCACCTCCAAGCTCTCCTGGAGTGGAGTCTCCACTGACCCTGCTCACGAGGGGTCTCTCATATTACCTGCAGTAAGCTCTGCTTACAAGGAAAGAAGGGCAAGTGCGGCAGGGGTGTAACTCCATGGGACCATACATTTTTCAAGCCTTCAGCTGCAGGTGTGAACACCTCTTCTCAAATCCTTCATTTTTAGCTTCCTACACTCACATCATCAGCATATCTCAGGTTGAGTGGCTGGTACCTTTTTTGGTTTTTTTTTTCTCCATGAGGATATCCTCATCAGCACCAAACATTCCAAAGGAAGTATAATTTAATAACATTATAACTTAAACATTTTAACAATTATTACAAACTCATTTAGAGCAGAATTTACTTCTAAATGAGTCACTAGTGAACACTTCCAAACACAATTTTTCAGTAACTGTGGTGGTTTTGCAATGTTGGCTCCTTTAAGAAGCAGCTAGAAGTTTCTTAAGGGTCTGACAAAGCAAATCCCAGC
>VXBZ01002516.1:23097-33760 GCA_013399135.1 Heliornis fulica | reverse complement strand
AGGTGTTTCAAGAGCTGTTTGTGCTTCTCATGGCCCGACTCTGGTCTCTGGGTGTGCAGTGGGATAAATTAGAGAGTTTCTTCCCTTTCTTCTGTGCTGAGTCTGTTGTGCCCGTGACACTGACTGGGGAATGATCTCTCCGTGTCCTTCTCTCACTCCTGAGCCTCTCCAGAGATATTTTCTCCCCTGTCCAGCTGAGAGGGGAGTGACAGAGCGGCTCTGGGGGGAGTCTGGCCTCCAGCCAGGGTCAGACGGCCACAAACATAATCACAGGATGCATTAGGTTGGAAGGGACCTTTAAAGGTCATCCAGTCAAACCCCCTGCAGTGAGTAGGGGCACCTTTAACAATATTAGACTACTGTGAGCTCCATCGAGCCTGACCTTGAACGTCTCCAACAATGTACAGGTCACAGAACATGACCTGTATGTTAAAGCTGCTTTTCTGAAGGCTGATCACAATGACAACTAGTATTTTCCCAATCAGTTGTAGAATCTTTTTGGCTGACCCCATTTTGATTACAGGAGTGACAACAAACAACTGAGTTTGGAGGTATTAAATGCAGTATTTTATATGGTTTGTATTTAAACTACTGCCAAATGCTTATAGAACAGGGCAGATATTTGATTGGAAATACAAGTGAAATTAAAAAAAAATAAAATCTGTCATATATTGACTGGAAAATGTAACCAAGTAACATTGATAATTTTCCCTTAAATCTTCCAAAAGGCCGAGCAGATAATTTCAGGAGGGTGCAGCAGTAAGTAAGAGTTCACCACCAGTATTTTAGAGCGTATGCATTAATTTGAAGTGGCCAGAGAATACCTACTTGAAACACAGTAACCCTGAACTGAACCAAAGGCACAAAGAACACAAAAAAAACCACAAAGAGCTTTCCTCCCCCCTTACAGCCTGGGAGCTGGCATACCCCTCACTTCCAGAAGGACATACAACTCCAGCACAGGGCCACCAAGATGATGAAGGGAGTGGAACACCTTCCTTGTGAGGACAGGCTGAGGGAGCTGGGGCTCTTGAGCTTGGAGAAGAGGAGACTGAGGGGTGACCTCATTAATGTTCATAAATCTGTTAATGGTGAGTGTCAGGAGGATGGAGCCAGGGTCTTCTCAGTGATGGTCAGTGACAGGACAAGGGGAAATGGTTCCAAACTGGAACACAGAAAGTTCCATCTTAATATAAGGAGGAACCTTTTCCACTGTGAGGGTGAGGGAGCCCTGGGCCAGGCTGCCCAGAGAGGTTGTGGAGTCTCCTTCTCTGGAGACATTCCAGACCCATCTGGACATGTTCCTGTGTGATCTAGTCTAGATGATCCTGCTCAGGCAGGGGGGTTGGACTGGATGGTCTTTCAAGGTTTCTTCCAGCTCCTGATATTCTGTGATTCTGTGTGATTCTGTGATACACGGAGACTTTTCACAGTTTTTATCCCCTAAGTGTACTGCTTACCAAAATGGTTCATGGGAATCCAACTGAACTTCTCTTCGTAGTCTGAAAGGTCTTTCTGTACCACTGGCGGAAGCCTCTTCCAGTTTGTGAACTCCAGGATGAAATTAAGGGCTTCCTTGCTCACAGAGAAAATCCTGTATAACAAAACATAAATCACATATGTAGCACATAAATTATCACTTTACACAATAGCATAAAGTATAACAATGGAAACAACACATAGAAAACGTTATTATTTTCTAACAAATCCTTAGCTACCTACATCCTGAGCCCAGAAACAATGCTGAAAAGACCATTCAAGAGAAAGCCAAAGTAGCTTTGACAGCACAAGGCTCTATGAATGCAATTTTATCTCCCTCTGTTTCTGTTTACAAGTTATCGACTGTAAGAGAAAAAAAAAACCCTATCTCTGTGCCTGTTACTGAGGTATTAAAACACTAGAGCTCTCCTTTGCACTGATTTCTTGTTCCATTTCCACCTAAATGTTAGTTAGGGGACAAGGCACCAGAGCATTGTAAGCACTGCCTCCACACTGGGGGACAAAACTGCACATATATTCAGGTAATTATTTATGAAAACAAAACAAAAGCCCCACAAGATTTGTGTTTCAAACTCTCCCTCAACCAGAGACTGCATTTATATGTATTTGGAAATCAGTATGATTTACATTTCAAGTGATGAGCGATGACCTTTTAGCAACAGGTTAATGGAATTGTGTAAGGAGGTTTAAGTAATGGCATGTACAAGCACAGGTTCAGTATTTTGCATGATGAAGAGCCAGACAATTTCACAGAACAGCTTCTCTGCTAGATGGGTAAGATTCTGAATTTACATCTGAATGGAGATCTACATGCTCTAAACACACAAAATTACCAGGTAAAAAAATAAAATTAATATACCTGCTTTTTACAAGACACCAATAGCAAAACTATTCTATGAACTTTCTAGTTTTTATTCTTTTATTTTTCGTATTTGACTGAACTTTCACATATTTGCCCCAATCCATACAAGGGAGATGCGATTGCCCTGCTTTCTGAAGGGAATAGTGATTTTACTTTCCCCAGTGGTAATTAAAACTGTCAGTGCTCTAGACTGACCTGTTTGTAATTGATTAGAACAGCTGTCTTGCACAACGAGCCAGAGACAGTTAAGCATAGCTCTCATTGCCCCTTACTACTCTCCTGTTATCTTCCAGGATGGAGGAGTTCCATATTGCAGTTGAACTTACACAAACTTTTTGTTTTGTAGAGGATGATGCAGTAAGTATTATTTTTAAAAGTGGATGTTTAAACAAAGGAAGCAATTGGTCTAGAGGTATCCAAGGATGATGTAAAAATATATCAGAGAGCATCATATATGATATACACGGCCAGTGAGACTTGTTCACTTGCTAGACTGCACTCTTGAAGTGTGTTTACTTCGCAATCATTTAGTCTTCTACGAATAAACACGGTGTGCCATGCTTTATATTACTGTTAAGGAATTCAGATAGTGTTGAGAAAGCCATGGATGCTGATGGTTACTAGAACAAGTCATAACTGAATGCATTTAAAACTACCAATGGTATCTTAACAGTATCTGAAATATAAATTAATATTTAAGTAAACCTTAAAATCTGACACCTTTCCTATTATTAAGCAATGAATATAATGAGTTTATACATGTCATAATGATGTTAACAGACAAGACATATGGCAATAAGGTCTGTGTCATCTACACAGCCGAGAAAAAAAACAGCCAAAATACCCAAATATCACAGAAATTTAATTCTGTACTGCCTAAATAAATAGAAAACATCACCATAGAGCTATTTTTATGTGGAAGAGGAACAACAGTAAAAAAACAGACTGGAATTTCTGGCACATTATTTTGTTGAACACAATCTCTAACTGCATCCGTTTCCTCTCCTCCTGGCCCCTGCCCAGCTTCAGTTCACACATTTCCCATCCCTCCTGACCTCTTTCTCGGTATCCAAAGTCCTTCTTACCACTACCATGCTATACCCACGCACGCGATTTGCAACTAAGCTGGAAGAAGGCTAGTAAGAGATGTTCAATAGGAAGATTGCACAGTGATGCTGTTCTCCAGGATAGTGATGGAGCAATGTCCATTCTGGTTTTCTTCAGAAGAGAAATCTGTGGTATTGAATCCAGACGTTAACAGGGATTTCAGACTTTCCCTAAGCCTCACCATTCCCAACTGGTTATCAAGTGCTGTGGTCTGAAAGCACATGTTAAGTAACACTGATGGCAGCTTTGCATACAATATTTAAGTAAAGAAGATAATGTTATTGGCTTACCAGAATTTGCACATGAAATTCACTGGATTAAAACCGGCCAAGAGCAGATAAGGCAGCCATTCCTTGTACTCGTCACACACTTTAATTGTGTAACTTAGGAAGTCTGATAACTGGTCCCCTGATGGCAGCGAACAGCCCAGCTTCAGGAAGTATTTGAACAAAGTAAACCGTCCATATAACAGGCAATATCCCAAATGAATCCCAAGTAAGGTTACGCCATATTTCAGGAAAATGTAAATGAAATGAAAACACCTATGAACAGCACACAAGGAATAGGACACCGTTAGTTTTTCCCCAGAAGACATCTACCATTTCACTTCTTACCTCCAAGAAAACAAGTTTCTTCTATCTAAAATCCCCCAACCAAACAAAAACCCCAGCATGCCATTCTGTTGGCACTTCTTTCTGGAAAGCACCGGTTTAAAACGTAGATGTAGTTCAGGAGTCCCCAGTCGTTACATTTAACACCTTTTGTTCTTTTTGTCCTGAAAAGAGGATGGTCCCAGCCAGCTCCCAGCCCTTCAAATCCTTCTGGTCACGAACAGAACCTGCCCAAAGTAATCAATGACCAGTACCTGTAAGTCAGAGGGATCCCCACAGCCCAATCTGTTGACCTATGCTGTATGCAACGGGTGGACAAGGATGTGAAAATATCAAAGTGTTGCACCCCAGAACTCAGGGACCAGAATAATGTTCAAACTTGTTAAGGGTTTAAGATTCAATTCTCTAACCTGATTTGAGCTGTACCAGTGTTCAATCCCTTGAATGCAATTTCATACACCTCATTAGTCTAGGGGAGGGACACAAGGTGAGCTTGGGGACAGCAACACCTACATCTTTTACAGTAACAGCCCACTCCTCCAAAGATTATTTCCCACAGAAAAGGAAGAGGAAACATCTCCACCTAAGAAAAGAATAGTCACCAAGAAGGACACAACTATAAAATATACTATAAAACATACTATAAAAATTTTATACCTTATTACTTTTCCTCTAAAATTACAGCCATTACGTTACGAAGTGTTGGTTTATTTCCTGCTGAGTACCAGAGTTATGCATTACTCACCAGGCATAAAAAGAAGGCATGATCTAAAAGAATCAAACATTCTGTTTCCCAGTCCTCCTTACGAGGTTATTAATTCTGCTTGTCTTACAAAAGAGACTGGCATACAGAAAAGGAAAACTTTATTTTCCACGGACTCAGCCTTACTGAAAGGAATCTGGCTACTTGAGTCCTTCTGATCCTATTACAGCCTCAACCCACGTTCCCGCGGGACAGAGATGTGCAGGTAAGGCCTCCTGAAAGCACTCAAACTGCAGTTATGTTCTACATGAGTTTTCTTCAAAGAACCAAGCTTCTCCCCAGAGATTTCAGCAAGGTTCTTCAGCTCATGCATGTGATCCAAACTCTGTTTGGATACTTACTGTTTACCTGCATCAACTCAAGAAGTGAGGAAATGGGAACAGGAAAACTGCACATTTTTACTAAGTTAAACAAAGACTAACATAATAATAAAGTTTCAAAATGTAAGAGAGATACTTGCTCTTTTTGGAAGACCATACACATAGGTGATCTGCAGTTGGAGCTAAGGCAGTCTTGAGCATCTGGACTGTAGCCTTCCTTAAGTAACATTTCCAAACAGTCTTTATTATTACCATATACTGCTGAATACACGGGGCTCACTTTGCCCCTGCCTCTGTCACAAATCCGATCAGTAACTGGTATTAGCAACTCCAATATCCTGAAAATATTAAAACCCACAATTTATACTGTGATCTTGTACAATAATTGGTTTTAAATGCACGGTCATTTTTCATACAGTCCTTACAACTTTGGAAGAAAATTTTACCTGGTTTTCCACTACTCAGTTTGCACAGGACTGTTATTGTTTCATACACGGACCCAAGACTGTGCTTTGGCGTGGATTTAAGATGGCAATAAATATTTTAATCTGAACCAGAGTGAGATATTTCCTGTCACCCGATAATAACTATCACAGCAACAGAGTACTCTCTGCACATTAAATCTAAATGTCATCGAAGTCTCTAGAAGAAAACCAAAAGCATAAACTGCAAATAAAATCAAAGCTTCCTTCTGCTCAACAACAGTCACCGAGATACTGAAAGAGAACTTCCATTCTGTATCATAGCTCACACCTCCAGCCCAAACCCTTTCCAGGTAACAAGGATTAGTGACAGTCACCGATTCCCTGGCTGATGGAACCCACTGCCCCTGCTCAGAGGTGTCCAGTGACATACTCTTGCAAAAAGCTACGAAGGCAGCATTTGATTTAAAGACATTTTGAGTACAGATGACTTTGCTCACTCGTCTTCTGTTTCTGAGAAAATGAAGAAAAGCCAGCTGCCTTGTTATGTGCTACAGTCAGTCTGAGGAGACGAAACACACAGTTTAATGACAACTCATCTGATGAGCCCCTTTCGCTAGGGCTTAGGATCGAGCACCTACGAACAGCTCTGCCTTTAGTATCACCATTAGTAGAACTGATTGTAAGTGCTGTCACAGACGTGCACATCATTGTGTTCCTCACAGATGCTTCTCCATGTTAAAAAGAAATGTGGCTTTGGCTTTGACTTTTCTGAAGTCTCCACCTAATTATTTGCATAAGATCACTTCTGCTTCTTAATGATTAGGAATATAATTGTAATTAGCATTATCCAAGTCACATATAAAGTATATGTTATCGTTTGCTTTTTTTTTTTTAAATTTAAAATTAATGTGGCTATTGAGTGAACTGGTATTTAAAAACCCCTCTAGGGGTGGAATCCTCTCATGCTCACTAGGATAGGAATCAGATCCAGATTAGATGCTGAATTAAAAATGGTTGGTCACTTTATCGGGACTATTTGGAATATGAAAATAATTAGGAATCCTAAACTATAAATCAGCATGGGAAGTCACTTCCTTACAGAGCTGAACTTCCTCTCTGTTGATTAGGTTTTAATTACCAGAATCTCGTCGGAATGCCTTTTTAATCACCTACTTTGCATGGCCCATTTCAGCTGCTGCATGAATAGGTAGCTGCCAGTTGTCCTCGTTGCAGCAGAGATTCGGGTCTGCCCCTTCTGATAACAGCAGTGCCACGCATTCGGCGTGGCCCTCCTGCGCGGCAATCAGCAGGGGAGTGGCTCTGTCATTGGCCTGACAGTTTACCGCTGCACCTGATCAGAAAAGCCAATACTTCACATCACCACTACAGGACAACATAAACAACAGATCCAAGTTAATCAGTAATTGGATTCCACAGAGCAATGTCATAACACAGCAACTTTTCCACATCAATCAGGAGATGTTTACTAGCTTGCTGCTGACTTTTTAACTGTTGGTGCTTCACCCTTACCTCTGTCAGAGGTCAGCTCTACACAAGACAGACACGCTGGCGGAAAAGCAGCGGGCTGCGCAATCGCTTGACTGCAATTATTTTGAGATTCTCCCCCAGGTATCGGTTAGTTTGATTTATCTGGCCAGGTCACAGCACTCTCTGGCCTAATACTTCTGCAGTTAGATTTGGCTCTAAGCACATGTGAACTCAGATGTGTAAAACTTGCTGAATGAAGCCATTGCTGTCACTGATGACCAGAGAGTCATCTTCACTCAGCCTGAACAATATCCCATTACAAGAGCAATGTCAGCAAAATCAGGTTTATGGAAGATCCTGACAATGCTTAAGCTTCCCACTGGTATTTTAAGAATTTCTTTCAAACCATCACTTGCTGAAAAGTGGATTAGATTACTCAAAACAAGATTTAAGCAGTGAAGATGGTTTTGCATACCCATGTACAACTAAAATTACACTAAAAATGCTAACAGTTTGAAGCTATCAAGTGCAAACATTGATGCAAGTTTAAGAACAACAAAGATCAATTATTTTACCATGGGATATAAGCAGTCTTAAACTCTCCAGCTTTCCATACTGAGCAGCAACAAACAAAGGCGTAATTCCAAAGTCATCCTTACATTCCTTGCTTGCCCCTTTCTCCAGGAGTATTTTCATTATCTCCACAGATTCCTGAAATAAGTATTTTTATTCTTAACCAACAAAAAAAGAAGGAATTGACATAACTGCACACAGTGCAAACAAAAATAAGAAGAAATGCAACATGTTCCTGTTTGATTTAACTGAGGTGATCCTGCTCTGGCAGGGGGATTGGACTAGATGATCTTTTGAGGTTCCTTCCAGCTCCTGACACTCTGTGAATCTGTAAACCATATTCTGAAGTTGTACTGAAAAATTAATGGCCAAAAATATAGACAATTTAATTTTTCATAGATGACCATTTATATGATGCATACAAATGGAAATAAATCAGTTTATTAGAGACATTAAGGTAACATTATTTCTGCTCCAGAAATAGGTCTTGCCTCACTGACTATGAGATACTAAACAAACTCTCTCTTAAAACCAAATAATAAAGATTAATTCCCTCCAAAACAATACCTGAGCCTCTAAGTACATGCAGTGTTCATAATGCAAGTAATTATTGCTTCCCAACACAAACAGGTCATGCAGTTTCAGACGCATGTGGGAAAAATTATCTGATAAAAATGCGAAGAAATAGGTAAGTTATCACTTGGAACACAATGATTAGATGGAAATGATACAATGCATTCACAGGTTACCTGAAAAGAAGCTTGGTGCAAAGAATTCCATCCAGACAAAGAATGAGGTCCTTCAACATTTGCTCCGTGCTGCAGCAGAAACTTTACAGTTTCTATATGTTTGTTTTCAACAGCTTTGAATGGAACAGTTTAAAAAAAAAAAAAGAAAAAAAATCTTATTAAATGGACTTAAAGAACTAATTGAAAACTCTTCAAACTGCTTTATATATGGTTTTACATTTACACCCCCAAAACAGAGCTGTAGAACAGAAATTTACCCTCACGATTTAGACTTTTTGAAATTCAACCCACAGTGCGCTAACACAGGTAACAAAAGTGTCCTTCCTCCCTTGTTCCTATGGAACAGCAATGGTACACGCATTCATTGACAAAACGTCCTTGCTGATTAATCCCCAACCTTTTTGGCAGCACAACTTCTAAGGCTGTGTGAGCCTACAAGCTTGATATGGTGACAAGTGACCTGTGAATCGAGTAATTTTTAGAGTAGGAACTCACCAAAGGAGTGCCTCTGGCTCGCAGTACTCAGTGCCTAACACAGAGCTGTGCCATCACCCCATCTCATTGTCTGGGCTAACCTGGCCATAAACTTTCTTAAAAACCTCTGGGATACAGAAACCCAGGCATGTTCCTTGATCTGGTTTATGTAAGCACTTACACACAGTGTTAACTACTACTATCCAATGTGCTTTTAATGATGAATTACCCACAAGAGATGCCTGTTAACCATTTTAAGCAAACACGCTACTTAGTTGTTTAAAAACAAAATGCAGCTACACTTGCAAACAAAGCTAATGTGGCAGCCACGGTTTTTTCCCTAGGACAGAGGGGAGTAAAACAATAAGCATATTTAGTCAGATGATTTAGACTCTAAGGATCTGCTGTAGCAGAAGTTTTAAGGACTTAATTTTGTCAAACATAAATCATAGGAAAAAACCCTAAAATAATGGACCTTCATTGCTAAACTAGGAATTGCAAAAAAAAAAACAAACCAAAACCAAGAGGCCTTTTCACATAATAAATAGGGAGGTATTAAAGAAAAAACAAACTAAACAACCCCAAAGCAAAACCTGAAACAGCCTCATGCAGATATTATGATCTTCTACTTCCCAGAGTGTTCTAGAAAACAAAAGACAGTACAAAAAAATGCCTTTGGTTTTACAACTGTTTTAGGTCGCGGTGTGAAGCTGGTTTCCCATAAAGACAAAGCAATCTAGACCCACTCCATCTCCCAGCCTGAGGCCCAGTGCTTAGAAACGTGATAGGCAGTGAATGAGCTCTAGTTTAAAACTATGTTTAAACTCGGCAAATAAGCTGTTCTCAGCTCGCTGTTCTGAGCTCACAGGACAGCTTGTGTCACCTAGGAACAGCGCGGTAGTTGCTTCAGTCGTAACTTCATTGAGGTTAACGTTGGCTTCCCAAAGAACACGCATGCTCTCCAATGACCCGTGCCGTGCCGAGAGGTGCAGCGCACACAGCCCTTCAAAGGTCTTCGAGCGGACGTAGTCCTCAGACGGAGCTGCGTTGTGGGAGTGACAAAGACAGAAATGTGTAGCTATGAGTTACAAAATGCAGTTACTTTCAGAAAACACGGGAGCTGTCGGAGACGCACGGCCTGCAGCGTGTCCATGAACACGCAGCTACCCACTCCGTAAGAGCAGCCCTGCCGCCCAAGGCAAGTCAAGCAGTGTTCGCACACTACAGGATGGCAACTTCTCTTTACCACGGCCAGGCAGCTTCCATGAAACCCCGCAGAAACTTACAAGAAGGAGTAAGAACTCCCTGATTTGCTTTGTTTTGTCCCACAGGGCAGGCAAACATCCGGGTGTTTCACATCACGTTTTCCTCACCTGCGCGAAGCAACAGCCTCAGGCATCCGCTTGAGTTGCGAGCCGCCGCTTCGTGGATCGGCATCCACCCCCTGTTGTCCGGAACATCGATGCTGTATCCCTGCTTAATTAATTTCCTCAGCATTTTAACATCTCCTTCTCTGGCCGCCAGCCCCGCGGCAGAACATCGATCGGAATAGGCTTCTGTGAAATCCATCCCCGCGTTCGGCAAAGCCTGCGGGAGGAAGGACAAAGCGGGCCGGCACACGCCCGGCAGCACAGGTACGGGGCGCTCTCCTTCGCGGAGCTTTCTCGTTCGAGCTGCGTTTTCCGGGGAGGAATTGGTTTGCTGGAGGGTCCCGGGGGCCAAGCGCCGCTCCCGGAAAGCGGCTCCTGGCAGGACGCGGATACCGCCGGGCCGGGCCGGGCCCGGATGCTC
>VXBZ01002515.1:218199-280882 GCA_013399135.1 Heliornis fulica | reverse complement strand
ACACACACACACCCTCCCCCCTAAACCAAAGCCAAAACAAAAGCCTGACCCATCTGCTCAGGATTTAGTGATAGGAACAGTTAAGACAACTAAATCCCCTAGGAAATACTCCAAATGAATGGTTTACCCAACCTCAGGAGTAGGTGCAAGTGTTTACGTACTGTTTGCTCCAAAACACACCTTATTCAGATCACCATTAAAAGGCAGAAAAGCTGCCTTTCTAATGTGAGCAGAAGTGGATTAAAGCAAAGGCACTATAGATCGGTGGAGTTGACAAGATCTGCAGATCATGCTCAACAGTCCCAAACTGTCTGAGCTTCCCTTCCTACCCTTTGTCACACAATGTGGCCCATACTGTGAGCAGAAGTGGATTAAAGCAAAGGCACTATAGATCGGTGGAGTTGACAAGATCTGCAGATCATGCTCAACAGTCCCAAACTGTCTGAGCTTCCCTTCCTACCCTTTGTCACACAATGTGGCCCATACTGTGAGCAGAAGTGGATTAAAGCAAAGGCACTATAGATCGGTGGAGTTGACAAGATCTGCAGATCATGCTCAACAGTCCCAAACTGTCTGAGCTTCCCTTCCTACCCTTTGTCACACAATGTGGCCCATACTGTGCTTCTCACTGGGAAGCATACATCCAAACATTTGTCATTTCTGGGTCAGTCTGCACTTCTGGGCAAAGTAGATACCCATGATGATGGGTAGAAACCCAACAGAAAGGAGAAACCCAAGTCTGAAGTAACATTAAATCACAGTCTCAGTATCCATTACAGAAAACATTTGTAGACTGCATGAAGGCAAAAAACCAAATATTGAATATGTGAGTCCAGGGTAATAAATACCTACGTGAATCTGCCTGAAAAGATAATTCTCATCTGAACCCTGAAGACTACTGTTTTTTAAATGAGTAACGGGGATATAAATAAGGAGGAATCGCTGTAAAAACCACTTTAGCCTTAAGCCAAATCTAAACCCAATGCTGCTCCACTCTCGGACAGTCTGCTAAATTCCAGGTTCATAACTCCTACTAAGTTGCTCAAAATCTTGCAAATGGGTTACAGAAGTAGTAAAGGATAGCACACACAGTCTTCCACAGTGTCCCAAACTCCTTAGCTCAAAATCAGCCCCAAGCTGTCCCCCATTCAGAGATCCCAGGAAGATAGATTTCTCCTATTATTTTAAACGGGCATTGTCAGTTCTTAGAGAATGCAAATAATCATCAGACAAGAGGAGAAGAAATTATGGTAGATAATAACATTCTGTAATAAAATGTGTGAAATTAAATTTAAATTAATTTTACTATATTAATTTTAGGTAAGAAATAATTATTTCCAGTGGTTAAAAAACTCTTCCACATTTCTGTCATAATAGTTATTAAATCTTTTCAGAAATTGTCAGTAGACTTTCAAAGATATAATACAAGAGGCCTTTACCTTAGGAAGTATATTCAGTCTGAAATAGAACCTGTAAATGGATTTTTCTTATCATCCGTGAAGAAGTATAAACTTAATCTAGTTGCTGGTTCTTTATCTCAATTCCTTTTTAATTGACATTCCGCTTAAACTAATGAAAAACCACCCTCTCTAAAGTCACTGCCATTAGTACCTTATTCTGGCCTTGTCAGGAATGACTGACAGAGAGGTGAGGCTTAAACACTGATAGTTGGAAATCTTTCTGTTAATCCAAAGTCAGTAAAGTCTTCAGACTCTTCAGACTGAACATATAGCTATTATTCTCTGTAACTAACTTCAGCAGGATTTGGAATGGTAGATAACATGATTCAGTAAGACCCTGGTACACTCTTAAAACTCCACCTAAAAAGCTTCACTGGGTTATTAGATATTGTGAATTATTCCAGAAAATGCATTCAAAGAAAGCTCAGGGCGGGGGAGGGGGTGGTGTCCACCACAAGAAAGCTCTATATTTGAAACATAATCTCTCCTACCATCCTGTAATTCCAGTTGCCAATTCTCTTTGAACATGTCTGTTAGTCAGAGCCCAGATCCAGCAGATAAAACCAGGACTGAGAAGCAAGGACTAACCAAACAAGGCCAACTCTCTCAGTAAGTCTTTCTCAATTCCCTTGACCTATCGCAAATGTATGTTTGCTGGGTGAAAATGCAACTTGGTGACATGGGGTACTACAAGTCTTAGAAGCCTTACTCAGCCCTAACTCACCTAGACCAATTAAACAGGCAGAGGTAGAAGAGTGATCCCTTCTAATGACAGGCAAGGGGTTTTGACCTTTTGGGAAAAATATTTCTTGTTTTCAAAATTCTGGGGCAAGAAGTAGAAATAACTTTGTTTAATTCTTTATACTGAAGTTTGTATTTGGGAGGAAAAAATATATTTTGTGGTGTAACATAGCCATTCTCTAACCAGCTCTATCAATCATTTAACTAAATGAGTTCAACATTGTTAATAAATTAAAACCTAGCTAAGCAGAAGATTAGCATATTTTTATTTTCTTGGAGGTCCTGTGAGTGTTTACATGCATTTATGTTTTCTATATGAATATTTTGATTTTCATGCTATCCTGGGGTTTATTTTTGCTGTAATCTTTTGAGCTACAACTATCAATGTACTTCTTGGAAACCAGGGCTGTAATTCATTCTTGTCAGAAACAGATGGCTGAGAAAATGAAAGCAACAACAGCAGTGAAAGACAAGGCCACCTGGGTCCACCAAGCTGATGAGAAAGGCCTGTGAAGCTAATGCCAGTGGTATCTGTAGCCAGCACATATAGGCTTTCAAAACAAGAAGAGTTAGGAATCTGGAAATAATAAATTAAAAAAAAAAAAAAAAAAAAAAACAAAAAAANAAAAAAGGAAAGAAAAAACACCTATGAAGCTGTAGGGGAAGCAGTCCTGGGAATTTCAGGCATAGTCAGCATCACGAAACATCCCAACTTTGAACTGAATTAAAAGGCAGAAAATATGGACAGTCAAGCACTAAGCCATAGGGTTTGTCTGGGATCACATTTATGAGAAAGGTCAGCTCAATCTGACATTTCCACAGAAGAACTCAGGTAAACAGAAATTAAAACTCCTGTTAAACGGCTAGGCCTACCTTTCCTGACAAGGCAGGATGATGTCTCCACTCCAGAGATCCTGTAAGGATTTTCACAAGCGACCACAGAGCACTCCCTGGAAACAGTCAGACAGTCACATAAAGTCAAGCTTCCTCTTCCTTTGACTACTTCAAGCTCCTGAACTGAGTGCCACCACTTTTACCAGACCAGGTCCCTGCTTGAAGGTTATGCTTGAAGGAACAGTATAACCCAGAACTTTCAATGAATGCACATAAGGGCAAGACTTCTCCTCCTGCCTGAGGTGCTATTGCCATCTCTCCATGCATGTCCTTGGAGCTCAGAATGAAGCAAAGCTGGGCCAGCAGTACTGTTCAGTATTGTCAAGGCTTTGTATCTCTCAGACTTGCTGTTCAGTACCAGTAAGCACCAGTTAGCACTTCATAAAGTTTCTTTTTCTAACAACTTCAGCCTCATCAGCTGCTTTTGTGATACTGTATTTTCTTTCTGGTTTACTGTGATTTAATGGCTTCTCTAGATCTACAGGTACTTCCAGCTGTACAAAAGTGAATGCTAGGTTGAACTTGGCAAAACAAACCCACTAATATACAGCAAATTTTAAAAATACTCTGCTTTAACCATGGTCACACCCCATTCACAAAGCTGACAGACTACTAGAAACAAGTGCTGTTTTATATGAAGTTCTCCACCAAAAGCAGAACAGTAAAAGTTTGTGTGATTCCTCTAAGGAATGAGGTATGAGGGGCACTTTGATCTCTTTTACACTTCTCCTTGATTAGATCTATAGATGACCCCTGAAGTCAGATATCATGATGTAGATCTAATTCTTGCCTTTTCTCATTAGTCTTTCTGAAGAAGGAAAGGCACACATATCAAGAGCATAAAATTTTAAAACAGTGTAAAATTAAGCCACAATGATTACACACAATAGGTGAAGTAGAGGTGTTTGACTGAAAAACCCCTTTGGAGTTTGGTGCTTTTTCTTTTCACTAACCTATAAAATCACATGAACTCACAGGGAAATCGGAAATTGTTTGATCAGCATTTGTTACTGCTGTTATTTCTGCTTACAGATATAAAACGTGGCGTGATGCTGAGGGGCATATATGCATAGCAGCCTACAGAGACTTGAGTCCCTGTGCTGCACTTAGCAAAGTTCATAAGGATGCACATATTTCACAGGCAAACGATAGCTCTGCGAGACTTAAAGGTACAGTACTTTTGAAAGATGTGGAGGTACTACCATAAACCACGGTATTTACTGTAGCGAAACAAAAGCCTTGTTCAAATAGAATTGCTAGTCATGGGTGGCAGTAGCAGTTATCTGCAACTGCAGCCACTTTGAGCTTTTGGGTTTTATTTAAAAAGCTTAATTGGAATTTTTATTACTCCCAATTAAGCTTTTTAATTAAAAAGAAAGTTGAAAGAGGCTGGAGGCAAGTATTGCTGAAACTCATATCTGCATAGACTCTGAGGGGGGAAAAAAAGGGAGTTTTGTAAAATTGCAACTGTCAGCCAGCTGCAGCTTTCAGTAACGCTTACTGCTGATCCCATTTACCTTGCCAGTGGCACACTGCAAATGCAGATACACACATCTAATTGGAAAAACAGGCTTTCTGCTGTAAATAGCACTATAAGAATATGAATCCTTCTTCATTCCTGCAAAGGACAGATCATGTGAGTAAAAAAACCCTACCTATCCACTGCCTCCTCTCCTCCCACCCTCCATCTCAGCTTTATTTATTCCATTAGCAATTTGAGCGTGGTAGATATTTTCCTTTCCTAAGACCAGGGCAGATTCAACACATAATTAATTTAACGACATTCCAGCAGGAATGGGACTACCTGTACATTTCTCTCCAGACCTCTGCATGCACAGGCAGGGCTGACAGATAACACATTCATACAACAGGGACCCTCTAACCTTTCCTTATACAACCCGATCAATATTTTTGGCCCAAAATTTATTTCAACTTTTCCTTCAAACTCAGTTATTCCATGCAGCCTTTAACACTTTATTTGAATTAAGGAAAAAGCAGTGGTTTAAAGGAGGAGTGAGAACGATTATGGACAAATCTGCAGCATTCAGCTGGCAGAGACTGAGAAATCTTCACATATCCAGACAACTGGAAATGTTTTTAGATAACTACTATTTTTTACGAAATCTCAAAAGATTCATAGCATTCGTTCTTGCACATTAACTTCTCCACTCTTTGGAAGCAAAGATATTTCATATTTAGCCCTGCTTGAAGCTTGTTCATAAAGAGAATATTCTATCAAGCAGGGATTATGGATTAGCCCATGGAACCAGAGAATATGTTGNTATATATATATATACAGTCACAATGCAACAGTGTTAGACTGTTGCATTGTGACTGTAAGGGGTCTTAATTAAATTATTTTGAAAGTGTAACTTAGATATATTTCCCTGATATAAATCTCAAGAGAGCTGCTTTTTACCCCATCTTTGCCTTAAATAAAAATCTTATTGTGGCTTGCTCTCAGAGAACAGATGTGCTTTGCATAGGGCTTAGAGGACAAAGTTGTAGAAGGGAATGAAGATTAGTGTTGTATGTGTGGGTTGTTTTTTTTTTAATGAAAAAGATGTCTTTCAGTGAAAGAGTGAAAAGTGAAGGGATTATCCAACCTTCAAGCTGAAACATTTTTCTCAAGCGAAAGAGGCATTTAATTCCACGGGAAATTAAGGATTCAAGAAAGGTTGATTTCCTTCTTTTTATTGTAGCTAAAGCTGTGTTTTGAGCAAAGACTACAAGGTGAAGTGCGTGGATAAACATACACCATTTTTCTTAGAACATAAAACAAAGATTTAGAGATGTTCATTTGCTTAGATACAGTTAGACGCTGTTATGATAGTTTTAATTTAAATTATAAATCATGCTGGGTAACTCTTGAAACAGATAATAGTCATCTGAAAACATAAATCTAAGAACTTTTACACCTTCTGTGTTCTTTATCCCTCCATCTTTTTGATATTTAATTCTTAATATTTGCCTGTTTGTACATCAAGGTCATTACTGAACAGTTTACTAATTTAAAGGGAACATGCTTCATAGATGTTGTCAGTCTGAGGACCGGAGATTAAATGATAATGCTTCAGTTTTTAAAATCTTAGGACTGTTCTTATTTACACCAGAGTGCAATGATTAACCCTATATAAGACGGTTAGACATCAAAAGCTTTGTACTGAATATATACTGCGCTTTTTTCACTATGTGACTTCTTAAGCCAAAATGTCTCAGGACTGACACCACCAAAGATTTCTCCCAGCTGGAGAACCACCATGCTAGAAAGGGCACGACTGGCTTCTCCCATGCTGAGAAGTGTGAATGATGGTGAATTTTGCAGACTGATCAGAGCAATGTCCCCATGGAAGCCATGAGAGAAAGCAGCCACCTCTAAGCATTCTCCTTTCTCTCTTGCTCACACATGTTAGGCCCAAAGGCAAGAAGAGGGGGAAGATTTGGCTCTAATTCCCCAGCATAAATTAGTAGAGCTGATCTATAAGGTGAGCCACACAGAGAGAAGGAGCTCTGCTCCTGGCCTACACCAGGGATAAATATATGCTGTGTTTTGATCCTGGATCTGTACAGCTGTAACACTGACTATAATTCAGGAGAGACTATGATACTGCAATTTACATTAAATTCTCTAACAGTAGCTATTCCAGACTACGTAAAAATGTCAGTAATTTTATAGATTCTAATCCATTAGAAAAGAGGCCAGCACACAGCATTGTTTCTCCATCATTCAGTGCTTCATTAACAAGATTTTCTTTAAAAAAACACTGCTAGAAATACTGTAAATACAGTTACTCTGATTCATCAGGGAGCCTTATGATATGTTTTCAAGTTTATGGATATGATTTCATGTAATTGCTCATGAATATGTCTTAAAGATATAGATTGGTCCCATTCTTATTTGACTCATTAAATATACTTTAGCGGGGATTACAATGAGTTTGTTTCCACATAGAAATGAAGTTATGTTGTTTGTTTTGCAAAATGTTACTATTACTTACAGAGAATCTGCTCTGGCCATGCTGGTAGAATGGGGGTAAAGGTTTCAAAGCCAATTACATTTGTTTTAAATGAGTTGTGTCATCTGCAAATGTCTTTAGCAAGTAAGAAAACAAGGCAAATAAATCAGGTATAAATCTAAATCAGTGCCCTCATTGTAAGAACAACTGCATTATTTTCTCTGAGAAACTCTGTAGAATTTCTTTAGGACGTTGCCCTCCTGCAGGGTGTGATACTGGCTGCAGGAGCAATACCAGCATGGCTCCAGCACCATTCAGGAGTGGCTGTAGTGATGCTCGCCTCTGCTCCAACCAAATGAGCTTGGCTCCAACCTAAACACATAATTTTGGATAACATTCAGGATATGTCCTCAATACAGTGGGGCGAGGGAGAAAGGGAAAAAAAAGGAAAAAAAAATTAAATTAGTCTACATTTCTCCTTTCTTCTTACCACGTTGCCTATAAATGTCTGCCTTGCCTAATCTTTCAATCAGTCAATCTCAGTCAGCAAAGTCAGGGCACTTAAGAGCTGCTGCGGTTCCGAGTAATTACCTGAACAAAAGACCGTCTGGGATTGGACCAACTATTGGCTCATCTGTATTCAGCAGCATTTTCAGATCATGAAAGGCGAAATCTGGAAAGTACAAGGGAGGAGATGCAAAAGAAAGACAAATGAAAAGGGAAAATAATACACTGTAAATGTACACCATGAGAACAAAAAAAAAAGGTAGAGATATATTTTTGTTCTTTTATCAAAGATTTCTGTGAGAATACAAAAACTACAGAAAAAATAATCAAGAAGACTCTCTGCTTCGGCACTGAATTTCTGCTACAAAATAAGAAATAAGGAGACAATGGACATTTGAACTACTAAGAACCAAACATGCACTTCAGCTGTCTGAAGTTAGCTGTTACTAACTACTGTTAGGCTGTCTGTTAGCTGCTACTTCAAACCATGATGGAAAACTAATCTTTGGTCTATCACATAACTCTTCTGATCAACAAGCCATTTAATAAACTGCAGAGTTTCTTTTTGCTTTCCCCTGAGCCTCTTTGAATAGAGTCTGATTCACCCTGATGTGAGGTGGAAAATATTATAAGATAAACTAAGAAAATTTTGAGAGATAAGAAAATGGTTTGCTACCCAGCAACTTCAGTTGAAGCTGAACCATGAGCCAAACCGTCTCCACACAATCTGAGTCTGGAACTCTACTCAGGAAAATTCCAGTGGGCATAGAAGCTATTTTCCTTTGGTTTGAGTCACTTTTTATTACTCTCAGAACTACACTCCCAGCTCTCAGAGTTGTTAGTGGTCTCCTGATTGTCAGTAATTGAAAGCCTTGATTGGTGGTCCAACCTATAGGCCAACTATTGATTGAAGGCAGAGTCAGAGCTCAAACTCCTTCACTAGCCAGCAGGTCTTCCCAGAAGGAGGTTTGCAATGGGTGGCTCAGCAGATACAACCACACAAATTTGAATTACCAACTGTTTGATTTTTTCCAAGTAACACCTTCACTAAAGCTAACCACATGCTTCAAAGCAAGAGCTCTTCCTACTTCCACATAGCTTCAGTCTGGCTTTCTGTTCTGGGGATTAAGACTTTCACATGATTCCAATCTCCAACTTTCCTGGTCTTGTAACTCTTTAGCAATGCTGTCTAAGAAGATCTGAATTCTACAGAGGTACAAAGGTCCAAAAAGCAGTTGAGTTCCTCAGAAGTAAGACAATGTGCAAAACAGGAGCCTATCAGCCCCATGAGTAACATAAAACCTGTCTGCAGCTGGAAAGACTACTAAAACAGCAGTGTTATCACTCGTGCATTTCTAGCAGCTTTGACTGAAGTTTCACACATATATGTGTATGACATGCAAAGAGATCAAAATACTTTAAGATAGACAAGTTCAGCTTCCTAGGAATAGAAAGAAAATTGCTATAAAACAAATAATAGCCATAAGAAAAAGAAGAGCAATAATGGTGACTAAAGCCCCTCTCATAATACATGATAAAGAAGAAAGGATGTTGGCACCTTAGTAAAAACTCTGATAGCAGCCTTTGGAGAAAAAGCAGATGGATGAGGATGAACAACAGAAAAGGAAACCTATTAATAGCTCCAAAGCAGGAACTTTCTTAGAAATCACCCGTGGTACTCAGGAAAGCACCATGCAAAACACCTTTCCTTTCTTGACTGTTCTTTATATTTCTGTACTACAGAAATGAGTAACTTACTTGGGAATTCTCAATAATCTTCATGTATTTCTAAACAAAGATTTAGATGCATTTGTTTTTAAAATCTTTCATCATTATCTTCATTTGTGGGGCATGGAGCCTTATTTTAATGCCCAAACTAACAGATTATCAGTTTTAAATACCAGGAGAAATTTCTGCCCATAACAAAAGCATAATCAGTGATTCCTACACAGCATGTGGTGGAGTGAAGGCTGCACACTCCTCTCATGTTGCAGTCAAAGTATGTGTGTCTGTAAAATGAATAAACGCTTGCTGAAAGCTAACAAGATTTCTGCCTGCTCTGGAGATACTTTGATGCTGCTCTGAAAACCTCCTTAATTGAGAACGCCATAAATAGACCAGAACTGCCTCTAATTCCTAGGTGACATGTATGACTATCAGCATAGAGGGTGTTTAGTTTTCTCTTTATAATATTCTGACACTTTCTAACGC
Source organism: Heliornis fulica (assembly GCA_013399135.1). Classification (NCBI taxonomy): domain Eukaryota; kingdom Metazoa; phylum Chordata; class Aves; order Gruiformes; family Heliornithidae; genus Heliornis; species Heliornis fulica. Next base: position 271,113 of record VXBZ01002515.1, on the reverse strand, counting down.
AGTTTAAAATTCTTCTTCTCACAGTAAGATACACATTTGTTTTCCTGCCTTCATTTTAACTCCTCACAAAAATTAAGGCTACAAAGTCTTTATGTAGATTCACTGATACCTTGATCTTAGGTCTGCATTTCATAAACAACCCTGATTTACTAGGAAGAAGAGATACAAGCACAAAGCAGGATAATCATTCCTCTTGTTACACCAGTTGAATATCACAAGAAGCAGGACAAACATAGGACAGACCACTGCAGTACCTTAATCATCACAAAACAGAAAGGGACTGGTATTCTAAATGACAGAACAGCGGGTGCAGGGACGTGATGCCCTGTGTTCAGTGCTGGGAACAAATTGCAGTATTCAAGATATGGAGAATTCTAGCACAGGATGAGAATGTAAAGGAAGGAGAACCCTCAAAACCAGCAAACTGGGACCAAAAAAAAAAAAAGAGAAACAAAATAAAAAAAAAGTGCCAGCTTTCACATGATTTGTCCTGTAAAAAGTAGGAGATAATAATTTCCTTAGAGTCACACACTGAAATCATTAGAAACATGAGCATAACCCTCCACCCCCACCCAACCCCGGAGAATTACAGATCTGTACCAGTTGTGGCATATTCCAGGGTAAAAATATGTCAGTCAGAAATCTGTAGCTTTAAAGGACTGTGCTAGATTCACCCCTGCTGGCACAGAGGGTTGCAAATAATTTGAATAATTGCTGCAGAGAGCAGATGGTAGAAACACTCCATTAGAAGAGTTCCAAATATAGCTTAATTCAGCAAGGAAAGTGAGAAAAGTAGAGAAAAAGTTCAAAGGAAATCTGGTAATAATAATAATAATAATAACAATAATAATAATAATAATAATAATAATAATAATAATAATAATAATAGAGCTGCATGGAAATTAAAGGGAAAAAGGGATGCCAAAATTGCTATTCTGGGCTACTGCATTTTAACAGATGCCATCAGAGCAGATCAGTCTGGTTTGCATCACCACCATTTCTGAGAGTACCACAGCACTGAACCAAATGGATCTTCTAGGTTTTCCAACTCTTTTCTGTCTTTGCACATCATTATTGTCCCAAATGGATGCTTTTTGTGTCTCTCAAGGATGAGAAATACTCAGCTTCTTGAAATGCAGTAACCTCCTGCTTCAATGCCTTGCCCCAGGGCAAAGACCCATGAAACTCAGGGTTGCACTAAGGGGCTCATCCTTACACCCCTCTTTTTCCAGTGGTAGAACTGCCAGACAGCACCGTGCCCTGCAATGCCTGGGAGCCCTAGACAGATCAGAACAGCATAAATGGGTCACAGAGTCAGCGCTATATATCAATAAATCACCGAAGCTACCGTTCTCAGGTGGAATTTTGCTATGGTAAAACCAGGGATCCGAACCTTGCTAAAGGCCCTTTCTCAATGCTGCCATGAATGTCCATCAATTACATTTGTCAGATTAACAAATTATGGGGAGAGAGCAGAAGAACCCAGGTCTAAGGACACCGCAAACACATTTCTATGCAGGTGATAAAAATGCACTGCATGATGACGAGCAATTCCCTAAATTCTTTATAGACTATGGATGATTAATCTGAACTTCTTTCCACCACTCCAAAAACAAATGAAAAAAAAAAAAAAAAGAGAAACATGGCTTAATCAATTCATTAATCCCCTCATATGATCTTGGAAAAAAATCACAAATCAGATCCAAATGTGGCAAAGGACGTTTATAGTGGCTAAAATATGTGACATTTTGCTAAAGTAAAAGACAACAAGCAAGGCTCTCTACAAAGAAATAACGGACACAAAATGACACAAAATCTATGTATCTTGAAGGCTGCCTCAAATTCTGGGATTCACCATCCTAAGTATAATATCATGTAAAACTCTACTTAAATTAACTTACTACAATTCACATTTGCCACCTGTTTTAGATACTTTAAAGGCAATAATATGAATAACAGTTGTACATACATTTGGAGGAAAATAAAACTCAATAAAACAAATTTTGCCAACCACATCAGATAACATTTCAATCTTCTACTTACACATGCAAAATTTAAGTCACCCTTTCTATCCAGACATACAAATTGCAGCACCTATAGGAGCAAACCTGCCTTTTTTACATTAGTTTCTCTTTGGAACTAACAATATTGCACAGGTAGCCTTTTCAACTGTGTAGACAAATGTTACTGCACATGTTTTAGAAACTTTCCACTACAAGAGCCATGAACATCCATTACTACAGTACATACTCACTACCATATGTGGCATTACTAAGGCTTCTGAGATCCACAGACAAAAAAAAAAAAAAAAAAAAAAAAAAAAAAGAGGCTAAAAAAAAAATCCAAGGTTTTTCTGTATTTCCATAAGCACTGAAGAAGGCTTAAAGGAGATAAAGCACTTCAAATACTACAACCTGCTTCCCTGGAAATATTTCTAATTGAATCAAACACAAACAGTATAAAATTACATGAAGAGTAATGAAGTCTGTGATAAAGATTGCTAGATTTCAATGAGTGCTCTGCTATAGTTCTTCTAGTATCTCTTTTGTAACCATCGCAATTAGCTGCAAAAGTAGTTCAATTAGGAGAAAAAGTAATTTTCTGCGAGGAAAAAAAAAGACAGTGATTTTTTAAAGCTGAAGATGCTCATATTTTACAAAGAAAATGCATTGAAGTATGTTCTTACTGTACTGAAACCGTAACTGTAAGACAAAGGTGAAGGGAACGCCTGAATATGAAATACTGCAGTAACAAGACTAGAAAATGCAGTGGGTGTTTCAGTTCTGGGACAATTTGAATCTGGAACGATTAGGTAGCAGAGTGCCCACCAGAACCCACTGAAAGGATGCCACAAGGAAAGAAACCCTCTGTTGCATCTACAGAAACAGATGCTATCGATCGGCTTGCAGGTGTTTTCCAGCCTTCCCCTTATACCAACACCATCTGCAAGCCGCAGAAACAAAGGGAGAAAAGATGACAAACGGAAAAAGGCAGGGAATAAGATTGTAAATGCCCATTCCCAACCGAGCCCAGCAAGCGAACTGCAAACACACCGCAATCCCAACAATGATTCCCAGCACTTGTTCCCACAAGGCCTCGGATTTATTATTGGCTCCATCAGAAGACGCGGGTGCACTAGTCAGAAGCACAGGGAGGCATTTTGACACACGATTGTGAAACAAGCTGATTTTAACTTTGCGCTTTCTTCGCATCCCTCGACCGAATCTTCTCCTTGCTGTGCATTGCCACCTGCAGGAGAGCCAGCTGCCGCTTCACCAAGGCAAAGAGGCTCAAAATGCCGCAGCTTTTAACAATCGCTTGTTTTCAGAAAGCGGTTGAAATCAGGAAGTCAAGTGCACGCACGTTCCTGTGACCAGAATCGTGTACATATATGGCTGAGGAGGTTGAGCACCATTGCCTCCAAGCCTAAGAACCCACAGAGGGCACACTATTATGGTCAGCATAACCTCCCTGTATGAGAGGTTGCTGCAGTGGATCAGTCCCGGGCAAAGCTAGGTAAATAAACCACATTAGAAATTAAAATTTAACAACTGTGAAAGGCGAGAAAGGAAGAGGAAGTATTTGTATTCAAAGATGGATACAGAAACTACAGGATCTAAATGAAATACTGTATGAGTTGGCTTTTGAAAAGTATAATTCCCCTGGATGACGTAACTAACTGCCAACCAGCTGCACATCATCTGGAGACACCAGAAACCTTTTCATGGCTTGCTTAAGGCAGGGGAAAGGAGAATCTCTGAACAGAGAGATATACTTTACAATGCTACATGGAATCCTGGCCCTACTGATCACCAAAGCAAAGCTCTCACAGCCCAATATGACTATCCCGTTATATCCACATTCTGGATATCATGTGGCCATGTGAGATTTTTTTTTTTCCCCCAACTGAAGGTTTGTAAATGTGACGTTCAAAGGTGGATGTTGCAGAAAGTAATCCCAACATCTTTATGCCACACACAGGGTGAAAGTGCTGCCTTCTGAGGATGTGCCGGATGAAAGACGGGTAGATGAGGTGCTTAGGGATGTGGTGTAGGAGAGGACAGGTATGTTTGGACTCGATCTTAATGGTCTTTTCCATCCGTGTCATTCTGTGATTCTGTGAAAACAGCAACAATTCCTTGTTACAAGGAGGAACTACCTGCATGAATTCTAATAATGTTTTTAAATATGTAAAGGGTGAGTGTCAGGAGGATGGATCCAGGCTCTTCTCAGTGATGGCCAGTGACGGAACAAAGCGAAATGGTTTCAAACTGGAACATAGAAAGTTAATATTAGGAGGAACGTTTTCACTGTGAAGGTGACAGATTACTGGAACAGGCTGCCCAGAGAGGTGGGGAGTCTCCTTCTCTGGAGATATTCAAGACCAACCTGGACACATTCCAATGTGATCTACACTAGATGATCCTGCTCGGGCAGGGGGATTGGACTGGATGGTCTTCAAGGTCTCTTCCAGCTCCTAATATTCTGTGATGCTGTGATTTCTCCCCAGCATTGCTCCCTTCAGCTAACTACTTTTAACTACTGGAAGCAGAAGCAGTTTAATACAATCCATTCAAACACTGAGGAAGTTAAGTTTCAAGTAGTAGACATGAGACAGAGTCTCAGCTGAGCTAAGTCACAAGCAGTGCATGGTAAGGAACTGTCCCGCTGTCCCAGGGAGCTGGGGATGACCGGGCTGCAAGAAGGCGGCTCGCTCTGCCTGGAGGCAGAGCTGTCTGGTGTGCTCTGCTCCTATAGTACCTAGCAGAGTCAAGTCCCATTCTTGAAAAAAGACCAAAGATGCCTTACATGCACCACCAACTGGCAAAAAAACCACCAAAACAACAACAAAAAAAAACCCCAAACAAACAAACAAAAAAACCCCACAAAAAAACCCTAACAAAACAACAACAACAACAACAACAACAACAACACCAAAAAAAAACACCAGCAAAGAGGATGGGGGGAGCTATAAACTGGAGCCACTTGTGCAATGCTGATGCATAAAAGATAAATGTAAATCTGGGATGTGGAGGTGTGGGTGCAGTTCATCAGAGAGGAAGATGGTGATTTAGGAAATTAAGTTCAGCAGAAATCAACAAGACTGATAAACACAATACATGAGAAGAGAGTATAGAGCAATGGCACTGGCTTAGTTTCAGAGAAGAGACATAATGAGAGTATGTGAAATACTGTCATAAACATGGCAGTGATTGTTTTCTGTGTACCCTCTGTATGCAAGAAATTGGCAACACTGGCAAAAAAGCAGATTGATGCAAGGTGTAGGGGAAATCTGTCTGTTTATAAGGAGAGTTAAGTCCCAAAGGAGCTGGAGAAGTTAAGAAATCCTTGCATTCAGAGGTTTTTAAAAACAGATGAAGCATTATTTGGACTCCTGCCATTTGAACTTATTCTCAGAGTCTCAGCTTGTGACATCCAATGATATCACAGATTTCTCTTGCTTATTTCTTATCAGTATCTCTTTAGTCACAGCTATGTTAAAAAACCTATGTTGTTTTATTTATTACTATAATGTAACTAAATTGAACTTGGTGAACACGCATGCATTATTTCTTTTCACACGCCAAAGTTAGTTTCAAATTGAGTCATTATTTTTAATACTGAGACAAACCATACTATTATCAAGACAAATAAGAAAAATCAACATCAAGAAATGCTCAACAATATCTTTTTTAATAGGTAAACATACATGAAACCAAGACATACGTACTGCTAAGTATGTGTAGTATTTTTTACATCTCTATATTTGAAAGTATCCTATAAATCTGATTAACACAGCAATGTACTTTTATAAATTCTCAAGGACAACCAGAGAAATACATACAATTTAATACAACCATGTAGCTTGAAATAGACATTTTATAGAAAGTTTTTATGATTTACTTTCAAGATGAAACACCAGGGCCCAGTGAAAAGACCAAAAATAGGAACACAACACATCACAATTCATTCTGAATTTTGTACAGAAACCCACAGATGTCCTCTGCATGGGACACCTTAAATTCCACATAACTGAAGAAAATAGATGTGCAACATGTTTATAATGAAATCCAGTATTTTGTGCTACTTCAAAAGGTCAGACAGTGGGCTTCAGGTTATTGGAATGGTACTAGGAATTTATCTGAATATGAACGACTATATTGTATAAGAGATGTCATAATTAATGTCCAGGGATAGGGAAGTTCTAGCAGCGGTGATTGAAGAAATAGGTAACTCTAGCAAAAGAGGAACACGGGAAGTTCTGTCTGAACATGTGGAAAAATTTCACTATGAGGGTGACAGAGCACTGGAACAGGCCTGGAGAGGTTGTGGAGTCTCCTTCTCTGGAGGAGACTCCACAAACCCTACCTGGACACGATCCTGTGCAGCCTGCTCTAGGTGATACTGCTTTAGCAGAGGGGTTGGACTAGATGATCTCCAGAGACACCTTTCAACCCTGACCGTTCTGTGTGACTGTGTGATTAACACACAATTATACGTGGTCTGTATAAAAACAAGTACTTTGGACATTTTACCTTCCACACAAATCTTGGGTTCTGATACCTCTGCCTGGGCCAAGAATCTGACACAAACTAGGCCTTCCTCTTTCTTTGAAAGTAGGAATTCAATTTTACTGAATCAAGTGCTCTGCAAGGCAGATGCGTGGTCTAAGCAAGTCACCTAACCTGCTCCTAAAGACAATGAAAACAGACAGGAGAGTCAGGGAGAGGAAGATACACTTCCACTTCGCAAACGGAATATTTAGGGCCTGATGTGGTGATATGTATTTGAATACCTCAGTGTCACCTCATGCTAGAGTTATCTGACCAATCCTTGCAGAGCTGGTATAAATTTCACAAGATCTCTGTGAGACTAATTCTCTTCTGGAGGCTGCTGGAAAGATCCCCTTAGATAGCTCAGACTGCACAGGATGTTTATGCATGAGCAAATTAATCAAGCCCAAGGACACTAGATTTGGATTTCAGCCTTCTCAACATATCCACCAGTCTAGAAATGTTCAAGCCCTAAGAGGAGATGCTGATATAAATACCTCCTTGTTAAATCTTCTGACAGAGTGGGAAAAGGCATGAAAAGGGATCAAGGATGAGGGAGGCAAGTCAGCATTGCTTGGCTCCAGGGTCATACAGCACAGAATCCATTGCTTTGGGTAGACTACACTATCTGAATGACACAACATAGCATGGACCTCCTTCTGTGAAGCCTCTTGAGGATAATGTGATCGCCTTTCACTTATTATTATAAATAGGTTATTACACAGCCCTGACTTTTCTAACCTCCAGCAGCATTACCCCACTAGGAAAATAATAACCCAGTGGTAAATATATTATTTCTACAAATAGTATGAGAAATTGTGGATAACCAGAAAGGTTAATCCCTGTTTAAGCTTCAGTTGCTGTGCTAGCATGATATAAATCTAATGGTAAATGGCGGGCAGAATAAAACCCTCCTCTCTTACATACAACACATGGTCATCTGAAAGTTTGCCCTTACTTTGTTTTAGTGCTAAATTTACTCATAAAAGACTTGTGGACTAACTAATAATTAAAAAACAACTACAAGAAAGAATGGCATTTGTCTGCCCTTTCTGTCACATTCACTTTGGATGGATGCAAGTGCCTAGGGAAAGAAAGAAATACTGCATCTGAAAGCCACAAACCATTTGTTTTCAGTTCCTTGAGGGGTGACTAAAATACTCAAAGGATGTATCTTCTATACCTCCAAACAACTCTCAGATAGCTGTAGAACTGCAAGATCAGGTAAGGAAGCTACAGAAAACAAGTATTCATTCTCTGAAGGGTATTTTTTGTCCCTCCCTGATGTTAAAATTATTCTTATGTCACCAGACACTGAATAATATGACATTTCAAGTGTATGGCCCTGTGACAATGATGTATGAAGAAACATTTACAGAGCCTGGCACAAGAGGCAAAATTAATACTGAAAAGCAAATTACTTGCTTAGATTGGCTGCTATTTCTCACTTTGCAAGGTAAATATTCAGTGTAACAGTTAAACTTTGGAACACAAATAATTGATAGCTTTCAAGCAATGAATGTAGATATTTACAGCCTACCTGCCTAACTACCTGTTTTCTGTCAGCCAATGTTATTTTGCTGCAGGCATGTCTGGCTATATGCTCAAATGCGGTTAAAAATAATCATGCAATATGAATTCATTATGTTCTTCATATAAAGAAATTATCTGTAAGATTTCAAAAGGAAAAGACTGCAAAAATACAACTGAAAGAAAACTATGAAGTTCACTCAAGAAATTGGGAAAAAAAATAAATTAATAGAGTATTTCCCTGTCCAAAGTTTTTGGTCTTCTTCTGGACAATTTTAAAAACAATTTGTCAAGGTAAAAATAAGAAATACACTGAATTTTTCTGCTAGGCTTCCTTCCCCCCTCAGCCCTCCGCCCTCCCTTGGGTAGTACTTCCTGCTCATTCAGGACACATCTTCACACTCAGTTTGCCTTAAGCTCAATCATCTTAAAAGAGTTTTCCTGAAGGTCAAGAGGAAACAAAAAGCATATATCAACATGAAAGGAAGAGGAATAATCTAAGTGTTGGTGCCAAGAAGGAATCAGAAAGAAACCAATCATGTCCTGTGTAGCAGAAGCAGGGCAAGGAAAAGAAAAGCATTGCTTGCTAAAATTCCAGGCCCTAACAGATCTTTTTTTTATTTTATATTGGCAGAATAGATTATGCAAAATTATGAAATCACCACCAATATGTCCAGTGATGTCATAACTAATGTGAGTACAATTAAAGTTTTGGTTCACATTTTCAAGTGGGTAGGTCAAAAAGGTAGCTGCGTTGCCAAGGACCAAGTACCAAATGGGTCTTTCTCATCTGTTTCTTAGGGTGACAAAAGCAAGACTCCCATGTCCCTGAGCTCTGATAGATTAATTCTTTGCATGTGATAAAAGGTCTGTAATCTCCACACAGTGGATCTGACTCAGAACCCTGGTGCCTCATATATTCACAGCTAAAAGGACTTTGAAATGGCTAGAAAGGTATCAGACAAGAACTCCCTAACAAAAGATTCAAATCTCAATATGCATCCAGCCTTTAGGACCTAAAATTCCAGTTCTTCAAAGATTTTAGTGTATTTTCTAGGTTTTAAGAAGCTTTGAGAAGCTCTTGTTTACGTATGACTCTGACTGTAGATGTCTCCCAAGTGAAGGGGGTCAGAAATCAAGGAAAGTGTACTGTATTTGGGACAATCCCAATACAACAAAACTCTAATGTCCAGTTCCAGGGCACTACCATTCACTATATTCAGTTTGTCCTCAGCTAAGGAAACAAAACAACACTGGGATAAATAATATTTTGTCGCTCTCTGGACAATCAGTTCTACCATAAAATTTCTGATTGGGTTTTGAAATTCTGATAGTAAAGAAAATAATCTTTCTTTCAAAACAGGACTTTAATGTCCTTTAGTAAGTTCTGTAAGGTCTTAATTTATATTTTTAGCAATTGTTAAAGAGCTCATTAACTGGTCAGTTCACTACATAATGACAATAACATAACTTATTTCTAAACTGGAAAACTGGAAGCAGAGTAAATCTCAACCAAAATTTCCTATTAAGTCCTTCCACTACTAACCCTGAAAATGAACCACATGGACAAAAAATGGCTTTAGGTAAAGAAGAAAAGAGTTGGTTCATATTCCAGACAGGAACACAGCCACTTCACCTGGTTCCATATTGAAGGGGATTTTGTGTGGACTCTCTACAGAAAGTATTTTTCTCCTGTAAAAGGAATGATCGATAGATAACCAGTATTTTTTAGAAAAAAAAATCTGTCTATAAGCCATTTCTCACTAAGGTGACAGCCATTTCTTTAAAGCCTCCAAATCAGAGCTATTAGACTGCATTTTGGCAAGAGCTGTGTCCTCCAGGAGCACTTTCAAAGTCAAGTGGCCTCTCACCTGTAAATTGCATCTAGGTCTGGCATTGAAGTGACTTGTAGTTGGTAGTAAAGGCTACCAACCCGTTAGATCCTGCAGCCTGGGGGACTCCAAAGTCCTCCTGCCCCATACCTTTACTGGGATAATGCATCAAGACAGGATCCGTTCTTTTCTTAACTCAAGACACCTCCCACACCAGGGTATCAGCAGGTCAGATTCCAGCTCAGAAGCTTGGAACTTTCATATCTTTTTGAGACAATCAAGAGAGGCAAAGGAAGAAATGTATCATATATAGGGGGTTTCGGCAACTTCACAGTGTTTGACACTTCCAAATACAAGTGTTGTCAGAAGGAAAACCAATACTTGCTTTCCTTTGCTTTCAAAACTCTGTGCTGTCTTCTGGAACTTCATCAGTAGTCATGATTCATCAGACAAAAAAATACCTAGATAGGTAAGATTATTAAGCCATAAAACCAATTATGCACCTATCTGGACCAAACAGTGAGATTGAAACAATTGCCCTGTTTTACATTATTGCACATTATTACACACTTTATAAATGCTGTCACTCAGTGTGTGACACCATCCACACCACAGTCCTGTCCACAGCCAAGCAGCTCAGTGTTCAATCTGGCTGTTGTGTTGCCCAACAGCTGAGTAAACCACTGCTGTATCTGTGAGCTACATTGGAGAGTGACAGAAGTAAAGGGAAAGAGACTGAAAAAGGGATTTTCTCAAGACCGGGAGAGGTTAAGTTTGGGAGATAGCAAGAATGTGGACCAAGGCAGTATTTACTGCATAACCTAGAGTAAAAAATTTCTCATAACTTAACCATAAAGTTATGTTGTTGATACTAAATTGTCCAGTACAAGTAGACAGCTTGTGTTTTGCTGAGAGACAGGTCATATTATCGTAACATGGAAAGTAAAACCAGCAGGTAGCAACAGGAGGAAGAATAAGAAATTTGTACTCTTTATCTTGAAAAAATTCAGAAGTTGTCAGCAGAGAAGTAATGTGCTCCCATTTCTAGCTCTAAAATAAGATGAAACTCTGTATTTCCAATGTGGCACTGAGGGCCTATTTCAATGTCTTTTGAAATCAATCACTTACTTAAAACAATTCAGTGTTACTATGTTAGTGAATATAAGAAAAAAATGTGCACTTAAAATCATAACAATTAACAACTTTCATCATAATCTGAAAGAATAATAAACTTTAACAACAGATATGAAGTAATAGACTGATATGTTCAGCATAACTTGCTTGGCACTGTTAAAGGCAAGCTGCATGAAAAAAAACAACAGATGGATTTATGTATTTTTCAGTATGAAAAAATGTCAAAAAGTATTGGAAAAGAAATCTATGTTCAGGCTCGCAGGAAGATGATTCACCATCCAACCCTCATAGTCACTGAAGTCAGACACATTCATTACCCATTATGCTGAGGATTTTTATTTTTCCCCTTTTGGTGAATAAGCACTGAATTACCTAAATCACTGGGCCATCTCCCCAAGAGCTGCTGCTCACCAAAATAAAAATTGAAATATTATCTGTGAGGAATTGCAGACATTTAAATATACAGAAGATGTCTCTGCCAATAACAAAGATTTATAGTCTGCTCTGAAAGGGGTGTACACAAATGCTAAAACTAACTAGTTGACTCCAAATGCAAATATATATGCTCAGAGGAATCTTGTGGTTTAAAACTCTTTCTTTCATATAAGAAAACCATTTTAAATCTTTGGGGCAGGATCAATGGAAATGTCAAAAGAAATCACTAGATGAGGACTTCAAATTTTCAAGTTTATTCTCATCAACTTTATTCTTTTAGTCACTTTACTCAGCAGGAGCAGAATGCAACCAGTAGGCTGGATTTTTAACTGGTGAAGTCTTTGGATGTAGCAAGCTTGGTGCTACCTATGTATTGTTGTGTTCCAGTAATAACCAATTTAATTAAAATGTAGTGCTGCCATCACCAGGCTGTATACTCAACTGTGTCACTCAGAGATCTGTTATTCATGTTATCCACAGAGTTTGACAATAAACCAATTTACATTGCATGGGTGTTATAGAACTGTGCAGAAGAAATCCTTCCAGCCACTATATACATTAATTTATTTGATTTTCTGCTTAAATGCAGCATTGCCTGCTTATGCGTTTGCAGAAACAGGGACAATGAAGCACGTTCAGTTATTCTATTAAAAAAAAATGGAATAAGAACCTGTTATTGTAATGAAATTTGACTCATTTAGGACTTTCAATTCCTGGATGTGCAACTGACCCTCTCTTGTTCTATTTTTGAACAAAAAAAAAAGTTATTACTCGTGTTTAATCTTTGATAAACAACCAAGAAACACACCCACCAACTCAAAGGTTTTTTTTGCAACGTTCTTAAAATTTTTAGCTATCTCTTTTAAAATTCTTAGTAGCTTTTATTCTGCTCTGCTTGTAACTAGAGTTCTATGAACCAGTCCAAAGCAAGCTGGGACACCTGCACAGGTAGTGGCTGCAGCAGGCTTTCCAGAGCTCAGTGGTAGTTGGCCAACCAAGTTTCAAGCAACGATGAAATCAGAAATAACTCATTTAACCTTATCTCAGATTATTTGAGAAAAGAAATCACCTAAATGTTAGAGTCATAACAGTTTAGTTCTTCATTAGCATTAACAGTCAACTCATGAATACAACATCCCAGCTTTCAACTCACCAGTGAAATAAATACATAATAGGGACTAGAACAATAGCGAAACATATTTACATACACTCACAACACAGATGCAGATTCTCACATTCGTCCTAAAGATATGAAAGAAAACTGACTTCTAAAGAATTGCCCTTGGCTATTGGAAGTGAGGTGCTCGTGCACTGCATGCTACCACTGCCACACAGCTGCACGTGGTCTTAAGGAGGAAAATTGTTGTGCAGGAATCTCAGATAGTTGCAAGAGAGTAGCAAATTTAATTCTGAGCATATTGAAAGACTTACAGAATCACAGCATGTCAGGAGTTGGAAGAGACCGTGAAAGCTCATCTAGTCCAAACCCCTGCCCGAGCAGGATCACCTGGATTAAATCACACAGGAACGTGTCCAGATTGGTCTTGAATGTCTCCAGAGAAGGAGACTCCACAACCTCTCTGGGCAGCCTGTTCCAGTGCTCTGTCACCTTCACAGTGTCACACCCTTCCAGCAGATAAAATAACTTATAAGGAAGGAAAAACTAAAGAATTATTCATACTAAAATGTGTTAAGTATAATTAGAAGTTTAGGTGAAATAAATGTATAGTATGACATAAAAATTATAATACTCACTTTCCTGTTCCATAGTCTATTTTTCTTACCCTCTAAGGATTTGACTGTCCTCTGTAACAATTACCATTTTCTCAGCATTTCCCTAGAACCAGCTCTCAATCTACTCACAAGATGTTCACATGTCTGTTTGGTAGCTCAATCCAAACAGAGCCAGCTCCTGTGAGAGCACACCTTGGCTCCCACCTGGTCCGAACAATCCCTTCAGGAGATACCTGGCAGATGCATGATCACATATCCACTCCAAATCAGCAGCCTGAAGCCATTGCTCCATCACAGTCAGGCTGTGCACTAAACTCGGGAGCTCTGAAGAACTCTGTTCAATAGCCCAGACATGGCCTGTGGGGGCATTTCGAGACATGGATGTTTTCAGCTCCTAAAACAACTTCTGGCTTTATTTTACTAAAGCTTCTGATGAAAATGCATTTTATAATACTCTCTTTGAACTAACAGACTTAACATAACTTTAATCTACAAAACCTGACCAATAAAAGCCTTGTTTTCCTCTTCTTTTATTCCTGGGCGTTATGAAGAAAAGTGTATTAATAGTCTCCATCTCAAGACAAATTCAACCCTTAACCATATTTCTCACACATAACAGAATCACAGAATGGTTTGGATTGGAAGCGACCTCAAAGACCATCTAGTTCCAATCTCCTGCCTTGGGCAGGGACACTCTCCACTAGACCAGGTTGCCACAGCTTCTCCGGGCAACACCTGCTCGTGTCTCACCACCATCACCATCAAGAATTTGTTCTTTATATTTAGTAAAATCTAATCTCTTTCACTGTAAAACCATTACCTCTTGTCCTGTCACTCTACGCTCTTGGAAAAAGTTCTTCCCCAGCTTTTCTGTAGTCCCCTTTAGGTACTGGAAGGCTGCTACAAGGTCTCCTCAGAGCCATCTCTTCTCCAGTCTGAACAAACCCAACTTTCTCAGCCTGTCTTCATAGGAGAGGTGTTCCAGCCTCTGGTCATCTTTGTCCTCAGGACTCACTCCAACAGTCCATGTCTTTCTTATACTGGGTCTCTATCACTTGGAGAAGTATGTTATCATTAATACATTCCAGGAACCTCTGGAATGCTTTTGCCCTGCTGTGCTGTTACTCCAACAGATATTGGGGAGGTTGAATTCCCCCATGAAGACCACGGCTTGTGAATGTGAAGCAGCCCCTATATGTCTGTAGAGGGCCTGATCTGCTTGTTCTTCTGATCATGTGGTCTGTAGCAGACCCCCACAGCAGTACCTAGTCCCTGCCTTCCCTTTAATTCTGACCCACAAGCTCCTCATCCAGCCCCAGACAGAGCTCCATGCACTTCAGCTGGTCACTGACATAACGTATAACACATCACAGAATCACAGCATTGTAGGGGTTGGACGGGACCTCCAGAGCATCGAGTCCAACCCCCCTGCCAAAGCAGGTTCCCTAGAGCAGGTCACACAGGTAGGCATCCAGACGGGTCTGGAATATCTCCAGAGAAGGAGACTCCACAACCTCCCTGGGCAGCCATCACTAGTGCTCCATCACCCTCACTGTGAAGAAGTTATTTTGTATATTGATGCAAAACCTCCTATGATCCAGCTTGTGACCATTGCCCCTTGTGCTGTCCTCACACACCACTGAGAAGAGGTTGGCCATCTCCCTTTGTCTCCCACGCTTCAAATATTTATCAACATTGATGAGATCCCGTCTCAGACTTCTCAAGGCTGAACAGCCTCAGCTCACACAGTCTTTCCTCATAGGGGAGATGCTCCAGGCCCTTAATCATCCTTGTGGCCTCCACTGGACTCTCTCCAGGAGATCCCTGTCTGTTTTGTACCAGAGAGCCCAGAACTGGACACAGGACTCCAGGTGAGACCTGACCAGGGCAAAGTAGAGGGGGAGGATCACCTTCTTCAACCTGCTGGCTACACTCCTCAATCCACCCCAGGATCACATTGGCCTTCTTGGTCACCAGGGCACACTTCTGGCTCATGCAATTCTGTCATCCACCAGGACCCCCATGTCCTTCTCCACAGAGCTCCTCTCCAGCAGGTCATTCCCCAGCCTGTACTGATACCTGCAGTTATTAAGTTTATTACATGGCTATGTTAGGATTTAACCCAAGGAAAATAAAGCAGCATACTCCATAGAATATTACACATAAAATGTGTCCTGCTGAGTTGATCTAAGAAGGTGCTAGCTTTAGCTACTCATGTAATTGCTCCAGCTAGATTCACATGCTGATGTGGCTGAACTCTTCAGCTTTGTGGGATTTTTGAGTTTCCCTTTTTCCTGATAATCTCAGGTGGTTTATTGCCACATATCACTTTATCACCTTCTCATCACTTTAAACAAGCTGTTATTTATACAAGGTAGTTCAGACCCTCTGACTGGGAACATGCTTCTTCCTTTACTATACCCTGAAAACCAAACATTCCGGCACATAACTTAGATGCAGCTTCAAATATCAAAAGATGCAGCTCGCCAAACTTCAGTTGTCTGAAACACCAGCATCAAGTTCAGTGTAATCATTGAGGCTTCTTCTGTGCAGTCAATGGAGAAAGACAGACACCTGCAAAGTGTGATTCATCTCATCTATTCCAGGATGAGATAAAGCATCCACTGGAATTGCCTGCCTCTCTCCTTTTGAGGCAAACTACACAACCAGTCTAGAACTGACAGATGACTTTCCAAGACTTTCAGTTAAACAGAGGTGAATCCCACTCTTACTGCCTAAGTCTATATCTAATTACTAAGACAAAAAAACCCAGTATGCTCCAGGATTTTTATTGCCTGGCTGGGATCCTGCTGGAGCTTGACTGGCTTTCCTTTAAGCAGAAATCGGAGCAATGGGATGCAACAAGGAAGCAGCCTTGTGCCCTCCAGGGTCATAGCCTGAAAAGGAGCCAGGATGCAGCCTCAGACAGCACCTCAATAAGATTAGCAATGGCAGCTTACAGCTGTACAAGCTTTCATTGCTGGAGACGTGCCGGCTCAGCATGGCGCAGTGCTGCAGAGATCCCGGAGGCTCCTCGGAACCAGCTAGTCCAGAAGCAAGGGAGCTGCCTTGACCCAGCCCTGCCTGTCAGCTTTTCATCACAGCTAATTAGCAACTTCAATTCAGCACACTGTCCTTAAATGCAAGCTACATGGTTCAGAGCTTGGGTTATATCTTAATTTTTGATATAACCATAATGCCTGGAAACTCACACAGGCTTTAACTAAAGGATTCGAAACACATTTTCCCGCACAACAATTTATTTTCTGGAGCGTAGTTCAGGCTCGGGGGAGATAAGGAAGAACTGTACAAGGACAAGCTCTGAACTAAAGGAGAGAGTCTACCAAGCAACAAAAACCATAAAATATTTCCATATTGCAGAACCCACCTGACTCCAAGGTCAACCTGTTCCCAGTGCTCATATGCTCAGATAAGCCTATAAAATAGAGGTGGAAAGCATGTGTCCCTTTCTACCCCTTCAAAGGTTTTGAATGCTAAAATTTTCAATCATATGTTATAACCAGGTATTATGCAAACACCTCTATTTTTTGACCTATGTTTCAGTGAAAGGTTTTTAACAGGCAAAAAAAAAAAAAACATTGCTGTGTGACCTTCAGCAATGACAGATCTGCCCTGGGGGACAGCTCCACTTGGATCTGGGACAGCTGAGGCATGGGCATGGAGTCACCAGAATGTGACCATCCCATTCTGCATTCTTCACTGCTTGATTTCTTCCCCAAAGTGGTATAAATAGTTAAATTAACTAGGAGCTCATCTGACTGTCAGTGAATACAGTGCTCAGGTTGAAGACTGTAGCAAAGCCTGATCCATCTTTAGTGAGATGCTGCCTGTTCCTACATGGAGGTTTACACTTTAAAAACATTTTCCTGTAACTTCCTTAGCACCTTTGTTTATCCTGGGCCCCAGAGAAGGTACAGAAGGTAAGCAAGAAGCTGAAAATATCTTCAATACTGCATTTTACCTCATTTTCTTAGGTTCACGGACCATTCACACATGCACTGGAGAGCAACGCCCGTGACCTCCCCACAGCATCAAGGCTAGAGTGAGGAGCTGCTACCACAAAGATCTTTCCTCTCAACCACATACCTACGCCACAGCCTTCAGTCTCGACACAAAACACGAACACCAAGCTGACACCTCTGCTGTACGTAGCAACACTTTGGAGTAATAGCAGCTGTTTGTGGCACAAGTCATAAGTAGACGAGAGCCTCAGCAGGACATTGGGCAAAGAAAGATATCCAATCACAAGGCAGAAATGGAGGGATGTGTTTCCAGACCACAAGCACTGACTGAAAGAAGGATGAAATTAGCTGCCATTTTGTTTCTTGAGATCTGAAGACCAGGAAGTTAGAAGTAATTTCTGTTCCTTCAAGCAATACCATTGAAAAGTTCAAACTAACATCAGCCCATGTCTATCACCAACCTGTCTACTTAGTATAACATAATAACATTATACACACCAAATGCTGTTCCCACACATCTTCACCTCTTCTTTTTTCTTGGATTTAGCCTGTATGTTGTTTGGGAGTCAGGCATTCTGTACATCTGCCATCTCCGTGTGAGGTTATTACCATAAAATCATTAGTAGCAGACACAGAGAGAGTCACTTGGGAGACTTCTGACTCAGACTTTACACCAAAAGTCTGAGTGGTGCGGTGACTTTTTCAGTGTATTCTCAGGCAGAGAATAATGTGGAAATTCACTTTGATATATATACTTTTGGCAGTATTTGAGGGCAAAGAACAGCTTAATACAACTAGAGCAGGGAAGGCCAAATGCTTTACTACTTCCTAAGTGCTGTTCATGGTGCACAGAAAGACCAGAAATTAGCTCTATTTTCCTCTCCTGGTAATTCCCCAGGCATGGGGAGCTGTCAGCAGAAATAGAACCTCAGCATCACCTTTCCAAAAAGCTCTAGAAACAGTGATGGGAACTGCCAGGAGTACAATGCTTTCTGGCTGTCTCCAGATGGCATGGAAGCTATTGCAACCTGGTAAAACTCTTATCTTAGTTTTGACATTCATATTGCACCATCACCAATAATGGTGGCTGAGCTGTTTTTTCTCCCATAAGCAAAAAATAATCCACACCAGAAAGATCTGATTCTTTGTCTACCAGAAAGAGTAAAATTTGCTAGGGGTAGATGGGGGCTTCTGATGGTTCACTGAAGTTGTCTCTGTTTGGTAAAACTAACTAGATTTTACTGGTTTATTCTAAAGATGATCTGGTATGGTAGATATGGAGAAGACTCAGTATTGCTCTATGGACTTCTGGGCACTGTAATTCCATGCCACACGCTGAAATCTTCCACTTTCCCCTTCGCAGTAATTATATGAGTATTAAATACATGCATAAGTCCTTAACAAAATTTACCTTCCTCAAGCCTGACACATTATGTCAGTGAAATCCCACTGCAGTTTATTTAGGACCTCTAAGAAAGGATTCTGTGGTATGTGAGTATGTTGCTGCCTTTCAGCATGAATGCAAAACTCATCCCCTTAACAGTTACCCTTTTTCACAATAGAGTCCTGGAAAGAAATGTCAGGCATGCTTTCATCTGTACTCAAATACGAATCAAATCATCTAAAGGGACAACATACCCCTTCTCTCACATGTTCACCTGGAATAAAACACTTTTCTACATGGCACAGAAGACTGGGGGGCGGCAAGGGGGGTGGCAAGGGGAGGGGGGGGAAATCAATAAATTCCAGCTCTGAGATGAGTTCCTTTTCTTTTTCCTTTTTTTTTTTCCTTCACATTTATGGATATGCACACTGTAATCTCTCTGCCTTGTTTTAAATATCTGATGGAAACTGGTTTCACAGTTGATGCACATCTTGGTCTCAGGGGACATAAGGAGAGAACAGCTTGATATACAAATGGAAGTGCAATTAAAGTTAGCTGGATCATGCTTCAATTTTTAGTAACGTGGGAGGATCAGTCACACACAGTTTACACTGGAAAAGAAACACCAATGAATACAAGTGAAAAATGATGCAACTAAAAAGAAACAAAGGGAAGCTTCAGGAACTTTCTAACCAGTTAGGGTATGTGCGTGTGGGGGATGATTCTCAGTAAGATGGATAATGTAGGCTTGTGAACTGTCTTCCAGAAGGATGCCTAGCTGAACACACAGGGCTGATCCAAACCAGATTCAACATACACAGTCTCTGAAGCAAACATTCAATCACACCAACTATATCTCAGATTTTTTAAAAAACAAAACTAGTAAGATTTTTTCCAGAAGGGGTAGACAGCTTGTTGCAGTCTCTTCCTTGTATAACTAAGATATCTGCAGCTATTTAGTTTTAATACTGTTGCTGTTTGAACAATTCTAATCCTCACTATCCTTATATGGCTCCTAGAATCACGTATTATGAAAAATACATGTTTATCAATTCATTCAGTTTATTAATGTATTTCTTATAAAATTATATGAATGTTAGCTCCTCGACATTCAGGAGGAATGCCTAGGACCGAGCATTTTGTTTATACACAACTTGATTAAAACTAAATATAATGCAACTTCTCATAGGAGATGAGAGAGCTAAAACAATTTACAGTTCCCTTCTGAGTCCTGAGGAGAAAAAAGGGATTCAAAATGCAAAATTAGTTTCAGACTTAAAAATGAACCTATGTGAGCCATTCAGACCTAGTGCAAATGCCACTGAATGTTAAGCCAAACAAAAGATAATCTTACCCCCAGGAAAAAAAAAAAAAAAAAGAAAGTTTTAAATTAATCTCCAAGCACAGGATTAATTCAGTAAAATTACAGCCTAGCCTCCCTTCCACCAATTTCAATCATAAACAGCCCAATTCTGAAAAAGACCAAGTATCCTCCTTCTGCACTGATTGCCAATAATGACAATAATGCTTGCCAGGACTGCATCTAGGGCTGTTATTTATACCATGTTTTGCAATAAGGAAGTAATCATACTTATAACCAAATACAGAATCAAAATATACTTATTTTGCATTTCAGGGCTGAACACAGTAAACATCTCTTTTCAACAGAGCTTTTTCTAACATAGTGAGTGCTAGCTGAATAACAGCACTTCTCACAACAATCACAGTCAGCATTCACTGGCAAAGAGTCCAGACTAGACCTGACTCTTAACTTGGCTGTTTGGCTTACCATTAGCTTAGCAAAAATGTAAACAGCCAAGAACTCCCTGTCCCAGTTTCTCAGGCAGCCTGACAGCAGCTGCTGACTCCTCCACTGCAGGATCACGAGACGAAGTCATTCCCATTTTAATGGGACTGTAGAGCAGTTTCACATGCAACCCAGGCACAATCATGCTGAAATCAAAGAAACAGACCATAAATTAATCCTTTTGTGCAAGAAGCAGCAACTTCAGCCCATCCTCCAGACATGCTCTGACAGTGGAGCTGATGCAGGTCCAGCACGCAAAGGAGCAGTTCAAATAACACCCTTCACAATCATTTGTACCCCTCAAGCCTTCCAAGCTCTCCTCCCTGGTAGGTGCCCCTACATAACATACACAGGCACACTCTCAAGGGTGCTTCTTCCCTTGAACAACTTTTAGTCCATAGTCCTGTTTCGGAAAGTTATTTAATGGCATATATCTATGCTTACTTCAGCAAAGTTGTAAGCCTGTACTTACACTACTGATACAGTGGCACCTGAGTTATGTTTAAATACTCTCCAGAATAATTTTATCCTAGAAGAATGGGAGAAAGGATGAACCATCAATGTTTCTCCCTCATTTAACACACAGGGAAGGGTGCTGAGACATAACTTGTCATTGCTTCCCTGCTGCTAATCACTACAGTACTTCTTTAACCCCAAAACATTTTTAATAATAGAAGAATAATCAAAAATGGCATAGATAATTTATTATGGAATTGGGTAGGAGACCGCCAGGTGAAAGCTATGCAATACTCTATAAACAAGAAAGAATGCCTCCATCCCTGAAAAAATCTGAAAGCCGGCGTAAATGTTTTACTATGGCATCCCCATTTTATAATGTTCAGCCCACTGGTCATATGGAAAAAAAATACCATGAAATCATTTAACAGAGGAAGAATGTAAGAATGCAAAATCATCATTAGGATCTGAAAATTATTATTAAAAACACTGCATTTAAAATTTTTTCTGCATTATGATATCAAACATTTGTACTACTGTCGTGTCAAGAATTGAAAACATTCTTATCTGCATAGTATCTCAAGTAAACATAAAACCGTATCAAGAGAAATGACTGACAAAAGCTTCCAAGTACACAATTTAGTCCACAGACATGCTTTTACTACTTTTTTATTTCATGCAACCTGTAAGTTTTTTATTTTAAAATGAATTGCTTCAGAACTTGACTCCATCCTTTTATTTCAAGAAAAACGGACAAAAACGGTGTCAGCAAAATTTCCTTTACATCTGTAAAATATACCTTTCCCTCCAGCCAGAACGAGTAAAAGGACATTTTCCTTATGTCAAATTTTGCCACAAAAAATGCAACTCTGGCTCAGTTATTTTCATTTCTCTTCTCACCTACTCAGGAAGTTCAAATTAATACAACTGAACTGAGAGCGCTGGTACGTGAGCTGTGGCTCAAGCAGTTCAAAGGCAGCTGGAAGCAATAGGCATCTTCAAGGACACATCCAGAGAAGCAGAGCCACCTTCACATTTTGTTGCAGAAAGTCAGTCTGCAAAAGTTTCAGAGAGAATTAAAATGGGCAGGAATAATGTTCCATTTCATCAGATGCGTTCAATATTTTTAAACTGAATGGCAGAGATGCAAGCTCAGGATTTCTTCCTTGTTGCCTGCCAAGCAAGTCAGACCTTCAGCCCTCCCTTTTACTTCAGTCTACTTAATGAATGGCAACGCGATACAAAATCTCTGATTCAGCTCTGAGCCTATTTACAAGACATCAGCACAAGGAACGATGCTGGATCCTGAGGTTTTTGATAATAAGTTAGGCTCATCCTTGTCTCTGACACACAGATGTTAGCAGAGAGGCCCCGTTTTCCCAGGGTAAATGCAACAGGAATTACAGAATCAGAGAATGGTGAAGAATGTAAAAATTCTTTTTACGTAACTGGTGAAGCTGCAACGAGCTCCCACCTACCACATCAGCAAGTGTAAACATCTGTGTTGACATTCACACTAAATCTTCCAACTTTTAGAATCACAAGTTATAACTCTTTCACCTCCCAAGAGTCATTAGATGCCTAACACAAAATTCAGTCAATTAATGACAGATCAGAGAGATGGCTGAAGGTCAGGCCAGGTTATATTGTCCAGTACAAATACGTACTAAGGGGAAAAAAAAAAATACGTGAAAAACTGTTAAGCTTAATTTAATTTTTGACAGTAATCGATTTAATTAAATCATTTCCATAATGAGGCATTTGTAACTTCTAAGATGGAAACACACAGAATCACAGAATGTTAAGAGGTGAAAGGGACCTCAAAAGATCATCTCCTCTAACTCCCCTGCCTGAGCAGGATCACCTGGATTAAATCACACAGGAACATGTCCAGATTGGTCTTGAATGTCTCCAGAGAAGGAGACTCCACAGCCTCTCTGGGCAGCCTGTTCCAGTGCTCTGTCAATCTGTTTGCCATTTCAGAGGATGAGTGAGAAATGATCTAAAAGGAGACCCAAATGACAAATATTGTTGTGTTGGCCTCTGAAAAGAAGAACCATGTTTAAGTCCTTGTTCCAAGCCAGAGAAGGCAGAGATTAAGATATTTAGTTACCACGAGGTACTCATGTACTTATACTGTCCTAAATACCTGAACAGTTCCTGTGCCACGATGGCAGGTTTCCATTTTTTTGCTCTCATTATTTTTTAGCAAATTTTAAAATACCTGAAGCTTTTACCTTTGTTAGACCAAGACTAAGAAAAGCTCCATTCAAATGGTATTTTGTGATCCAGAAAGCTTTGCAATCCAGCTTGTAGCTGGCTATGTCACACTCAGCCCCGACATAAGTGATTCTATCAATGTGTGCAGGTTTGTGCCCAGTCTCAAAAGGTCTATTTAACCCTGATCTTTAAACTGCTCTTCAACAGACCTCAGAGCTGCTGCCATTTTTTTATTTTGTACCACAAGCAATATTCCAGTATTCAGCATCAATCTAAAATCAATTGCACAGCACCACAGTCAGCTAGTTATCTAAATATACCTCAGATAGGTAAGGCTCAATTACACCGGAGGAGTGAAGAATACATAGAAGAGATTCATCTCCAACCTGGATATCAATAAAACATGCAGTCAGCAGGGGATGGCATGAAATATAAGAATGTGGACACATTCTGTGAGTTAATTCTCTTGATTTTCATTAAAACCAACTTTTAATCTTTTCTTCACTTTTTCATTTTCAGGAATCGGATGGAGTGAACAAGGCAAAACTTTTTAAGTAGTACAAGTCTGTGCACAAAGCCCATGGTCTAGTCTATAATAACCAAGGAAATTTTTTTGCCATGTTCTTGGCAGAATTATTCCAATGATCAGCTGTAGCCAACATCCACACCACTGGAAAATTTTGCCTGGGCCAGGGCCCAGGTGCGGATTTCACTGGTCAACTTCTTCGCACAGATTTCTCTCATCTCCTCCCTTGGCCATCAGAGCAGCCACAACAGCACGGCAGGTCCCAGGCAAAAGCCAGAAGATTCCATGGCTGGTACAGCAGACCAGACCGGACATATCGCTTCCCACAGAGCAGACCTCAGCCAAACCACCCAGCAGGTCATCAAGAATGGATTGAGGAGTGCCAGAATAAAGAGAGTGCAGTGTGACTTAAAAAAATGGTGTGGAAATTTATTTTGCTCCCAAGCTTTAAGGGCACGCTCAGAGATGTTGTGTCACAGACCAGGAATTGTGACTGAGTCTTGACAACTCATTGGGTATATGGTATGTTTATTAGAAACTAATAGCAGGTCAAGAGTAATGAGAGAAATGTGTTGAAGGAACTTTCCTTGTGATGAGGAACAAGCCAATGGAAACAAAAAGGAGATGAGCAGGAGCACCAGTGACAGGTATTTTAAGGTATTTTAGAAGTGTTTAAATATTTATTCTATATACTAGATGCAAAAACAGCTGGAGTCACAAAGTATTCTTATATTGGAATCACAATTTTGTGATACAGACAAATGTAGAAGAGTGAGAAAAACAGAAAAATTTAGTCAGTCAAAGCCTCAAAATCCACTGCATTTGTACAGTGGCTTGGTTTTATATTTAGTTGGGGTTTGGGGGTTGGGTTGGTTTTGGGTTTTTTTAAGAGCAATAAAAAGCACTTTTTTCCCAGATTCAATAATATGGTGAGCTTTGGAGCTCTGCATCCAAACAAGTTTTCTGCAGTATAAGCATACATTCATCTTTTATTATTACTTTTATTACTATCACTAGTACTATTATGTGCTTTTCTTTTTTTCCAAAGCTTTGTAACCTGTGCAAGTTCTATCCTTATCTATCATGGAATAATTTATCAGTCCCTTACCCATGGGCAAAGGAGAGGTTTCCTTTTCTTCTTCCTTGAATGTTATCTGCTCTGAAACAAAATACAATACCTGCTGTTTTCCATCAATTACTTATGAATAGAAAGAAATAACACTATATTTGATAGCATATCACTTTGTGAATGTCAGCTAGTTACATTTTTCCATGGAATATACAATTAGTATACACACAACAGAACCAAAACTAAATAAGAACAAACCTAAACCTGTGTTTGTAAGCAAAAAGGGGTACCAAATGTGAAACTAGGCCCTGGAGTTTTGCAGACAGGCTTCTGAGAGGAACTGGCGTGATGTGCTGTCCAGTCCACACCATGCTGGGAACCTCAGCCCTGCAGAGCCTGCAGGTGAGCCAGACTTTGGGATAACGCACCCTCAAGTCTGCTCACTGCTTGGGATACTCCCCTCTCTATATGGGGGATTATGTAGTGTCTGACACCCTCTGTACCAGACAGGAGGAGAAGCAATTAACAAACATTTAATAAGCAACCTGCAGGAAGGCCAGAGTCATGCAGAAAGGTTTTGACACATTCCACGTCTCATGTTGTCAGAGGACATGTGCTGGGACCCACTAGGGATGTAAGCCGGTGCCTCAGCACACATCCTGCCTTCTTCAGCATGCAGACACAGTCTGGTACCCTACAAACATCTGCTGGCACTAAGAGGCATTGTGACTGACATAATGCCAGCAGAGTCCTTGCACAGATGCATTTAATCCAGAAAACCTGCACTTTTTCAGAAAGAGCTGAAAGCATCCCATAATTTTCCTGTTAAAAACCGTAACCTCAGCAAGAGCACTTTGATAGCAGAGGTCAGCACAACCATATCAACATATCCATAGCAGCTCTACATCTGGCCTATGGTCCTGATGCTTCACCCCTCTTTTCTCATCAGTTTTTATCTGTCTAGATCACAACCTTTCACTTTCTCTTAAAGCTTTCTACTTCAGCCTTGACCACCAACTCCCCTGCTGCACAAAGCATGTTGAGGCAGGGCAACACGCACAAAGATTTATTAGGATCCACTGCTGATGACACACACTGACTCTAACCGACAAAGTCACTGGAGGGGGACAGGGGAATAAACAACAAAAGCAGAGGAGAAAGAGAGAAAAGAGGACAGAAGAGGGGAAAATGTGGAGGAGAGGAGGCAGTAAGGATAGCCCTGGGGTCCCAGGTGAGTGTCATCTGCTGGACAGTGCTTCCAGTGGTGACAGAAGCAGGCAGTGGTGATGAAGAGAAGGAAGAAGACTCATACTACTTGTTTCACTAAGACCTACTCAAATCCCTAATGCACTGGTCCTGCTCATGATGTTGTTAGCACTGACCAGAGTAAGCTAATCAGATGCAAGTGCTGTACACTGGCTGATTGTTATGCTTTTGTCCACATATACTACTGGATAATTTTTATTGAGCATCTGGATGACTATTATCTACTTTGGTTTGCAGAGTGTTTGGTTTTCCTAATATCAATTAAAATCTGCAAAACAGGAGGGAAAGCCAAAGGGGAAAGCATAGCGATTCTCAAACCCATGGTAGCTACTTCCATGAATGCTCACCATATGAACACTGTCAGGATTTGCAGTTGTAGTCTATGCAAATGATACAACAATAACAGCATGAAAAGAACCATGGAAAAATGCTGTCACAGAGGTTCCAGCTCAAACAGCTTCAGGGGGAGGATACAGACCTGCACGGATCAGGCTCTCACGAAGGCCAAGGCTCTTACACGTATTCTTATTTTTATTCCTATGTAGTCTTTCCTAACATAGCTCTCAACTGGTACAGAGGCAGCAATGCCAGAACTAGGCACAGGTCTCCACATTAAAACAGAACTGAATCCCAAAGACTGCAAGCAGAATTTCTACCATTCAATCGTTGAATTAAACTAGTAGGCTTACCACATTTCTGGTTATTACAGGTAGCGCAGGTTTATATCTGAAAACAGAATCCAAACCAGCAGGGGAATCTCAGCAAGGAGGCAGAGGACTGAATGCACATGGTGAGTAAATTATCCTCTCATCTTCCAAACTGCTCCCTCTGGATTTCATTAATGACATGCATTAGTTGTGTGCACCAGCACAGAAAAAAACTGAGACACGTTTCTGAACAATAAATGATCTCTTTATCACGAAGGGATAGATGGACTATGTAGATGGCAGCAGCTAGAGAAATAAACTAAGTTGTCAAGTAAACAATTTGTGAGCTTCATCTTACTTCCAAGGATTAACTCTAATCTCTCCATTTGGATTCTGTCCTCAGCTTCCATTATATAGCAAGGTAAAATTACAAGTATTTGTGGTATGTGCAGTCTTGCTGGGCCACTGCCCATGCTTCTCTGAATAAAGATGGGATTTCAACTATTAGCATCCATGAGCTGAAAGATAAAAAGAGAAAAGAAAAAAAGAAAACAGAAGAAAGAAAGAAGAGGAAAGAGGAAAGAGGAGGAAAGAGGAAAGAGGAAAGAGGAAAGAGGAAAGAGGAAAGAGAAGAAAAAAGAGGAAAGAGGAAAGAGGAAAGAGGAAAGAGGAAAGAGGAAAGAGGAAAGAGGAAAGAGGAAAGAGGAAAGAGGAAAGAGGAAAGAGGAAAGAGGAAAGGAGAAAAAGAAAAGAGGGAAAAGGGAAAGTAAAAGAAGGGAAAGGAATATTCAGAAAGTTCCAGAAAGCCCACTGAATGTCCAAGACAGTGATCCAAGCAGTTGCTTTCTAGCACACTCTATGATTAAGTGACTAAGTATATCTATAAATATTGTCAGCAGCTAAATACAGTGAGAACCCACTGAACCTGAGCGTGAAGATCCAGGGCAAGACAGGACAAGGCAGACAAGCAAGCATCAGTCCCTGAAAAAGTTATATCTGATTTACTACCATTAGCACGGGAGGGAAGACAGACACACTGCCCTGAGTCACGGCGGTGGGACAGCCCGTAGGGCACTGTCTCAGGAAGGGTGAGTCCCAGAGCCAGGCAGTAGGATGACCTAGATGCCCACTCAACACACAGAAGGGAACACAGACCAGTGGAGTCTGTCTACTGGGAATCATGTCTGCGCTAATCTGTAGACCCAGGCAGGCAGAGCACACACCATTCGTGAGGAGCAGGGCCTGTAACACTGGTTTTCTCCCAGGGTGCTCCTTCACTCTTGTCTAGAAGGTGGGTAGCCATGCCAACACCAGACTGGTGATCAGGACCACCCTGTGTCCTGTGTGTTTCCTATATTCCCAGCTGAAGGGAAGAAGTTTAACTGAACTCCAGCATATGTTGGAGGTGTCACTTTCTCTCTGCTGCCAGAGGAGAGACCATCACATTAGGAAGACTAGATCATCAGTGAATGCTTGTGGGATTTCTTTTGCCAATTTGAAGATATTTCCAGACTTATTTAGAATACTCGGTTTACATTTCCAAACAGGAGATACCTGTAAATATCAGTCTCCTGGGTTACTTCTCAGCAACCCTAACTAAACCAGCTAAAATGGTATTCTAGTAGATAAAAATGTTTACCAGCTGATACCTTTTTTTCATGAACTTCATTTAGAAAAGGAATGAAAGCAAGATGAAAAATAGGGCAGAAGAGCAATTTCAGAAAGTTGGTAACAAAAAAGCAAGTCTTTCAGCACCCACAAAACCAAATGTGTACAAAATCATTACATCACACACCATGGCAGTGCATTAATTTTCCCTCTCAAATTTTACGAGTTGTCAATAACTATTTCAGGTTCTCAATTTTAGCAACTTTGAAAGAATAATATGTTGTTAACTCAGAAGATTACTGGTGTGATGTCTTTCACAAAAAAAAAGAAAACAAAACAAAAAAAAAACAGGTATTCAGTAAACAATAATAGAGAATGGGACAATAGATTTATATATAATGAGGCTGTAGTTACCATTACAAACAAGACAATCACCCTCAATTCTATGTTTCACCATTACTAAAGTTTGGTGCTAGTGCTGTGGTTTAACCTGGCAGGCAGCTAAAACAACCAGAGTCACTTGCTCACTCCCCACCTCATAGTGGGATGGGGGAGAGAATTGCAAAAAACCCTTAATCTCACCAGTTAAAGCTGATAAAAACAGTTTAATATGATAGAAAAGGAAGAGAATTAATAATAAGGATAAGAATATACAAAACAAGCGATGCACAGCATAACTAGTTAGCACCCACTGACTGATGTCTGTCTAGTTCTCGAGCTGTGGTGCTCCCAGGTCAGTTTCTCCCACCTATATACAGAGCATGACATCATATGGTATGGAATATCCCTTTGGCCAGTTTGGGTCAGCTCTGCTGGCTGTGTCCCCTCCCAGGTTCTTGTCCACCACCAGCCTCCTCCTTGGCAGGGCAGTATGAGAAGCTGAAAAGTCCCGGACTGCTTGGCAATAACTAAAACATCAGTGTGTTATCCCCATGATTCTTATCCTAAATCCAAACCACAGCATTCAGACCAGCTACCAAGGAGAAAAATAACTCTGTCCCAGATGAAATCAGGACAACTAGAAAGTGTCACCCAGTTAAAAAAACTTTCATAAAGGAAGTCTGGAAAAAAGAATAAACACAAAACCATTTGCAGTAACCCTTCAGGTCTTACTTAGATGTGCACTCAACTTTGAAGAATCAATCTACATGTAGTCCTTGGCCAAACTGTGGTAGTGCTTAAAACTAACAGCCTCTTGCTAAAACTGTGTGCTTTAAATTGTCCTGGGTTATCTTAAACTTTTCAGATGACCTCCCACTGCACAGCATCACAGGAGTGAATTGGTTTAAAGCACATGACAACCTTCAAGAAGTACGAAGTTACTTCCAAAGCCTTGTTTCTGACCCAGAAACTAAGAGAATGACTTTTTACAGAACAGATGATAGCACGAAATCAGCGTTAAAGCCGGCATCCTAGAGTTGGCATTTAGCACTGTTACCAGTTTGTAAATGAGATTTTCCTCTAAAAAATGCCATCAAAGCTTTGTGAGAATTGCATTTTTGTTTTCTCTTATGGATTTTCAGGCTAAATATCTCAATATACATCAGTAAAAGCGCTTTTTCTTCTAAATCTCAAGCCTACCAATTCACTCTGGGGATCAGGAAGTCAAGCTGGGTTGTTTCCATCTTAAACATCAGTACCAGAAATAAAGGCTTCACAAGCCAAATTTAACTCTCAGTTGTGCTAATGTAAATTCCCTACTTTTAAATCAAGCCTTTAGTTTAGAACACCACATCAGGTTAATTGTCCTAAATCTTTTTCGGGACAAATATTTAAAGTTTTAGGAGCTGATATGAGAAGTCTAGAGGTTCACCTGAGCACTGCTGATGCAGGGACCTACGCAGGGTCTCTACCACCAGTCAGTCCCTCTCTGCACACTCTTGCTTGTGTCTCTGAGCAGGAATTGCTGCAATGTCTGCTTAAGTCTCCAAACTCATTTGGCCCTCAGACTGCTGACACAGTCACCTCTTCACCTTTTCCCCTGAGGAATAATGTGGATGGTATCTTTAACAAATAAGATTTCTCCTGAAGACAGGTTGCAGTTGAATAAGAGGGGAACTGAATTATCTTTTCAGTCCAGAGATGAGTTATCAGAGCTTCCCCCCACACCGTACAGCAGTACAGCAGAGCCCTGCAGCTGCATACACCCTGCGAAGTGGCCGCTGAACCAAAGAGCGGGCTCAAGCAGCACGCGGTCCCCAGGCCACAGCTTTGCGTACTGCACTGCCTAGGTCATTTGTGCCACAGTGACCTGTTTCCTCTAAGGGTACACTGACCATTGTGTATCAGTCCTTTCATCCACATATGGCCACAAAGCCATTGTGTCACTTAACGGCAGTTAGGCACATGTGCAGCGTGTGCCACACTCTGCTCACACTAAAAATTTGCAGAGTTGGTTATTATTCCCCTGAGGCCTTGCAGAAAGCTGATTCGGCATTGGCTCGGGTACAAAGCATTTGGACGAGTCAGTTGGGGATCAAGCGCAAGCTCAAGCTGGTGCTGGCAATGCAGCCTTGCCATTGCATACAGCAGCATAAAGAAGAGATTAGTTTCACAGGTAAGCAAGGGAAACTATCACCACACCTGATAATCAGGGACGTTTCATCAAAACTAATTTCACCTTTATGCCCTGTCACCGAGTTTTTTTGTAAGCCCATTATTTTCAGTTCAGCTCTAAAACGCTGCAGCACAAATTCCAGAAAGCCCAGAAGTTTCTGCATCATAGCATTTTATATGTTTGTGAAACAATTTCTAATAAAGCAAGCAGTGCCTTGACTGAAGGAAACCCCAGATAAATCTGATCGATCTGGCTGCATATTTGGATGCACAAAGCTCCACAGCAATATCAGTACATTTCTGAAACAGCTGATGGCAAGCCATGCTTCTTTATTTGTCCAGGTCTACAGGTTCAAATTGCCTCCGCTAACTTACTTGGAACTAATGCCATTACAAATGTTTGTAAATGTCAGATATTATCCTCTTGGTTGATTTTACATCACTCACTCTTCAGTGCTTTGAAATGATACGGTGCTGTCCTATTTGATACTTTCTCCAAGTACATGCAAATGTACCCAATTCAGAGTTTCTTATTGTTCTGAAGTTTCTCAAATGGCAGAAAAAAATCACCATCTTGCTTCCAGAAAGGAAGATTCATTCTACTTCCACTGCATTTGGAAGTAAAAACAAACAAAAAGTTGCAAAAACAAACAAACAAAAAAATCTACAACAAATAATGATTGCAGACCTGGGATGTTAAAATTCTTCCCTATTTATCAAGGAATAGACATAATAAAATATATAACTTGTAGTTTACACTAAGATTTATTACTATTTTAACCTCTCTTCCACAGTTATCAAGAAAGGAACATAGAGATACCACTCCTAGAAGCGAAGCCAGAATGTTTGCTTTGAAAAGAAAATGTCCACCCCCACTATTTTGTCTCTAACATTCCTTTTAGAAGAATATTTAGAAAAAAGAAAGCTTATGAAAATTAATACAGAAATTATACAAAAAGTAGTCCAGGCCAGGTAATAATAGAGTCATCCTTGTTATAGGGAACACCTACCACCAAATAATGGATTCAGGCTCGGTGCACATTGTGGTGTATTTTTATTTCTGAATTTTCAGTACACTTACATTATCCTTTGCTTGCAACGTAAAGCAATACCTGAGAAGAAATAGAGGCCAGATCTGTCAAAAGACACAAAACCAAACCTTACTTTAAGCACTAAAAATTATACAGTTCTGCTGTACTTACAATCAGCATGAGCCTTACTACTTAAGAGAATGCAGATGTATCTAAGGTATAACAATAGGAATTAATTTATACAAAATTTTTCATTTTTCTGATTCTCCTTCCTTTTATATTCTTAAAAAAATATTAGCTTCTCATCCTAACAATCAAGGGTACCTATCACTGTAAATACTCAGTAACTCACCACAGAACAAGAACGGAATCCAATTTTTAATCCTAAAATAATGCAAGCAATAACCTAAACAGTAACACATATATTTTTCTGTCAGACCACTTAAAGAGAATTAGGTCATACAAAAGCAAAACGTGGTACTGGAACAAAGGAGCAAAGAAATCTCTTTGAAATCAGAAATATAAAGAAGCACTTCTATCATTTTCAACGGCCACAAAATTTGCATTAATGTTCAAAATTTATCAGCTAAAGACAAATGTTGGTGATGATATTAGATATATTCTAGAATATGAGAGCTGCACTGGAGAGGGGGAATGAGGTAACAGACAAATCTATATTTGAGCAAAAATATACTCAACTGATCTCACTGCAACATATACTTCCTCCTAACTAGGCACAGCTCATGAAAATGCTGAGAGTTATACATGTAATTACATTCAGTAAACTACTTCATATTCCAAAGTAGTTCTACGTTTATAAAATTTTCATAGGTTCATAGAATCAGAGCCCGGTTTGGGTTCGAAAGGACCTCAAAACCCATATAGTTACAACACCCTGCCATGGGCAGGGACACCCTCCATTAGACCAGGTCACCCAAAGCCACATCCATCCATCCTGGCTTTGGACACTTCCAGGGAGGGGGCAGCCACAGCTTCTGCGGGCAACCTGTGCCACCGTCTCACAGACCTCAGAGTGAAGAATTTCTTCCTTATATCTAATCTACATCTACGCTTTCAGTTTAAAGCTGTTACCCTTGCCCTATCACTACAGTCCCTGATAACCAGTCCCTCTCAAGCTTTCCTGCAGGCCCATTTTAGGAACTGGGAGGCTGCAATAAGGTCTCCCCAGAGCCTTCTCTTCTCCAGGCTACACAAGCCCAACTCTCTCAGACCGTCTTCACAGAAGAGGAGGTCCAGCCCTCTGATCATCTTTGTGAGCCTCCTCTAGGAGGAATAAAGTTCCATAAAGGTCCTTCTTATTTTGGGGACCCCAGAGATGGATGTAGTACTACAGATGGGCTCTCACCAGAGCAGAGGGCAAGAATCACCTCCCTTGACCTACCTTCTTTTGATGCAGACAGGATACAGTTGCCTTTCTGGGCAGCAAGTACACATTGCCAGCTTGTATTGAGCTTTTCACCAAGCAACACCCCAAAGTCCTTCTCCTCAGGACTGCTCTCAATCCATTCTCTGCCCAGCCTGTAGTTGTGCTTGGGATTACCCTGGCCCACGTGCAGGACCTTGCACTTGGACTTGCTGAACTTTAATTGGCACAGGTCCACCTGTCAAGTGACAAGGTCTGGATGGCATCCCTTCCCTCCAGTGTGTCAGCTGTACCACACAGACTGGTGTCATCTCACAGCCCATGTCGCCAACAAACATGTTAAACAGCGCCGATCCAGACACCAACGCCTGAGGAACGCTACTCATCACTGGTCTCCACTTAGATATCAAACCATTGACCACAACTCTTTGAGTGCAAACATCTAACCAATTCCTTATCCAGAGTGGTCTACACATCAGATTAGAGATTTACATTTAGAGGTATGGATGTCATGCAGGACAGTATCAAATGAGATGAGATGACATCAGTCACTCTTCCCTTATCTACCACTGATGTAACCCTGTCATATTTTGTCAAGCATGATTTGCCCTTAATGAAGTCTTGTTGTCTGCCACCAGTCACCTCCTTATTTTTCATGTGTCTGAGCATAGAAGGTCCTCCTCCTGCCAGGAGGACCTGCTCCATGGTCTTTCCAGACACAGGTGTGAGATTGACTGAGCAGTTTGCCCCAGGTGGTGGGTTTTTTTTTCCTTTCTAAGAATAGTGGTTGTATTCCTCTTTTCCAGGCACTGGGAATTTCACCATACTGCCACAGCTTCTCAAATATGATCAATAGTGGCTTCAACTTCATCCATTCAACAATTACCTCAGGACCTCTGGATGCATCTTATGCATCTCCTATGGACTTGTGCACCTTCAGGTTCCTTAGATGGTCTTTAACCTGATATAATTCTTATTTAATTTTATCAGGGCTTTAGCTTTCACGATCAGATTCCTAGATGCTTTGTTTCTCCGTATTCCTCCAGGCTACCTTTCTGCATTTGAGTTTGTCCAGGAGCTCCCTGTTCATCCTCTTGATGTTTTAGTCTGACTTCCTCTTTGTTGGGATGCATCACTCCTGAGTTTGGCAGAGGTGATCCTTGAATACTAGCCAGCTGTCTTGGGCCTATCTTCCCCCCAGGGCTTTATCCCATGGTACTCTACCAAGCAGGTCCCTGAAGAGGCCAAAGTCTGCTCTCCTAAAGTGCAGGGTAGAGAACTTGCTGTGTATCCTCCTCTGCCCTAAGAATCTTGCACTCCACCACTTCATGGTCAATCCACCACTTCATGGCCACTGCAGCCAAGGCTGCCGTTGAACTTCACATTCCCCAACAGCCTCTCCTTGTCGGTGAGAACAAGGTCCAGCATGGTACGTGTCCTTTTTGCATATAGAAAATCCTAATCTAGATACTCAGATGTCAAAAAAAGTCCTTTGTGAATACAGTTAATTCCATTTTTAAATACAGTAGATATTACAATAGCAAAAGAACTCTTTTGTCAGTACAATATACATCTTCCTTGGAAGATCTGAAGGGTTCACCAGAAAAATCTCATTAAGTGATGACAGAAAGCAATACTTCTGATATCCATGATAAATACGCAAGACACAAAATAAATTCTCTATTGTCACCTCATGAATGAATGTGAACATGAGGTTTTTTTAAGTGCTGGATGAGTTCATAATATCTCCCTAAAGGTTTATTTGAACTTTACCAGAGAGGAAGAATTATTTGCCTGGCCACATTTTATTACTTATAGCACAGATTAGAAGGAGTCTTCCTTCTTCCTGAGACATATTGCAGGTCTCTGCCAATGTCTCCTGAACACCCTTCTTTTGCAAGAGTCTTCCTTCAAATATGGGAAAGGTGACCCCATGTAGATGAGGAATGACATGCAACAAAAAACCTTAAGCATCATTAGCTATGGAGATCACACTGTTTTAGGCAAATTACCAATTTGTACCAGACTGCTACTGAGTGAGCAGTCTGCTGGAATGTTCAATGTTCTCTCCCAAATGTAAGTGCAAGTCAGGAATATGTCTATGAGAAATACACGTTGCAGGATCAGCACAAAAGCGCACCACGCATACAAATTCAAAAAGCCGTCCTTAATTCATGGAAAAGCACTTTCCTCATTTGCTTCTTTGAACAAAAATTGTTCTCCTCAGACAGTAACGGATATGAAGAATTTTCCTAGGGATCACCAGATTCAACATATTATGTAAATGATGGAATTCATAACTTTTCTCCATCTAAAATGTAATTACAACTCTTCTCTGTGATATAGCAACAGACAATCCTTCTCTGCAAGGAGACAATCCTAATCAGGTTAACCTGAATTTTGACATTGATTTGCATAGGAAAAATATTGGGACCCTGACTACTTATGCATAAAACAGCAGTTATTTGCCCCTAAGACATTTCCTGCATCGGTGCTGATCTGTCACCTTGCATGACTCTCCCAGCTTCCAAATTGAGCTTCTGAAGTGGTCTGATTTTCACATTACTGTTCCAAAGTCAGCAGCTATTACTCATAACTAATATAATATGACAACACTCCTCAGTGTCCCACTCTTCAAATGCCCTTAGTAATTGCCATCATTCAATATTTAGAATTATGCATGCTGGGAAAATGCAGTTCATAAGTATAGTGTCTGTTATGCACACAGGTTCCTCTCAAACCTTTATTCTTGAGGTCTTAGAGGTAATATGAGTTCTGCAAATGGAAGTGCTTCAAGACAAATACGTTTCAAAGCAATGTTTTCTTCTACAGAGAAAATCTCTGAAAAGAGAATAGAGGAATTTTGACCAAATTGCCTTCTGTTTGTGATAAAGGTAGATCAAATCAGTTCACGTTACCTAAGCCACTCAGGTATGCCAACGTCCCATTAGAGTCAGGCTTGAGCTCTGCAACCAGCTTTGCTGACACCGTTCTAGACTACAGAAGAGGAATGCTGACAAATAATGACATATTATCACCACCTATGTTCTTCAAGGTGTGTCATGCTGCTGACCTGATCTTTCTTTCCCAGTGTCAAATATTTCTTTTATGGCAGCTCTTCTCCTGTAACAGACTCAGTTAATATCCCATTTCCCATTGGGCTTAAGGGCAAGCTCTGATTTTGCTGCCCTTTCTCACATAAATGGCACTTTTTCACATAACAGAAACACTGAATCTCACGGTACTTGTACAGTAAGTTTTCACATGAAATTGAGTCAGGGTGACAGAACTCAGACTGGCCAGTTTGGTAAAAGATAATAAAAAGTCTTTCTACAGATATATAAATAGTAAAAGGAGAGTCAAAGAGCATCTCCAGGCCTTACTGTATGCAGGGGAAACAACAGTGACAAGGGACAAGGACAAGGCTGAGTTACTTAACACTTTGCCTCAGTCTTTAATAGTAAGGTAGGATGTTGCCTGGGTATTCAGCCTCATGAGCTGGCTGACAGGGAGGGAGAGCAGATCACAGCTCCCATGATCAGTGTGGAAATGGTTAGAGACCTGCTTGGCCAGTTAGATATTCACAAGTCCACAGAGATGGGATCCACCAGAGGGTACCGAAGGAGCTGGCAGTTGTGCCTGACAAAAACCTTTCCATCATCTACCAGCAGTCCTGTCTGACTGGAGAAGTTCCACTTGACTGGAGGCTGGAAGTTTTCTACACCCATTTACAAGAAGGGTCAGAGGGAAGATCCAGGGAACTACAGGCCTGTCAGTCTGACTGCAGTGCCAGGGAAGATAACATGGTCTCTTCTGCCAAGTGACAGGTGATAGGACAAGGGGAAATGGCCTTAAGCTGCATCAGGGCAGGTTCAGATTGGATGTCATGAAAAGGTTCTTCACTGAAAGTTGTTGGGATGTGAAAGAGGCTGCCCAGGGAGGTGGTTAAATCACCATCCTGGATGGATTTAAAAGATGGGTAGGTGAGGTGCTTAGAGATATGGTTTAGGAGAGGACATGTACGGTTGGACTCAATGATCTTAGAGGTCATTTCCAACCTAGTCATTCTGTGATTCTGTGAATTGAGTCCTTCCTGTCTCAACAGGGCTTAATTCTCAGGTACACACCGCTACAGCCAGCAGTTGAAAAGATCTCAAAGCGGGTGCACCTACAAATGTTAGATCAAAACCAAGTCCATCCCACACACATTTCAATGTATACATACTGCAAATCCATTAGCACAGTGCAAATGAGGGAGACACGTGGTGTTCCCATTCATGGAAAAGATCTTCAGACTCCACCATTTACCATCAAATATTTGATAGAGTGTTATTTTATTCAGTGCTAAGAAGCACTGATGTCTCAATTTATTGCAGTGTTTCTAAGGGTAGAAGTCTTCTTTTCAGTATGGAGACCACCAGAAGAAGAGTATCTGAAGATACCCTTAAAATTATAAAAGAGAACACCAGTCAATTTCTGTGTAAGGTCACTGTCCTTGAAAACCTGTCCTGTTTGCATAGAGGGAAAAATAGAGAAAATTAGATTATTTTAAACACAAAATTGCACATCTAAGTGTCTTTACTCTGCACTAAACTATGTATTGTTTTAATTCTCTAGTTGAAATAATTGAGTGGACTCAAACATAATGAGTAAGTTAAACAGGAACATAAAAGAGTATTGCCAGAACTAACACAGCCCCATTTATTTAACGAGGCCTCTTCCCTTTCTGGGAATTTTGGTTTTCTTTGGTTTTTAAGTGGTTCTAAAGAAGCAGAAAAGAAATTAGGCAACAAGAAAAGTATGAATTGTTTAAATGTCTTAAGAATTGTCATATTTTCAGACAATACTTAATTGGAAGCACTGCAAATGCTGATGGAGAATGCAGAAGAACTTTAACTCCTCAAGCAAGCAGACAGCATATGCAGTTAAATGAGGACAAATTTAGAATGAGACTAAGAGGGAAAAAAAACCTCTAACAAACTCATAACCTTTTCCATTGATCAGAATACATAACAGTAAACTAAGAAAATATGGAAAAGGAGAATAAAGACTGTGAGACCAAATGTACATTGCTAACAAACTAATGTCTACACGGTTTTGATTGTGAAAAGGAAAGATCAGCTCTGTAAAGGGGACCGATTAGTCAAGATTCAAATTCTTCTTGCCTACATAAAGGTATAGTTTATAACAGGATACATAGTCTCCAGTCCTATGGGGAAAAAAATAATTCTGAAGAACAGTGGACATACTGCAGATGAGACAGACATCTAGAAAGCATCTAAGTAGAATAGTTATGAATAGGATCCAAATATCCTGAAAAACAGACAAATTTTCTCAGATCCAATTAGTCTTAAGGTCTCATTAGAAACCAGTTTGTAAAATAAATTATGGATAATTTATTACACACTGTCCCTTTTTTATGATGCTTTTAAAAAACAGCTGGTTTCTTTAAATTTAATGCCTTTTATTACAAAATTTCTATTGAAAATGTATGAGCCAGCCTGTTGCATCTTTCAGCACTAAGTTATAGGAAGACAGCAACTTTGTCACCCAGGAGAAGTACCTGAATTATTACTTGGCTCCTGGTGCCACTGATCCTGCATCCAAGTGAATCCCACGGTATTCATCATCAAAGCACATGGCATGCTCTATGCAGACTGCACTGGGTCTGGCTGAGACGGAGTTAATTTCCCCCACAGCAGCCCTCACAGTGCTGTGCTGTGCTTTGGTAGCAGGCGGGGTTTTGATGACACACCAGCATTTTGGCTACTGCTGAGCAGTGTTGGCACAGCATCAAGGCTGGGGCTGGACAAGATCTTGGGAGGGGGCATGGACAGGACAGCTGACCAAAGGGATATTCCATATCATAGGATATCTGCTCAGCTATAAAACCTGACAGTAAAGAGGACGAAAGGGGGAGCATTTGTTATTACATTTGTCTTCCAGAACAACCCACTATGCATACTGAAGCCGGACTTCCTGGGCAGTGTCAGGACATAGTCGGCTGATACCGAGTGGAGAATAAAGCTTTTGTTTTCCTTTCCTTTAGCTTTATATTGACGCATGAGGGGGTTTTCCACCTTAATTTCCCCAACCTGTGTCCTGCTGAGGAGGGGAGTGATAGAGTAACTCAGTGGACACCTAGCATCCAGCCAAAGTCAGCCTAGTACCTACTGCTAAATTATCTTTTAGGGACCCACACTGAGATTTCCTTAGTCCTATTTCCAACTTCTAAAAGATACATTCAGAGATTGCTTGAATATTTCTTTCCTTTATAAGGATTCTCAAACTCTTTACACAAGACTTAAAGGAAAGCTCAAGTACCCTTGTGAAAAACCTGAGGGCAAATTGCAGATTTTTTCAGACCACCCAGAAAGCTGGATGCTTCATCCTTTTCTTTAACCATACTGACTAAAATTGCACATAACAAAAGGCAGTTAGCACAGAAAAAGCCAGTCTTCTAATTTAGCACAGCTTTGTGAAAACATTATTCTTTCACTGTTGGAAAGCAAAGGGAAATGGTATCCACACTGTATTACTCCTGAAGAGGTTGCCGAGATATCTGTAGAGATGTACACAATGAAACTGATGTTCTAAATTACAAAACACTAACTCACTGAAAAACATAAAGAGGTATTTCTGGAAGCCAAAGAAAAAGCAGGCACTCTTATAGTGCTTTTATCTAAGCAATCACAATTCACAATTCCAGGCAACAGAAGCAGTAAAATAAGTATAATCAAAGCAACTCATCTGCCACTTGTCTAGATACTTTTAATAAATATTGTGGGGATATTTTTCCTAAGAAAGAGTCCTGATCTGTTAGTCTTTGCCAACATACTTTCTTCTGTAAGTCCTGACAGTGGGCAGGACTTCTCTGCAGTACACAAAATGTGTATTCTCTGCAATACAGAAAATGCACACACCTGCTAGGGTTAGAGGCAAAGGTGGACCTTCACCCAGAAAGCAATCATGTTATGGTTAGTTACCCTTTTCCTCATTAGCAGAACTGGCTTTAAACATCTGGTACAGACACATAGATCTTTAGGAAGACATGGCAATAATTTAGTTTCTAATTTTCAATAACATCCAAATATATGACCAAGAACACAGCTCAGAGAATGCCCTTCTGCTCCATATTTTCCCTCGGGGAGGGGTGAAGAAAAAGAAAATTAAGGCCACAACCATAAAGGAAGCACAGCAGAGGGCTCAAAAGCTGCAGCTGAAAAAATTATGTACAGCACATAACTCTTTGCTGATAGAAATGTGAAAGCTCAATATGTTAAGTCTGTAGCATCCACTTTAAGAGATCCTGGTGTTAGTTTGGGCCTTTGACCACACACCACAAGTATCTACCACCATTCACCTATGATTCAACACTGAATTCTTAAGCAACGTTTTTTGAGGGAGACAGAAAGTAATGTTCCCCCCCCCTTACTGAATTTGAAACCAAAACAGAGAGCTAAGTAACCAGTTTGAGTCCCAGAAAGAAGCTATCAAAGTCAAGATACCTCCGCAGCAATCTATGGAAAGTCTGCACACTGAGTAAAGGCAAATACTGCTTCCTGCCATCAGAGTAAGTTTCATCACTAACGTTTTCAGTGTGGATACTTAACACTGTCACTATTTAACTCCCACCAGCAATTACAGCCCTGTGCAGCTGCTTGCTCACTCCCCCGCAGTGAGATGGGGGAGAGAATCAGAATGAGAGTGAGAAAAGTCGTGGGTTGAGATAAAGACAGTTTAATAAGTAAAGCAAAACAAGGAATTCATTCCCCACTTCCCATGGGCAGACAGGGGTTCAGCCATCCCCAGGAAAGCAGGGCTCCATCACATGTAACAGACAAATGCCATCATTCCAAATGCTCTCCCCTACCTTCCTCTTCCTCCCAGCTTTATATGCTGAGTATGACATCACATGGTATGGAATACCACTTTGGTCAGTTGGGGTCAGCTGCTCCAGCTGTGTCCTCTCTCAATTCCTTGTGCAGCCCCAGCCTGCTTGCTGGTCGGGTGGTGTAAGGAGCAGCAAAGGCCACAGCTCTGTGTAAGCACTGCTCAGCAACAACAAAACCATCTCTGTTATCAATACTGTTTCCAGCACAGATCCCATAGTCACACACTACATACTGTGAAGAAAATTATCCCTATCCCACCCCAAACACCCACTACAATGTTACATTCTCCTCGTTTGTTTTTTTTTTATAGGCAGAACTTCCCAGAATGCATAACATTGTTTTCTGTTCATCTCTGCTCTTGTGGCCATCAAGGAAAAGTTAATCCTTTACTTCAGAGTTTTCACATTAATTTCCTCTCTGGACTAAGACCCAGCTGTTTCTGCACAAGGTAACAACCTAGAGTTCAACATTGCTGAATGTAAACATGGACAAATTGTGCAGTCATATGAAAGATCTCCAAAATGGGTATCTTGGAGAAATTAAGTTCTCTGAAAATTATTTTGTCTGATACTAGACAACCATCTCAAACATAAATTTGGATGGCTACACATAGGTAAGAAGATGATTTGTTCTCAAGTGGGTATGGAAATACACTTGGAGAGTACTGTCCCACCAAAGTGAGACTAAACCAGATCACTCAGGAGCCCAGCAACAGGAAAAGTTTCCCTACAACTCTACATGACTCACTTAATCCCTTCCTAAAAGGGATCACCTACTATGTCAACTACAACTTTCTCCGTACAATGAATCATCAACCACTACTTAGTCTCTGATACCAGTTGGGTGGTATTGATCCTAGACTTCTTTTTTTGTGATGAACAATAGGAACAAGAACACAACAATCAAGTAATTTCATGCAAACCACTTAATGGTCTTCTGGCAATAATGGCTTCAGCCCGCTGTTGACATGGCTGGAAAAGAACTAATGACTTAGGTAAGAAAGACTGTTTATGACATTGGCAATTCCTTTGCCCTCTACTTGCCCCCACTACCATCTTTCTAATACTTTAATCAGGGAAGAGGCTAAGGGAAGATGGTTTGTAATGCAGTAGCAGATACAGTGCTTCCAAAACTTCAGCTTCTAACCACAT
Source organism: Heliornis fulica (assembly GCA_013399135.1). NCBI lineage: Eukaryota > Metazoa > Chordata > Aves > Gruiformes > Heliornithidae > Heliornis > Heliornis fulica. The sequence continues at coordinate 228,911 of VXBZ01002515.1, read as the reverse complement.
TTCATTTTTAATAGCCATATCCCAGATTATTTATTTTTCAGACTGCAGCTTAAGTCATTTGAACAACTTTGTGAGCAATTTCCTTTACCCCATTTCTTCAGATATTTGAAGTCATTTCATAGGTACCAACTCTTTACATTATTTTCTAGCTCATCACTTTTTCTATCATTTTGACTTAGAACTCATTTCTTTGATGTATAATAATTTGTTGTGAGAACACAGGATATCAAAGGACAGAAATATCTTCATCATCTAATGTGCAGCATGATCTGCATGTCTGAAAGAAATGCTAAAGTATTATTTATGTTTTCTCCAAACCATCTCTCGCACAAGAGTCAGACTGGTACCACTCAAATTACAGCATACAATTCATTTCATATCAAAGAAACTCCATTTAATACCAGACAAGAACAACTTTTTGCTTTGCTTTGTAGAAAATCCTGTATTCTACACTGTACAGAGAAGTCACATAATTGTGACTTGAAGAAGAGATGTCACATAATTGTTCACTGTTCTTTAGATTAATCTGTAACATCATCCAGAACAGAAGATTTAGGTTCTACATGTAACATTTCTTCTATTTCTCCTTTTCTTGCTCCAGTTTATTTTTTCTCCTTCCTACCTCACTTTTCCTCTTTGGTGTGAAAGTAATCTCACTTAGCCAACTGAAACAACCTCTTTTCATTTCATTGTCAACCTGAAAGGTGGCTGATGAAGGTTTTCTGGGTCTTGGGCTGGATGCTAAGATGGCATGTTGCACCTGCCAACCCAACTAGTAAAGCTGCAAGCTAAAAATTGGCACCAACAATAAAAAGTGCAATAACAGCTTCTGCTGTTCTATTCTCTTTTGTGTCTATGTGCCTTGTCTTGTTCCAAGCCATACTGCAGCATAAACCTAGGAAAAGCAGTAACTTGAATCCACCTCAAATTTTCATTTTTCAAAAAAAGACATTGGATAAAGTCTTTAATAGCAGCTATAATATAGTTAAACAAGGGTGAAGAATTTCCTTCTAAAATCCTTTTATATAGAAAGGAAAGCCATAAGGGGATGCTGTTGAAGTCAAACTTTTACTTTTCATTGTATTACATATTTTCATAGTTACAGGTTTTTTTACATGTGTATTTCAAAATTTCACTTACTACATTATACTTCAATTATACTTTTTTTCCCCCTGTTTCTTTATTAAAAGAGTAAAGCAATCTCTAGTGGCCACTGTGGACTTAGTAGGCCAAGGTTTTAATGCCAAAACTTCACATCCTTAATATCGTATGAGAGTCATGCCAACACAACAGACCATTTAGGAATACTTGTGCCACTGAAATTAATACCATCAAAATTAAACTTGTTTTTAAATTGCAAAGGTAGTATGCATTTATGGAAATGTGGGTATTCATGCCTGTAGTGATGAAAGGCAAATATTGATTTCTTATTAAATACCAACCATTTTAATATTGACTTTATTTCATCACATACTATATCTCATTAAAAGTATCTGTGACAGTTCTGACAGCAAAATTCCATCTGATATTTGCTTTCCTTTCTTATAACTGCCCTTTTTTTATTTTTGCTATCTTGCCTTACATTTGCAATGCTAGCAGTTTCCATTTCATCCAGCCAAAGCAACATGTTCATTCAGAAGGTATCTTTAAAGATTGCCTTCCTCAGCATGTAAAAGTTGTTATTCACTTATGCAAGTGTCTAATTTTCCCCTACATTTGAAATTACGGAGTTTTTTTGAATGCTTCAATATGCTAGTGATGTGTTGTGTCCAAGTTTCTAGGTGAAAGGATATTTCGGGTATCTAGAAGTAACTCTAAGCTTTGGTACCCAGGAGCTCTTCCCCAGTCTTGGGTGAGGGTGTGAAACACGACTGTGTCCCACTAGCATGCCAGGACTGTCCTGCCCTTCTGCTTCCAGCCCATGTTCTTACATTCACTGGGAAACACAACACATCGGCAGCAGAGAGGGAAGGATGGGCATTCCAATCACAAGGACAGTGCCTGGATGACAGGGAGACAGGTAGTGCAGAACACAGTGTGCAGTAGACTTGCTTCTGAGTTTTCGAGATTTGAAGGTTTCCTACCATACTCACAGAATCGCCTGTGTTGGAAGAGACCCCAAGGTTCATCGAGTTCCAACCTCCCTGCCACAGACAGGCCCAGCTCCCTCAGCCTCTCTTCAAAGGGGAGGTGCTCCCAGTCCCCTGATCATCTTCGTGGCCTCCTCTGAACCCTCTCCAACAGCTCCACATCCTTCTTGAATTTGGTGCTCCAGATTTGGATGCAGCCCTCCAGATGGGGCCTCACAAGTGCAGAGCAGAGAGGGACAATCACCTCCCTGTCCCTGTTGGCCACCCACCCCTCCTCTGATGGAACCCAGGATACCACTGGCCTTCCAAGCTGCAAGAGCACACTGCTGGCTCATGTTCAGTTTGTCATCCACCAGGACCCCTAGGTCCATCTCCACAGGGCTACTCTCAAGGAGCTTTTCTCCCAGCCTAGATATATGTCTGAGATTCCTCCAGCCCAAGTGCAAGACCTTTATACTTTGCAGTGTTAAACCTCATTAGGTTCACCTGGGTCCACCTTTCAAATCTATCCAGATCCCTCTGGATGGCTTCCTTTCCTTCTGTTCTCGCTCAGCTAAACTTGCTGTGGCAGAGATCAGCTGCAGCATTCCCACAATGCTTCCTAGAAGAGTCTTTGCTCCATGTAATCATCCATCACAACAGATAGTGTTTGAGAATAAAAAAATTCTATGTCAAAGCCCAAAATGAGTCATTGATCTTCATGTGATAACCCTTGTTCTCTCCTTTCAACTTCTGTCCAAAATATTTGTTATTATCATTTGTTTCATTCTGTTCAATATAAAGTTATAAATCCATCCAGAAAATTATGGTGTTTTTCTATGTGCCTGCAAATATTTAGCATGCTTCTGGGCTCTGCAAGATAGCAATAACAATAATAATGACTACACAGTAGCCTCCAGCCCTAGAACAGCCTGCAAATGTTAATGCCAAATTAACACGCCAGTCTGCAACATACTTTTGAATTGCAATTCAGACAGTGGAGTTGAAATAGAAAAAGATTACAAGGCTAAATAAACAAAAAGCAAGAGTCCTTCCGAAGGACACAGATTCTTTTCTTCTTCAAAGCCAAAAGTCAAAATTGTCTGGTGTTTTTCACCATAAGCAAGATGCATTATTATGTAATATTCATCTAAAAATAACTAATTACACGCTCCTACTCCACAAGAAATGGGTACACATATGCTTCTCTCGAACCTCATATGCAACCACTGCAAAGTCTACATTTAACAGAGAAGGAAAGAATTTTTTGCTAGAATTTGGGCTAGCAGAACACAAGCTGAGCACGATGCAGAAGCTCACACAAGTGTGGCAGTACCCATGCTGCCACCCTTGGCACTTACTGAAGCACTGGGTGTGCTCATTTCCATATCAATGCGCCACATGTTTCTCCAAGACAAAGCTGTTTCACACCACTGCTGCTATTTGAACTTTGGAAATAAATTGAAAGGTCTCTGTATTATTGCTAAACACAATGAAACTCACACCTTTTGTGCACAGGATACAGTTAATGAACACTGCCCTTTATAGGGCCGTGTTACTGACAGCGTGCAGAAGGAGCGCACTGTAACAGAGCTGCGCTGTGCCGGAAAGACAAGCATCACTTTACATTCAGAATACAGGGTTATGCAAGAAATAGTGATGCCTTCCAGATTCAGAAGAAGATTATATTCACTGTAACTTTGTTAGCTTGCTTAATGAGCCCATAGCAAAACCCAAGAATCGACAGTAAAGTGAAATGTGATTTGTCCAAGGTCACACCAGGATCTGCAAAACCGTTAACAAGAGTCTGTTCTGCTTGAGTGTCCCCTCCTGTTTTATCAAGACCAAGGTTCTTCTTTACCCTACAGAGAAAGAAATACTTTTAAGACCTCTCACAAATCAATACTCAACTATATTGTGCTATACAACACACTAAGCTGCAAAGCATTAGGAAGGAAACCTAAAGCCTTCTACAGAAGCTGTATCAAAGGACCAGAAGCTTTGCCATGTCAAATAATGACGATGGGCACCATCGTGTCCAAGAGGGCAAAAGATGCCTCTCTCTTGAAAATAAAGAGTGAAAGTTTCAATGATGTAAAACAAAGAACATTTCAAACTACTTCTTGTAGCTAAGAGCAAAATAACCATTTTTAAACTTGAGACTTCAAATGCATATAATGAAGGCATTGAATATGACTCCTCAATCAAAACGTCTGAAATCTCTGCCATAATAATTTTATTTAGATTGAAAAGAAATCATGTAGTCTACTATTCAATTAACAATAATTCTTTATTCTTTATACTCCCTGGGTTTTCCTTACAAAGTTCTTTTCCTTTCACATTGATTACAGGGGGGGAAAAATTAACAGAAACCTTATTAAAAAAAAAAGTACATTCAAAGATTACCTGTCAACTTTCAGCAAGTTGAATTTTATTTCATCACAGAACAGCCAATCAGAATAATTTTTTTCTTCTATAGCCTTTGAAGAGTAGATGCTTTTAGATGCTTTTAAGAAAACAGAAAGTGTGTCTGGTATTTTTGTTCTGCAGCACCAGCAGGACAGTGGGTCTCTAAGCTCAAAGAATCACAAAAGGGTTGAAGTTATAAGGTACATCTCAAAGCCATCTAACCCAGACCCTGCTTAAAGTAGGGTCAGCTAGAGCATTTTACTCAGGGCTGTGTCCAGTCAGCTTCCCAGTATCGTCAAACAACTGCCTCTCTGGGCAACCTATTCCAGTGTTGATCACTATCACAATAAAAAATGTGATTTCTTATGTTCAGATGGATTACTCTGTACTTCCATTTGTGTCCTCTGACTCTCTTCCTGTCATTGGGCAGCACTGAAAAAAGCCTGGATCCAGCTTCTTTGCACCCTCCCATCAGGTACTTCTGCACGTGGATAAGACTGAACAATCTGAGCTCTCTCAGCTTCTCATTGTCAGATTCTTCAAGCCCATAATCATCATCACAGCCCTTTACTGTACTTGTTCCAGTATGTCTCTCTCTCTCTCTCTCTCTCTCTCTCTGCCCTGGTCAGGCCTCACCTGCAGTACTGTATCCAGTTCTGGGCTCCCCGGTACAAAAAAAGACCGGGATCTCTCCTGGAGAGAGTCCAGCAGAGGCCACAAAGATGATTAAGGGCCTGGAGCATCTACCCTATGAGGAAAGGCTGAGTGAGCTGGGGCTGCTCAGACTTGAGAAGACTGAGAGGGGATCTCATCAATGTTGATAAATATTTGAAGTTGGGAGACAAAGAGAGATGGCCAACCTCTTTTCAGTGGCCTGTTGGGACAGGACAAGGGGCAATGGTCACAAGCTGGATCACAGGAGGTTTTGCACCAATATACAAAATAACTTCTTCACAGTGAGGGTGACAGAGCACTGGAACAGGATGCCCAGATTCAAGACCTGTCTGGATGACTACCTGTGCAATCTACTCTAGGGAACCTGCTTTGGCAGGGGGGTTGGACTCAATCTCTCAAGGTCCCTTCCAACCCCTACAATTCTGTGATTCTGTACTGGGGAGCTCAGAAATGGACACAGCACTCCAGGTACTATTCACCAGTGCTGAGCAGAGAGGAAGGATTACCAACCTCAGCCAAGACCACTGGCCTTCTTTGCTGCAAGGGTACATTGCTGCTTCATGTCCAGCTTGATGTCCACCAGGATCCCCACAGTCATTTCTGCAAAGCTGACTTCTAGATGGTTAGTTCCCATCCTGTACCGGTTATCCCATGGAGTTACACCTCCACAGGGGCAGGACTTAGCACTTCCCTTTGTTCAATTTCCTGAGACTCCTAACAGCCCATTTCTACAGCCTGCTCAGCATCCTCTGAATGGCAGCACAACTGCCTGGTATATCTGTCAACCACTCCTCACAGTTCTGTATTGTCCATCAATCTGAGAAAGGTGTACTTTGTATCATCAAGGTCATTAATGAAGATGCTACTTCACCAGTTTTTATGTTATGTGAGACAGTGTCAAAAGCCAATAAGTCAATATAAACAACTTCCATTGCTCTTCCCTCAGCCACCAAACTCAGCATCTTATAACAGAAGTTATCAGGTTGGTCAGACATGATTTTCCCTTCTTAGATACTACTCTTAATCAACTTTTTGTCCAGAAATAGTTTCCTGAATTATTTCCTCCATCACTTTGTCAGGGACTGACATTAGGCCTGTAGCTCCCCAAATACACCTTCTTGTCATTCCTGAAATAGGAAGTGACAGTTTCTTTTTGTCAGTCCACAGCAACCCCCCACTAATCTCCAAGACTTTCCAAAGATGATCACGAGCGACACTGGCCCACTCCCTCAGCATTCATGGACATATCCCACTGGGTTGCCAGACTTGTCCAGTTTAAATGTTACCCAACATTTACCTCTTTCACCAAGGTAAATCTGCCTTTCTCCAAACTTTTCCACTGATCACAGCGGACAGAATCCATGAAAACTGATTTTACCTGTAAAAACCAAGACAAAGGCAGCAGGGAAAGTAGGACGCCAGTGGAGTATCGTAAAGTCTACCTATTTTCAAAATTACACATTCTATTCTTTTTCTAGCGGGTAGTCAGGCGTCAACGAGTCTAGCTGTCAGTTTCTAGGACAATTTTGCCCAAGCATCAATACAATCAATTATGAGAATAGTTCTGTACATCCCTGTTCATTCTTACTTAAAGATACATCATTAGTAGGAGTTGGTAATAACAATTACTTGAACATTTCAAAGATAGCCTAAGATGTACCCAGCTAGGACAGAGGCTGAAAATGCTGATGGTGAGAATAAAAAGCAAGGAGGAAGGGCCCAATTTGTTAGTATCTGTCACAGGAGAGAAGCAAACGTTACAACACATACTTGCAGTTCATCACCATACAGTTCATCAGTTTATGTGAAAATACTGGCCATAACACCTGCAAGTTCCTTTACCCAGAAGCGATCCCAGAGAAAGAAAAAATTCCTGTAACTCAAAGTAGGCCTAGCCTCTGAAAGGAAGGAGTTTTTCAACTCCTTAGACTCTGCTGCTTCTGCTTTCTTACTTGAGGATTCCCATACAAGAGAGAAGCACAACAGGCAGAGCAGAACAGAAAGCTGGGAAGATCCATTTGTAGCTTGGTGGATTGCCAGAGTAATACAAAGAAACTAAACTATTATCTGTGAATCTTGTATTCCACAAAAAGTCTATTCCATATTAAGGCTATTATCAGTATACCACCTTGAAACCAACTGAGGTGTAAAACTGTATTTTGAGTAAAGTTTCTGGGAAGCATCATAAAATAACACATAAATGTTACCAGGCTGCAAGTAATCAGTTAGGAGACAAAGGGGCAGTCAGTATCTCACACCCGAGTGTTCTGGACAAGGGTCAAATCTGAAATTCAAAACCTGTGCTAGAACAGAGCCCTAGAAACCATAAAAGATCAAGAGTCAAGAAAGAAATGGACTTTGGGAGAGCCTTCTCCTCAGTGTGGCACTCTAAACTCTGAAGGAGGAGTGCAGGCTACCAGGAGCCCAAACTGTTAATCATCATGCAAGATGCCTTGTGGTGATTTCAAACTCAGCTTTAACAGTCAGCCACAGATGAGTGAACTGCAGAAATTCAGACCAAAGCAACAAACCAGGGCCTGTAGTGACAGGTCAAGGGGTCTCATCCAAGTCACAAATTTCACCGTATCCCGATAAAGTTCCAAATCCCATTGAAATGAGAGATTGGATGCCTGAATTCTTCTGAAATACAGTGGAATTTAAGTGCTTACATCCAATTGAAATCTAAGAGATTTGAGTGCCAAAATACCACAGCCTGATTGAAAATCTCCCTTCATTGTTTCACATGATCACAAAGGCAGGCGGAACTTAGAAAGCATATTGCATTATCCCTCAACTAGTACAGTAAAGGCTACATTTAATTCAATAACAGATTATCCCAGAGTTCCCAGCTATAGGATTATTTGTGGGTTTGTTGTTTGGGGGTTTTTTACAACAGAAGAGGGAATTGCTGGACTGCTGGTGTTATATAATTAGCAGTTCTGTCATTATTCCCAGTAGAGAAAGTGCTGGGTATTTCAGAAAGGTTGCATAAAGTTCTTTTATTTTAATAGGCTTTTCTGATTCAGCAAGCCCCACCCCCTAAACAAGGTTAAACTAAGCTAGCTAACCAGATGGCATTATTAAAAATCATCTCTCAGGCACAAGATTATGATGACCTGACAGATTTTGATCCTCTGGAAAACCAAATAGCTAGTGGTTGGCAGCAGAACAGGGGTGGTATCTGGTACCAACATGTGCAGGGCAAAAAGAAAGAAAAAATAAAAATAACCACACAACTTTCCAGGGCAGCCCAGTAAATACTTTCCAGTCTCTTAAGCATCCAGTAAGTAGTTTTGCTGTCCCTTCGACTGGATGAAGGTGAAATGCACAGCATTGCCACAGGGTGGCTCAGCTGGCCTGCAGTGAAGCCACACTTCACTGTGAAGCTCTGTTTACACAAGCAGCTGAAGCGAGGCAGTTCAAAACTTCACGGATTGCTACAGCCAGAGAGCACAGGCAAGAATGTAAAGAGAGGAAAGGCACAGACCCTATTTTAATTCACCTTAATCCTGCATAGCTTCTCAGTGAGGCAACAGTCTTTCCTGGTGACTTTGAGGGTGAATTGTGCGTTGTGGCGGGAAGGCACTGAGCCCACATTCCTCAGCAGCCAAAAAAATCCACTGACTTCCTCGGAATTTCCAAATCACCAAAGAAATGTAGGCTCATGCTTTGCTCCTACGTCTGCTCACCGTGGTGAAAAACGTTCTGCACTCTTCAGAGGATTTTGGGAAAGGCTCCCTGCTTAATCACAATGTCATAGAGAAAACTGACCTTACGTTTTTTCGGGTGGAGGGGAAGGAAGGGGGCTGTTAAAAACAAATTTTATCTTAACCTGTACAATGTCATGTCAAAAACTGCTAGGATAACTGAACAGCAGATTGAAAAACACACATTTATAACTATCAAATGGTTCTAGAAATGAAAAACATCTCATTTGCTTTTAAAAACTAATTTAGGATGGGTAGGGGAAAAATAAGATCAAGAATCACTACAGTAAAAAAAAATAAACATGAATATACAAATAAATTATTCTAATGCTCAGATCTGTTCTGATACTCTAGAAAAAAAGTGTTCTGCACAACTGGCAGTTAGGGTTCTGGTTCTTTTGTTTCTAGCATTTTTTTTTCTCCTTTGCTGCTCTGCATTAGAATATTTTTTCATCTTGAGTGAGACAAAGTTTAAAGTTCATAGTAATTGCATGTTCAGCCCATCAGGTTCATCAATGCAATTTTCAAAATGCATTTAAATATCTTCTGATTTCATATATGAATTTCAGAAATCCAATGTATTATCACTTAAGAGTACTACATATTGAAAATAGAATTGGGAATCTAAAGAGAGAATTAGATCCAGAAAAAGCTCCCCACAGCACGGCTCTGAACTAGACATTCCCAAATGTCTAGTTTCAGCTCTATTAACTGTACTCATGATGAATGCTAACTACCCACAGTACTGGAGGAAACCACTTGAAAGACCAACATCCATAAAAATCACTAAGTTCAAAATTAATTCCAAAGAGTCCGATATATTGCTGAAATAATATTACACGGGAAAAAAAGCAAAGAACAAAAATCTCTAAACCCCAAAGAATATAAATCAGCAGAAGAATTACTCTTTGGTGGTAACAGTAGCCCCCAGAGCAGTATATACTGAGAAAGGGAAGGCAACAGACCTCTATATTACTACTGGTTGCAATCAGATCAGATCACTTTACCAGTATAGTTTCACTACACCACTTGTGTGTCCACATCCCATGCAGAAAGTATCAGGTTTATGATATACAAGCAGATCAGTTCTGCAGTAGTTGAACAAGACGGACAATATGTTCTGGAAGCATCTAATGGCTTCCAGACACATGAACACAAGACAGATGTTGGGCAGAAGCCCCAGCCAGCGTTCTAGCAGGCAGCTAACACCACAAAAGCCTCAAATACTCAAGAACATTCCAGAATCAAAGCAGGGAAAGGCAGCCCCATAAAATGGAGAGCATGGTTCCTGCCAGATGGAAAACTCAATGTTTCTGAGACACTCTAGGATTCACAATTTTATGTGACACATAAAAGCAAGAAAGAAAAGGCACCTTCAGAGCACCAGGTGTGCTGCACCCAACTCTTCCAGAACATCACACGGCTGTTTAAACACAGGTCCCAATGAGGCCGCGAGGTACCGGTTTATCCCATGAGCGCTTACGACTTCTGAGAACGGTGCCTTCCTCCTGCCCTCTCTAGCACCTTCAGCCATCACTTTTTACCCACGAAGTTTCACGTGGCGCCCGTTATACTGCCACCCGGACACACGTCGCGGTACGTCAGGGCTTTACGGTGGTGCCACGCGAGATCACGCTAACACCCCACGCTTGACGGAGTTCCCGGGGTTTCCGCGCCCGAGGATCCCATCCCGCTCCTTCTCCCCGCGGAGCCACGGAACTACAGCACCCGAGATGCACCGCGGCCGAGCCCCGCCGCGAGCGGCCCCGCGCTGCCTGCCGGGAAATGAAGGCCTGCGCGGCCGGCGGGTCTCGCCGGTACTTACTACGCGGGCCCCGCCCGCCACACGCCA
>VXBZ01002515.1:64486-217731 GCA_013399135.1 Heliornis fulica | reverse complement strand
GCCGGTATCTGAAGCCTTGCGACTGGGCAGCTGCGCTAGCCCGGCCCCTCCGGTACCGCTGAGCTCGGCGGCCGCTCCTGGAGTTACGTAAAGCGGCTCCCTGCCGGCGTAACGTCCCGCGGGCGGGAGCTGCGTCCCCTCCACAGCGGTACCGCGCACCCGGCCAGCGGCGTAAGCTCTGCGCTCCGCGCGGCTCTGCCCGCCCGGCGCCGGGGGTGGTTCCCTCCGCCTGAGGGCTGTGCTAGTGGGGGCTGTTAGATCGGGAGGTGACTGACGGGGTGTTCTACTCGGTTTTCACCTGCATCCGAGCCGTTAAAGCGCAGGCAGAGGTAGGCAGCGTCACCGCGTCCTGCTCTGGACTCGGAGAGTTACTTCGGTGACGGATTCTTTGGGGCGGGAACTGCCCGTGTGCGTGGGTGACATACAGGCCCCTGTCTTGAGTTCGTAAACAGGTGAAACGTGGCATTGGCTTGATTGAAGTCGACACAAAATGTTTGTTTTCTTAGAAAATGACATAAAACCTAACTCGGCAAGCTGTCTGTCCAGATCCTGCACTAGCCCTTCAGTTGACATTCCGTGGCAGCGCTTAAAGCCTGAACACCAGCAGTCAGCCTGACGGCATTGCCCAAACACAGAGGTAATACACATAACCGGATCATGGACAGTGTTGTATAGCTAAACGTCTTCTAAATCCAATTAGAACTGTTAACTAAGGCTTGTTTTTTTTTTTTTTACTTAATCTATTATCTCTGAATTGCGTAGCTTACATTCTTCTCGCTGAGCATACAAACCACTAGCTTAAAAGGGTTTGGATTGAGAGAGCTGCAAACCAGAGGCAAACCCTTTTGAAGTGGTTTTATTACAGCCTGTTTGCTTCGCCCGCAGAAAGGGAGGTGGCTGTTGTAAACACCCACCGGGATGAGTTGGTGTCATGCTGTTTTTTAGCATGTGACAGGGGAGTTCCTGGGACTCTGTCCTATCCTGTTTCAGAGTTAGCAGTTCAGTATTTCTAGCAAAAGTTCTCTTTATTTCCTTCTTAATTTACAGTTGGGAATCAAACTGAATAAAATACAGGTTCTGAACAGGAGACAAATTTCTTACAAAAAAAGTAATGTAAGTAAATATCTAGCTAAGAAAGAGAGTGTGGTCACTGGCTTATCTCTTAGGTGTCATGAGCTGTTTGTTCTGAAAGTTGGTGTGGTGCAATGATTCTGTGTGATACCAGTACACAGTGAAGCCTGGGTAGCTGCAGGCTGTGCATCTAAATCTTCTTCTGCACTGCACTGACATAAGTAGGGAGTGATGTTGTTTGTCCAGAAGTGTTCCAACTGAGTATTTTCTGTTACTTCTATTGTATGAGTTGGCAATAAACTACTGTATTGGAAGGAGAGGCTGGAGTCCTAAGGTTACGACCCTCACTTGCACATTGTATTCTTTTTCTGCAGCTTTGGTAAAGTGCAAATGAGTGCTGTTTTAAATCCTGTTTGTGATTCATAGCATGTGAACATTTTAGATAATGGAATAATTTCGTGCTTTTACAGTCTAAGATGGACTTATATATGTATATGAGTCTGCTAAGTTCAAATGTAGTATCTTTGTTTCTTTTTCTGTTTTCTTAAAAAAATAATCAAAATAGATGACATTGTGTACCTTTTGCTCACTTCACCTGATGCTTCTGTTACTCAAAGAATACACTTCTGTTATTTTTCAGAAGTTTAGGAGCCTCTACCAGTAATGGTAGAATCAGAACCATTTATTTATCTATGGGTGTGCTTAATGTGTTCGTTTGAGCTAAGAATGTCCTTTAGAAATAAATACTGTGATCATCGCTATTTAATATGCACTGACACACAATTTGGGGTGTCTTGTGGTGTGCAAAAGAATCTAAAACAGAAAACACAGCCTGGGAGCAGACATAACACAGTTTAGCTGCTAATAAGCATTCAGTCAATGGTACCAAATTATAGCTAGTCTGATATAAAAGCTGTTGAAGCATGTATAGGGTAGATGTGTGATTCTTAACACCAAGTGCTTTGCAGATGTGTTTGTGTTAAGGAGTGCTGGTTGCCAGTATAGGTACAGCCTTTCAGTAACACATGCATTTAAGAGAGGTAGTAAATGTGTTCAAGATAGTACTTCTTTAAAGTGAAATACAAGTCTTAAATTCTAGAAAAGAGATGGTTCACATTACTGTAACTGGTGAAAATGTGTGGTTTGGGTGTAGTTTTTTTTCTTTTCCAAAGCTTTATTTTCTAAAAAGTGCCAAAAAGCACAGGTTTTTTTTTTTCCTTTTCAAAGTTCTAACTACCTGGTGAACTTAACCAGGTTCCCTGCACTGTGGGCTTATTTTCCTTTCTGAGTTCAGATTCATAAAGTCATGCATCAGACTATAATAACCATTTTCTATTTACAGATCCTATGATTTTTGCCAACATGGACTCACTTGGGTTCTTCTGTTCACAGAGATTTAATCCCACACTTCCTGGGAACATAGCTGCATGGAGCTTTGTTTAAGGGGATGCTCACAATTTCTTATGCTGGTAACATGGAAGAGTTCACTTTCAGCAACAAGTGAAAAAGGAGTTTGATGTTCAGGTTTTTGTATAGATGGTAATACTGCTAAAGAAATTTACCAGAGGATACTGGATGTCTCTATTTCTACATCTATGTAAAAATTATCTACAAATTTCTTGTTTGAGGCAGAAAACATTGGGATACAGGTGGAAAAGGGGATTTAAATTTAGTCTAGCTCCAAGAGAATGTATTCTCTCCAAAGCAGGTGTGACTTGCTTCTCTCAAGTGAGGCTGAAGCACGTCGGCTGTTGGACTGTGAAGTTAAGTAACAACCAAACACAGCACTGTGCTGGTCAGGTGCACGATTTGGACTGTGCAGCAGCTTTTACTGCAGCAAAGTCAGTCAGCAGGGGTTTACCATACTGACACTTCAGCTCCCTCAGATGCTGCCAAGTGTCCAGCCTCACCCCACAGTGAAGCAGAGGTCCCCGTGTGGAGACACTGCCAGTTTGAAATTTCTTTTTAGCTCATGTCCCCTGAGCTTTGAGACATACAGTGTGTGAACATTTCCCTACACAGCTGTAAGAATGAGGAAGTTTGGGTTTTTCCCTTCACTCACAGAATTATTTTAAGAGCATTTTTCATTCTGTCTTGTTCATGCTGGTTCATTTCATGTTTCCTTATTCATATTCTCTAATACTTATTTAGAGCAGGAAAATAAAGGCATTACTTTACCCTTGCAATTAGGAAACTCATTTGTTTTTTTCCCTCAGTACATTGAGATACATAGATATATGACATGAATCAGGTTGATAATTTCCCATTTCACAGCTGCCTGCAGCAGCTGATTAGTGTACTCTTGGGTGAAATGGGTGGTGACTCCAATCTTATTAAGCCATAGAGATGACATCTAATTTGCATCTTGTAAGAGCTCTTTGGATATTTTGTTAAAAAGAAGAGATGGTGCTTTTTGGTAGCTTGAGACTGCTGTGTTTTCTTTTGCTTTTTTAGAAATGTACACACATGCACACAAAAGATTAATTTTAGCTTGAAATGGTTTTCTTAAAGAAAATATATCAAATCTTTTATTTATTTTTACCCTGAACTTGTTATTTACATTTTAATGTGCAGGAATAGAAAACTAGCTGCTATTACAATTCTGCTTTTGATGTGTCTGCTTGTAAAACTTAATTGCTCCATTCAAGCTGTGGAAAATGTGCCCAGTTAACATTGTTACAAATGTTTGCAGCATTATATGCGACAGAGTTGTTTTGAAAAAATATTTTCCTTAGAAACAGACCCATTGTACTTAGGTGAAAAACATATTTGCATACTTTTAAATATTCAGTGAAGTTGCTTACTGTGTTGTCTTTTGATTCATGTCATGCATATTACTGCATGCAAGTTCAGCTCATCTTGTCTGCTCTGGTTCATACAAAAGCAATTCTGAGAAAAGCTTTTGTACTGTTTATCGTAAACAGTCACTAAAGCCACTTCAGCTTCTTGGAGTATACCTAAAAATTGCTGACTTTTGCAATAAAACAAAATGCCACTTAGTTCTAAAGGACAAAAGATTTCTGTATTTCATAATCAAACTTTCTAACTTTTTATTTTAATAGCTGTGAAAGAGAATGTAAAGCTCTGCAAATCGTGGAGATAAGATTTAAAAGCAGCATTTTCTATGAAGGGAAATTTGTCATGAAAATATTTAACCTTTAATATTGCTATGTAACATCTCATTGCTGATACAAATTATTCCAAAGCTGTGTTGCTTTTGCTTAAAAATTAGAACAATATTGTCTGTCCTTCACTGCAGATACTGTTATTGAAAAGAAGAAAAAACATGGATTATACAGTGAAAGAACCTTAAACTCCTGGACCAAAAACTGAGGGTGGCTTTTTTTTCATGAAGGATGGCAACACCCTACGTTCCTGTTCCTGTTCCTATTGGAAGTTCATCATCCAGCTTTACAAACAGAAACCAAAGAAGTTCTTCTTTTGGGAGCATCTCGACGAGTTCCAGCTCCTCAAAAGGACAGCTGGAGGACTCTACCATTGGTAGTTTTAAAAAGATGAGTGTGCCTGACCAGATTGGTTCTACGTCATCTGTGTGTAGTAGTCCGCTTGTTAGGACTAAATTTACAGGTATGGATACATCCATAGAATACTGTACTCAGCCTGAAGAAGACATAGAGCAGAATACAGATTCCAGGAGCTGGGAGGATCGACCATCCACGCCTACTATACTGGGTTATGAGGTGATGGAGGAAAGGGCAAAATTCACTGTAAGTTTTGGGGATAATATAGTTCATCCTGTAATGACAAGATAACAATTGAATGTACTTTGCATTTTCTTTCAGTAATTAATCCTGCAGTTCAGGGATGTTGGAGCACTTTATAAATACCTATTTAGCTTCAAGTGCTGCTGTCTGACAGGAAAATCTCATTCCCATTTTACAGGTGGGAAAACGTAAGACTCGTAAGCAGTCTTTCCTGTAATCCTGCATGTGGAATAAAAGGGATTAAT
The DNA here is from genome assembly GCA_013399135.1 of Heliornis fulica. NCBI lineage: Eukaryota > Metazoa > Chordata > Aves > Gruiformes > Heliornithidae > Heliornis > Heliornis fulica. The sequence continues at coordinate 212,690 of VXBZ01002515.1, read as the reverse complement.
TCTATTTCAGGTGTCTGCTTCAGGTTTCCACTGGAAAAATCAGGAATTCCTTGCAAATCTACAATTCCCTGTGAAATTGAACTTGTAGAAGTTCTGGGTAGTTAAACATCCTGAAGTATAGTTTTTTTTATTTTAAATTAATTATAAGACACCCTGATACTTGCCTTTGGCGGTTATTAGTAACATTCGACATTGGCATTAGAGTGCAGTGGGGTTTGTGCATTCCTAGGTTTAGTTTCTAATATGGCAAGTCTGTTGCAGAAACAGCAGAGTGAGTTGTCACATATGTAGTATCTCCTGACAAAACATCAGCTTAACTGATTTTTTTCACAATATATTGCAGCTGATTTTCTTTTTCTACGTGCCATAAATAAGATGTTTGTGCATTTGTTTTTGTGAATGTGGTCAAAACATTTCTTTGAGGTCATTCAGCAGTGCTTGTGGGACTCATGGCAGCATTTTGTTACTAATTGCTTAATTATGTTACTTCAGGACATCATTACTCACAATTAGGTAAGGAGGAAATAGAAAAACTTTTTTTCCTCTGTGTTCTTTTAGATTAGAAAAGGGTGGAAGCTACTGCCCTTATGACAGTTCAAATAGTAGCAAAATTCTCATTCTTTTTTGCAAAGAATTAATGCTGCTTAATTATTTGAGAATGGTTTGTCACAAGTTTTTCAGTTTCTAACATGTTCGTGCATGGTAGCATACAAGAAGAGCCATTTTTTTATGTGTAGATTAAAAGATTCCTTTAAAACCAACAATTAATACTTCTGTATTGATAATGATTAGTCTGAAAATACGCCAAGGCATATTCCAGTGTGCCTTTAAGGTGCTCTTCCGCTGTAGTTGCAGACAAAAACTTTGTTTATTTTAGCTACAAGGCCAGGTTACAGTACAAATGAAATGTTCTTCATCCTTAAAATGCTTGGAGGCATTTTTGCTCCTTCTGAATTTGCTTGTTGATGTGTTTGTTTATAAAAACACATGATTAACTGTTTTTAGTTGAAAAAAGCTTGTTATTGTGCTTTAAAATCACCAAGTAATTAGTCCTTGAAATTTTGGTTGCTCCTGCAATGCAAAGTCAATGAGATAAAAGATTGTGGAAATTAAGTTGTAATTGCCCCTGAAAAAGAAGGCTCAGTTGCTGAAGTTTTTTTATTCTTTGTTACCAACTCACACTTCCTAAAAATGCAAATCTGAATTACTTGAGTGAGTTAACAGTTACTGCATGATGGAGTACATTGCTGCTGAAGCTTATGGGAGAAAAAAGAAGTTGAAAAACTTCTCCATTGTAATCAGTTAGCAATCCTGGAATGTTCAATTAGCGCTGTTCTTTAAGCCAACTAGATGATGGGATGCTGAATCTGAGATTGTTACTAAGTGTTGTCATGTTTTCATTTAATATTTTATATTCATAGAATTCAGGATTGACTGGAATTACTTGAATTTGTTGAATTAACTTTTAGGATTTTTCAAGACCTTGTGTGAAGGAACTGACAGTTGATCTTGTAATAATGTAGTTACTCTTTTTTTTATTGGTTTCAATCTTGAAATAGAGGAAAAGCACACACACACACACACACACACACACACAAAAAAGGAAAAACACAAACAAAATTTTGCAACTTTGGCAAGGAAACGAAAACTGTTGACTTTTTTTTTTTTGGTCAGTTATTATAAGGTGACAATTCTGCTCCTTAATGCAATTAAGGTGACCAGGGGGGTGGTTGAGTCCCCATCTCTTGAGGTGTTTAAAAGATGGGTAGATGCAGTGCTTGAGGACATGGTCTAAGGGTAGACTTGGTGGTGGTAGGTTAATGGTTGGACTGGATGATCTTAGGGGTCATTTCCAGCCTTAAAAATTCTATGCTTCTATGATTCTATAATTTGTGAAGAGTTGTGGGATTTTTTTAAAGTTGTCTGTTTACTTGGAAACTATTCAAAGTGAGGGTCAGACTAACTGAATTTCTCTCATGTGTGCATTTGCAAGCAGTGCCTTTGCAGAACGTCTAGTAGAACAGAGTACTGATCGGCAAGTACATCCACAAGGTTATTCTAAGTCTTCTTGTGCCATGTCTTACTGTGTTTTACTTGTGCAAAGACTCTCCACAATTTTATGTTGGAGTTCTGCTTTATGAAATCATAAAGCCAAAACTTTTGGGCAAACTGTTATACAGAAAATGCAAGACAAAAATTAGCATTTTAATGCTGGCTTTGCAGGCATGTCTTGAAGCATTGATTTTAAATGATAATAGCTTTTTTTAAAATTTAAATATTGCTTTTATCACAGTCCGTGACTTCCACAGATGCTACTACTTGAAAGTGGTATTCTGTGTTTGAAAAGTAGATAGGTACTTGCTAAGAAATTGCTTTTAATTTGCACTGTAGTTATCTGTATTTTGTGTAATTGCATGCAACGTAAAATACAGAAAATGAAAATAGTAAAAACAGCCTCACATATACAGAACTTAGGTAGCACTGGAGCTGTCATATGCTGGGACTGCACCAAGGAGAATACATCAGTTAAGACAACCTGCTGTAAAAATGTGAAGTACTGGGAAAGATTTTACTATGCTGCAGATTAGAAAATACTTTTCATGTTTTCAGTAGAATTTGTTTAAATTTTGGTAAGGGATTGTTCATCCTTATGATTCCTAAAGTATCTTTTTCTTCCTTGATTTTTGTTTTGTGTTTTGTTTTGGTTTTTAAGTAGAGAACACCTAGATGGGGAAAGCTGACCCAGTGCAATTGCAGAGGCTCTTTTTCCTTACATTGGAGAAGGCTTTTGACATGAGAACCCTTCTTTCCTAGACATTGTTTAATGAAGTTGTGTGGTGTTAGATTCATTTTGTTCAGGCATTTTGACTATCAGTCCTCCTAAAATGTAGTGGTGGTAGTAGTAGTATTGCTATTATCTGTTTGCTTTTTAATAGGAGAATAGTATTGCTGTGCTGTTGTCTTGTTAAATCTGAATCAAGTAAACCATTGCTTCAGTTCTACAATGCTAGTGTCCCTGTTCTGATGACTGCTTCACTAGATAACTGCATAATTTGTGTGGAAAGACAAAACCTAGTGTTTGAGACAGAGGGAACCAAAGCAGGATGATATTTTTATGCTGCATCACTTTTCCTTGTGAAGCAAGTCAGATGACACTTTTTAAAAAACAATATAGTGCTCAGTAACTGATTATTACAGTGATCTTAAAACCACATTTGCCTCAGGGATTAATGAGTAAGACTGTAATTCAACAAGATCAAAGTAGATCACTAAAACACTTTTGATAGCTGAGACTTTTTTTTTCTGGAGAAGAAATCTCAGTGCAGTTTCACAAACTCTTACAGTAAATTTTAAAGGTATTAAGGGATTATTAAACTTCTTCCTTAAATTCTGACATTAATTTGAACTGTTTGTACTGACAATTAAGATTATTTTTTGATCCAGTTAAGGATCACTTATTTTATCCACAGGTTTTGTTTCTTTAAGAAGTAAAGGATAATTTTAGCCTTCCAGCCAATGCAGGATGAAATTCTGTACATTTTTCTGATATTCATGTTTTTTCACACAGGTATACAAAATACTAGTAAAAAGAAGTCAAGAGGAAAGTTGGGTGGTTTTCAGACGGTACACTGACTTCTCCAGGCTTAATGACAAGGTGAGAATTACACACTCGTAAATTCTCAGCTAACTTCCCTCATTCTTATATCATGTTTCATTTACTTTGTGTCTCACACTTTTGTCACTTTTTGCTTGCAGTTTTGCTGCATATAAAATGCATACTACATTAATGATGGAAAAATGTGTGATTCCTCATTTTTTCAAGGATACTTGAAATAACTACAGCTAGTGTTAAAGAAGTTACTACATCATCTGAAGCTAGTTAGTGTGTAAATACTTTGTATTTATTACTAATCTATGTGATAAGGGAAATTAACTCTTTGAAAATTGTATCCCTTTCATGGAAATAGAACTAGGGGCCTGTATTCTTCTGCAGGAATTATTCAATAATTATTCAGTTCTTCACAGTGCAACCAGCTCTGATTTCTTCATGCTTAAACTGAAGTTTCAAGGACATAAGTTCTTCGTATGTTACTCAGTGTTTAGTGGTCTTTTGTCTCTTCAAATTAAAACTGAAGGCAGAGACACCAGGAAAGTAAGAGTTCTGGGTCAGGAGCATATTTTCAGACCATTTGAAAGTAAAAAATGTTTATCTGACAAGCACAAGTCTTTTTGAATTGTTAAATAGCATGTGACTCTCCGTTTAACATTCCTACAGAAGCCTAAAAATAGAAAAACACAATTAAGCTTTTCTTTGTCCACTCCTAAAGAATACTCTTTCATTGCAAATTTAACCTTTTATTCTGTTACACTATTTCATGTCCAAACTTCTTACCTTGAAATTTTGAATGTGCACTTGCACTTTTCTCTGGGTTCTTGGCTTGACCTATTTAGAGACTACCTTTAAAACACCAGTGCAGTCTAAAAGTATCACAGATTGCTGAAGGTGAATTAATTCAGCGATTTCTTGGTGAAGAAACTTCAGTGGTTTAATTCAGTCTGTCCTAAATTAGCATATGCCTTGGTATTGGCAAAAGCCTGATGACTTTTGAGATTATGATCTTCTGGAGATTTCAACCCAAATTGTTGAATTTTAGAGAAGTTATCAGTAGTTTCAAAAATTAAAATGCAACAGGTATTTATTTCAGAGTAATACTTAGATTTTTACAAGTCTTTTATTTGCAGTCAAACCTTTGACAAATAATGATTGGCTTCTAGCAAAATTTATAGGTACTGAGACTTCTCTTTAGAAGGATGAACTGCTCTGGCGGGGAGGGGTTGGACTAGATGGTCTTTTGAGGACCCTTCAAACTCCTGACGTTCTGTGATTCTGTGAACTTTATTTTTCCCTTGTGTCACTGAAGCTTTTTCCCCTTTGTTGTGTATTGAAGCTTTTAATTTGTAACTATTTTGTCATTCTCTAGAAGTTGCGGAATTGCAGTCTGTTTCAGTTCCTGGAGCTGCCGCTCCTTTATGATTGAAAGCCCAAGCTCTTACAGACTGAAGAGTGAATGCAGGCATTAGTGATTCAAAAGGCACAGTTGCAGCACTTGCAACTCCTTGTTCTCGAATATCAAATGCAGACCTGAAGTTGCATGCATACAGAATTTCAAGACTTTCTGTACCCTAATTCCTTTAAGTCAAACAAAAATACACTAAAAGATCCTTTTCCTTACTGTCCTTCTTGAGTTTGGTGGCAAGCTGTTCATTCTCTGAAATGGTTTTAGAGATTTGGGATTAAATTCAAAATTGAGTAATCAATCACACTGTGAGTCAGTTTGAACTGTTAACAGAGAAGTAATGGCTTTTCTTTTCAAGAAGACCAGGTAAAGACAAGAGAGCAATATCTTTTGTATGTCAGGCATGTATTTACTTGCAAGTCCAAACCAAACTGAGAGCATTCTTTATTTGTTTCAATCTCACAAAGAATGTAAGTAAGGCAAAATAGGTAGCAGTAGAATCCTAGAAAGTGTTTTGTACTTCCACTAATTCCTCAAATATTTTTAGCAAAGAAGAGTTTATAAAATGGAAATGAATGGGCTCAAAAATCTGAACTAGCCTTTTATGAATAAAAAAAAAGTAAATAGAGCAGCAAGTTAAGAATTGGAAGATGAGATATTGCCAGTATGGGTACTCATGTAGCTGCATAATGATCTCAAAGTCAAAACTAATTAAAAGAAATAGAGAGATCAGCATAAGGAGAGTCCTACAGACTCCTAAAAATTAGGGCAGAAGTGCTGAGCTGCAGGATAGACCGTCACAGGATGCTAAGAGCGATAGGTAAAGCTCTGTAGATTGTTAGAGGCAGAGGTAAGGGTAGGAAGCAGTAAAATAACAGATACGTTCCTGGAGAGCTAGCTCTTGGAAGGAAAGAGCGAATGGTACAACAAAGACTGAAATACAGTCTCTGGCTGTAGTGTCAACAAAAAAATAATCCTGGTGGATGTTGGAACTTCAGTGAATTTGAGGGGTTGGGAGCAAAGCTTGAGATTGTTCCTTGTGTCTGGATGTTTTTTTGTGTTCAGAACAAAACTCCTGACGTAGACTTAGTAAAGAATGCTGCTCTGTACCAATAAGCAGTGTGAGAACTTTGTGAAGTTTATTACAATGCTGAACAAATAATGAAATGGCCAGTGTTAAGAACCAGGAATTTTGCCATTTATCCCTGGGACTGCCTCATGTGACATGCATCTTATCATGAGATGATGTAGTGGAGAGAAGTCTAGGAAAGACGCTGGATTCAAGCAAGTGATCCCAGCCAACCTGTCTGACCCACAGTTTTTCCTGCTGTCTGAGGAGTGTTCAGAATAGAATGCCCCAGGACTGTGCTGTTGGAAGTTAGACTGCTGATGGCAGCTAGCTTTCTCATACTCTCTTCATCCACAAAAGGAGAAACTCCTTTCTTAGAAATAAATTACATGATCTACATAACCAGACAAGTGAAATTAGCATTAAGTGGGAATCTGAGTGAGTGAAAAGCTTTCCTAGTAGTGGTTATCTGTGGTCCTCTGTGCAAGTAACATGGAAATTCATTTTGTTATCTCTTCTGTTTTCAGTTCTACCCAGTATTTTATTAACTTAAGAGGGGTTGTGGGTAATACAGAGAACTTATGTGTATGGTATTAATGATAGCTTGGTAAGAGAGAAAGGAATCTTGAACTGCAAAAGATAAATTTAAAAATATCTGAAAGAGTCTAATAGCAAAATGAAATTCAGTAAGAGGGGAGGAAAACATAAATAAACATAGAAGTAAAGAGCAAGGCTTGCACAATAAACCATTCTATAAATAAGAAACTAGTAGTTACATCAGGTTATTTGAATATACAGTGCATAAGCAAGTGCCCTTGTTCTCTGAAATGATATTTATATAAGCAATACACTAATGTCATTCTTCCTGTAAACTGTGTAGAGAGATTCTAGCTGAAATACAGTATCTTTTAACTTTCTGAAAAACTTAATCTTTTGCAAGAGCTACCCATTAGCTTTTTCCATGAGTCCATAAAAAGTCACTAAATAAAGCTTATTGTGAGAAGAATTAAATTTCGCTGTGCAGGGGTCAAGACACCTACTGAAGAATTATGTTACAGCGTTGTAAACATTGAAAGCTAAACTGTTTTCAAGGCAGATTCTGGAATCCCTGTCTTTTAACTTCAAGCTCAGTCCCTGGGACTTTCATGCAAATATATATGGTGTATGCAGTCTGTCCCTGACAGAAGTTGGCTTGATATCCTGTCTTCAGAAAAAGATTTAACAATTCTTGTGGCGCTCAATTTTGTTTAAAATCTGTTTTGGTTTTCATGATGGTTGTAAATCCTCTGGGATTTTTCTGAGTGAAACATCACTTCTAAGAAAAGGCATCTAAAAACTGAGGTTTATGAAAACTTTTTTTTAATCTTAATGCATGTTAGAAAAATAATGAATTGACATTGTTGGACAGGTCCATTGTTACATAATTTTATGCTTCCATTCAACTGCATATTTCATTTCTGAATTCATAAGGAAAAAACTATTTCAGACATTCAGTATACTCCATTACTATAGACATAACTCAAAAATACTGTTGTGCACGTTAGTGCTAGGGTTTGAGCTGCATGCATGCATACTGAAATTTTTATGTTCTGGGTGTACAAGGCGCTACTCCTCCCTGGAAGTATCTCATCCATGTGTTACAACTCATTCTGCTAGTCCCCCCAAAAAACATGAGTTGTAGGCATGTAATGGGTTTTTATAGACTATTCATACAGTACTTACTATCCCTGGATACTTTAGAAGTAACACCACTGACATACTTGCTCATGTAATACATTTTTACTTAGAACTTTCTTGTATTTACTGACTAAAAAGCATGAGATAGCAGACTTGGAGACATTAAATAACAAAGCAAATGTTTTAATTACCATTTTTATATGGTACATTTGCAAGTTCATTTGATTGCATAAGGCAAAACAGCAAGTGACAGGACTGTATCCCACAGTTTATTCTATAATTTGTTTTGTATTTATGGTTGAGACTTACCTCATGCTATAACTTTAAAGAAGATGGAATAATCCCATAATGCAAAGTAAAGGCAGGGCCTGTGTCAAATCCTGTATTTCATCAGAGTGTTTTGTGTTCCTCACTTGGCTTTGCTTTCTCTTTCAGCTAAAAGACATGTTTCCAGGCTTTCGGTTGGCCCTTCCACCAAAGCGCTGGTTCAAGGATAATTATAATCCTGACTTCTTGGAAGATCGACAGTTGGGACTACAAGCATTCCTCCAGAACCTGGTAGCTCACAAAGATATTGCTAACTGGTATGTGATTAAACATAATGTGTGGATTAGGATTTGTGTGTGTGTGTTCAAACTCCTCATACAGCTGCCTAGAATCTAGCAATGTATCTTTGAGCAACACAATAGGAACTTCATTAACACACATACTGTGCATTATGTGAACTTGGTGTCCTGTTAAACTGGCCCCATCCTAACCCAAGCAAAAAAGGCAAATTGCAGGATATTGAATTGTACATGGATAACTCTCAATTAAAAGCTGTAAGATTCAAAATCTTAGACTAATGCCATGTTTACTCATGAAACAGTACTTCTGTGTGCTGAATGCAGAATAGATACATTGTTAATTCATATTGAGGTTAAATATTAGGCTATCTTAATGGAAAGTACCTGCTCTATTATGTGATTTGTTCTCAAAATGTTTATCAAACTACAGGGTTTTAATTTACATGACGTGACAGAACGACCTTTATAGGTTGCTTTACATAAGTCAATGTAAAACCACAAATCCAAAAAGTCTCCAGAAGACTCTAAAAAAATATAAGCAACAAAGTGCAAAAACGCTATGGAAAAATAGCTTTATTCATATCAAGTGGAAGATTCTTCCAAAGCTGAAGATGAGTACAATATCATTCTGGCAAATGAAATGTAAAATCAATTTGGTGTAGTCCAAAAGATAATTTTAAGTGTGCAGACTGCTAAAGGCAGAGGAGTCAGTTCTAAAAACCCTTTTCCAGCACCAGAAAAAAAAAGTTGTATGGTCGTTGTACCAGATATTCTTTGAGGAATAAGTCAGAGAAACTATCTTAATCTGAAACTTCATTAAAAAGAAAGAGTAAGAAATTCTATAGAACTCTGTTCTTTAGAATTCTTGACTATTCCCTCAAGAATTTTAAAGGCTCTAAAACAGAATTGCTGAGCTGTGATGTGAGACCTGTTAACTGGGAAACAGACTAATAAGTCTGACTTTTGATACTGCTTGTAATAAAAAAAAAACCAAGAAGTGTTAAGCAAGTAAATAAAACCAATGCTGAGAAAAGCAATAAGGTCTCTTGCAGAGGGAAATCTGTCTAACAAGTAGATTTGAGGGAGCTCATATAAAATAAAAGGCATGGGGAAAAGGATTGATGGAGATTTAGAGTTGTCATATATGGAATGCTGCAGCACGGTTCCAGACACTCATGTTGAGAATATTTGGAAATTATTTAGAAAAGAGAATGAACAATGAGATCAAGAAGTATTGTAGAAGGGTCCCGAGGCACCGAGTGATTAACATTAATTTTCATGTCATCAAGTGCAAAATGACATTAAGTACATACATACAAAATCATAAACTCAGTTGTTTTTTTTACAACCTGGAACATAACTTGGTATGATACAGTTCTCTGAATCAGTTCAATATTCAGCAACAGTCAAAAAGTGTCATAATTATTGAAGAGGAACTTAAAAAGAAGAAAACAGTATTATTGTTGTGGCAGTCTGAATTGTACTTCCACATAGCCACCCCAGTGCTTAAACACAGTGTTCAAATGAGGGGCTGCTGGAAGCAGAGAGAAGGCAAGCAAGACTAGATGATGCTGCAGACAAACTTCTGTGCAAGAAGTGTTGTCCTCTTTAGTCTATCACTTTGAGAAAGGGCTCCTGAAACAGGGCATATCAGATCAGCAAGGTTATATTAGGTGAGTAAAGAAGGTTAATATTTTGGATGATTCATAGTCACCTCTCAGTATGCCACACTGAGTTGTGAAGCTGTTGTGAGAGATCGGAGACAGAAAGCTTAAATGCTTTCGAAAAGAAATGGGATCAATGTGTGAGTTTGACAGTGGGTGAAATAAGTGGCTGAGAACTTATTAAAGTTCTGAGTTTTAAAACTGAGTTTTAAGAACTTCCTGTTATTGAATTACACAATGATAGGTGTGGCCAAAAAAACCCAAAGAGAATAATTCCCTAAACGTCACTTATTCTACTGGAGGCAGACTAGTGAGCTGAATGGACTTCTTGTCTGCTTGAATATACCTGAAGACTTTATTTTTATGATATTCCACATTGGACAAAACAGTGTTTGTCATGATTTAAGGAAGGGAAAACCCGAATCATAACTTTCAGACTGTATCGCTCATCAGATACAAAAGGGAATTGAAGTGTTTTTAGAATCAGTTTGTGTTTGGTTTAATGAACAGATAGTTAATTGAAATATGGTTTTGATGAAGACTCCGGTCTTGACTGTGTCAGGCTCTGCGGGAAAATTAAGTTTATTACAAAAACTTTTTCTGTTGGTAGGGCTTAGTTTTACTGTTTGGATCTGTGGAAGGTCTGGATTGTCAGGAAATGAGTAAACCTTGGGAGATTTGATCTGCTGCTTTTTTTTAAACCCATTTATTTTCTATTAAATTATTCTATTTAATAGAAAATAAATACTTCCACTTTACCTAAGCAGTGATGAGTATCTGACCCTGCTTCCTCAGTACTTCTGCAGTTTTGCACATAAGTCAAACTGCTTGGGTGGCACCAAAACCAGGTTGGCCTTTTCTCTCTACAGAGAAGTCTCATTTCTCTTTATGTGTCGTATTGTTGTTGAGACATACTGACAGTAGGAAATTTGCCCTTCAGGGATAGGAAACCTCATTTGGTATACATGTTTGTTTTTATGAAATTAGATGCACACAGTAAAGTGTAGGATGGCATGCAGGTGACTAAATTTAGAGTCTGTTTTATTGATTTTTGCTTCTATTTTGCCTTGTATTGAAGATTCAGTGAGAGATCAAATTTAAATGCACCCACAGAGTTTAATGTGTTCAAGAAACTTTACTGTAACCCTCAAAGTGAGACAAAGAAGCTTGAACTGCTAAACTGAAGTGTCATCTGGCTTTATATAGATGAAACGTTTTCTGTAAGGAGATTGAGAGGAAATCATGCAGCTGGTGACACTGGTCAGGGATTCCAGTACAGTACTGCCCCATGCTCCTCTCCTTAATGCTGGTGTGCCCCTCCAGAGAAGGATGGCAGGTAGCACAGGAGTAAGGAAAGCAGCTGTGTGATACAGGAGGCTCCAATGATAAAAGAGAGAACTTGCTCCTATTTGTTAAATGGAAGGAAAAGGTGTAACACATGCAGGGGCAAAGCAGACTCTTGGAGTAAACATAGGCTGCAAATGAATGATTATGCCATCATGTGCCTATTTTAGGTAAAGAAACAGTGTTTTCAGTGGCTTGCAGCTCTTCCGTTTCTGGACCTCCTTATATAAAACAATGAATTGAAGCTTTGAATGTCAACAAGTTTTGAAAACTATAGAAAAGGACAGTGTTCTGCCAGCAGCTGGGGAGGGGGGGAAGACGTACGTAGATAATAAATGTACATAGGATATTTTTGCACATTTATTTTTCTGGATATTTCCTGCGTTACTGAATATTATACTATTTTAATGTTACCCTTTAACACAATGAAATTATGAGCAAAATATATAAATTAATACTTGAAAAAGTGTGTGAACGAAGCTATACAGATAAGGATGATTCTGAAGAAAAATGGTGAGCAGAAGTGTTTCCATATAATGAGCTCTTACACATTAGGCATATATGAGTTCATTCAGCATCTTTATGAAAAGAACAGTTCAGCCATTACAAAATGGACTTTGATCATAATGTTGAAAAAGGGACACTTCAAACAGAACAGCCCTTGAAAATGTGCTTTGTGTGCTTGAATAACTTCTTGTTTGGTTTGAGGTTATGTTTTATAAAACTGTAATGACTCTGTGCTAATTGCAGTGATAACTGGTTTTAAGTATCAAAACTTTTCTGGCATTTATCTGAGCACGTGGCAGAAGATCTATAATAGTACAGGGTTAAGCAATGGCTTGCACAGGACATGGAATGTTTTAATATAAATCAGTGAGGATGGCTTAAAAATAATGTTTAGTCATGTTTATCACAAATTAAGTGGGGAAAGGGATGTTCATGATCATAGGTGAATTTTTTTCAGGTTGGGATAAAGGCCAATGAATGGTGAAATTGTATATGAAATAAAGAATTCTCACCAACCATTGGCCCAGAAAAACACAGTTATCTTCACGTGTGTACTAAGCTCTTTAAAGCAGGCTTACAAAATTTCAACAGCAACAAAAAGATTTGATATGTGTTAGATAAATATTCTTCAGCCTTTCTAAAACAACAAATGATGATATAATCAATTATTAGTGTTAGCTGAAGGAATTTGTCTCCCAGCTTTACTTGCCAAACCTGAAGCTGATTAGATTGGTAGCTGTATAAAACTTTCCTTTCTTGTATTTGTACTTTGCATCTGCCACAAATACAGAGTAGGAGGCAGGAAATTGCTTCCTTTTGCTCTGATCTTCCCACGGAGCTCAGGTGGGAGGAAGAGACAGGGATTTAGTGTGGATTCATGTTTCCATTTTTGTGCATTCGTCCAGTTAGGGAATGGTTTAAAGATTTACAGTAGTGAGTTCAAGCACAGAACTGCAAAGTTACTATCTGTTGACTTAGTGTGAGTACAGTATTCTGTTTGAAGACTGTTTATAAACAGATACAACCAAGCCTTTTAGAAAGGGGGGTGAAAGAACTTGATTGGACATACTGAGTACTTCTGTGAAAAGTAATCAAAACTTGGAAGATAGAATAAGCAAGATGATCAGAATTCCCTATAGTAAACCACAGGATTGCACACTTCCTTTTTCTGGCCTTTGCAAAACAATTAACGGAGGGGCATGATAAGAGTTACATAATTCTGCACAATTTTAAGTTGATATATTAATTTGAATGTATATGTAGAGGTGCTATGTAGTATATCCATGGCACATTAACCTTGTCACTTCTTATTCTTCTATAAATTTATTCTCTAATATATATCTTCATACTGTATGTATAAAAATTACATACTGTGTATACATCAGTGAAGTGTGATTTTGGAGTAATGGAGACACATACGCATGTTTCGGTACCCATCCTTCGTTCCACTGCTGTTTCCTGAGGGGATCTGGATTTTAGCTGTGACTTTTCCATCTGTCTTTTGAGTATTGATTTTTCACCAGAATTTTTCAAACCTCTTCAATACCAAAGCGATAAATTGATTGTCAGTTGTCATGTAGCAATAAACTATACAGATTTGAAAAACATATTCTAAAGGGATTTGCTCTCTATTTGAAAACTTAAGTGTACTTGTGCAGTTTTTTAACTCGCGTTTTAAATACTGTCCCTGGCTAACACATACAAGTGAGACTTCGTAGTTAACGTTTTCTTTAATACTTTGAAGTAAAATTGAAGGTAGATGTTTGTGTCTTTAAAAGTAGTACTGTCCTTGTATGATTGTATTTAAGTGTTGTTGGTTTTTTGTACTTTAAGTAATTAACTTTTGTTTATTTGGTGAAGTCTTGCAGTGAGAGAATTTCTGTGTCTGGATGATCCTCCAGGTCCTTTTGACAGCCTAGAAGAGAGCAGGGTAAGTTCTATGTGATATGATAAAAGCAGAATGCAGAAGGTAGTAGCTGTTAGAATATTGTAAAATCTCCTGAACAGCATAGAATGGAATGGTTTTATTTCTCCTCTGTCACAAGAATTTCTAAAACCGACACAGTCTGATTATTGGTTCACTCTGGTAATCTTTGATTGTTGTGCTTCATCCCTGTCCCTGATGTATTCTCTTAGGCAAAAAGCTTTTGTGACCAGTGGATGAAATTTGGCTTTAAGACAACTACTGAAATATAAGAAGAGTTTCTGTAGGCTTACATTGGATGCATTGTCACAGTTGATACACTTTAGATTTGAGGTCTTGCAGTAATTTTTTTCTTGCTATGAAACATAAAATAATTCATTCTGACCACTAAAAGTAGTGTTAATGTAGATAACTTAGTAGTGTCCAATAGTTTTATAAACCAGTAACCTTTCAACATGCATATGAGCATCTTGAACAAAGATGTGTGCTGCAGCCTGTTTTATTAGAAATAGATTTCACTGGTATGCAGAGGCTTTATAAAGTCTGTCTAGAGCAGGTGGTCTTAATTTTCTTGCTTTATAGAATAAAAATGTTTTGGAATTACACATGCATTGTTAATACTGTAGAAATTATGAATGTTGGGTGATGTTCTTGAACTAAATTTATATTTACCAGTTTGTTTTGCTTGTTAAGTGGAAGTGCCTTGGCTCTTGTTAACATTACTATGTACATCTGAAGGATTTGGTATATTTACATTACTAGCTTATATTTGATTTCTGTAGAATCACTTTTCATCCTAGCTACTTAAGTTGATGAAAAGTATTAAAAACTGCAAGATTATTCAGATAATTAAGAAATTTAAGTACCCTCTTCATAGATATTTTGATCATTTATGCTGTGGTGAAGTCTCAGGGTTATTCTTCCACCACAGGAATTTAGCCAAAGTATTGAAGTAGTCGTGCTGTTTTAACTTTGGCTATTAACCATTTCTCTAAAGCTGAAGATGGCTGTCATAAAATACTGGTCTCCAAGGGTTACCACACCTTATTACAAAATGGTTGAGGTTGGATGGGACCTCTTGAGATATCTGGTCCAACCCTCCTGCTCAAGCAAGATCAGCTACTGCAGGTTTCCCAGGACATGTCCAGTCAGGTTTTGAATACTCTCCAAAGGAGATTTCACAACTTCACTGTGCAGCTTGGTCCATTGCTTGATCACTGTCACAGTAAAAATGTCTTTTCGTGTTTTGACATTGAATTTCCTGGGGTTTAAGTTGTGCCTGTTGTCTCTTGTCCTGTCAATGATCATCACTGACAGTCTGGGTCCTTCATTACCTTCCATCAAGCATTTATACTCATAGATAAGATCACTCCCAGCTTTCTCTTTTCCAGACTGATGAGTCCCAGCTCTTTCATCCTCTTCTCTCATGAAAGATAATCATATGATACTTGAATTATGAGACCTGGGGTCCTGGTGTGCAACAAGCGGACATCAGCCAGCTACCACAGTGCTCAAGGGTGCAGCCTGTCAGGCCCCATGGACTTACCAGTGTCCAGTTTGGTTTAAATGCTCCCTGATCTTGTTTCCCTCCACAGAGGGTGATTTTGTCTTGCCCTTGTCTTTCTCTGGTTGCAGAGGCCTGGGATTCCTGAAGGCTGGTCTTACCAGTCAAGACTGGCAAAGATGGCATCAAGTAACTTAAGACAGTTCACACTGAAAAGGTTAAGTTCCCTGCTCTGTTCATCAGCAGATAGATGGTTTCCAGAGTCTTCCTTTGTACTCACAGAATCCTTTCTTGTTTTCTCACATGCCTTGCTGGATTCAGCTCCAGGTTGGCCTTCAGTTTTTTAACCCAGACACTGTAAGAGACAGCAGCCCTGTATTCCTCCTGAGTCACCTCTCTTGTGTTTCCACTGTTGGCACGCTTGCTTTGTATGCCTAAGTTCAGTTAGGAGTTCCTTGCTCATCCATACCCACACTGCAGACCCATGTTCAGCCAGATGTCAACTAAAACCCCCAGGTCCTTCTCCTCCAGGGAGCTCTCCAGCCACTCTGCTCCAAGCCTGTAGCGCTGTCTGGGGTTACTGTGACCAGAGTGCAGGACCCAGCACTTGGCCTTGTTGAACCCCATAGGTTTGGCCTCTGCCCATCAATGCAGCCCATCCAGGTCCCTCTGCTGAGCCTTCCTGCCTTCCAGCAGATCAACACTCCCACACAATTCGGTGTTGTCCGCAAGCTTACTGAGGGTGCACTCAATCCCCCTTTATTAATCAGATCATTAATAAAGATGTTAAATAGGACCATCCCCAGCACCAAGCCCTGGGGAACACCTGGGGAACTTGTGACCAGCCAGCAGTTGGATTTAACTCCATTCACTGCAACTTTTTGGGCCTGGTCATCCATCCAGTTTTTAACCCCCCCTAAAATCAGTTAGGCCTTACAGAAATTTAATTATAGAAATATAAGGAGAACATTCACCAAGACAATAATTTTCTGTTACATCCTTGCTAATTGCTTTCACAAGTCCTTTTCCCAGCCATCACTCTTTCACGATCCACTGGAGAAGTGAAGAGCTCTTCCAACTCGCCTAGTTCTGTTGCCCTTTCAGAACTTACAGGGAACACTGGTCCCACCTGGGTGTTGGAATGGTGCTGAAATCCAGGTGTCCAACTCTGAAGAGAGACAGTATCTCATTACACAAGTCCCTGACAGATCTTTCTCAGCTTTGGTTCACCCTTCTGCTGTGACAACAGCATCTTTCAGAATATATTGATGTTTTCTTACTCAGTTGTGAACAAGGACTCACTTTCCTTGGACAGCTGATACACAGATTGCAACTAGAGATTAATTTTTTTTCCAAAAGGCTTTTCTTGTTTGCACATAGAACAATGAAACAGTTCACAATAACTGGAATATTTTTAGTTATTATGTGAATAGGGAAATTTACATAAACCGAAGGGTAGAAATTATGTAACTTAATTATTTTCTTAAGGAAACAATAGTCAGTTTTCAGTTAGGACACTAGCATCCCAGAACAGTTTTACAAAATACACTAGAATTCACTTAATTGGCTTGGATGAAACAGGTTGACTGCTTAACTTGAATGATTGCTAAAGCAGTCACTAAAAATGCTGTGTGAAGAGTGAATTGCATGCCATGTGTTCTTGGCTCTAGTCGATGTGAGTAATGCTGTGGCTTAACTGATTATTGGTATTCTCTGCCTGTCAACCAAGATAAAAATACTGGTTCAATAAATGAAATTTCAGTTAAAAAAAAAGCTTTTTTATTAAAAAGCACAGCATATTTTTAATAGTGTAATTACAGGAAAATTTAACATTTCAAAGCAGCTAAGTCTGCTTCAATTAACGCCGAGAACAGTATTTTGATGTTTGTAGCCCATCTTAAAGCTTCAGTAAAACCAGTGTCTTAATAGCATTGCTGTTAACTGAGCTTATAAAAAGTTTATTGGATTCTGTGATTTAGCAATGAGTTGTATGCAATGTTAAGCAAGGAAAGCTGCCTACTTGGGTTTCTTACTTAGCAAGAACGTGTAAATTATTAAATCTGGATTGCCCATTACTGTTGGTAGTCATGCTCTTTCCAGTAATAGATGAGCAGGCTCTGTGCCAAAGCTTCTTTCTGTTCCTTCCTGCGTTCAGTGGATATCTCATTATACATCAGCTCCTCATATGAGGGTTTTGAGAGTGCTCACTGTCAAATTCATCAGGGTGTACTATATAAATATATATATATACACACACGTCATGCTCAGCAGAGTAGCACAACATACGTAACCATAGTTGAGTAATTGGTGTTCTCAGCATTTCTTTGAACTTTTTTCATTACATTTTTTTATCAGTCTTCTAACTGTCTGTTGTATTTATAACAGCTGCTTGGTACACAGCTGTACAGCAGTCTTTTTACCAAGTAGAGGAAGAATATGCACTTTATCAAAATATTCCTGCCTTCTAAGGAGTAAGTAGATACTTTGAAATTGACTTCCAAGTCATTCAAAGCTTACATGAAGGGGATGAGGGGAAGGGAGTTCAGATAATGTTCTGTATAGGCAGAAAAGTTCAAAATTAGGGACCGTGCATCAAAGGAGAGAAATTTCTTTCTATAGTCTTTTCTGAGACAAACAAGTGATGCAGTAAATGACCTGCACTGCGGTTTAGCATAGTAAATTCAGTGTTCAAAGTGAAGAGGCGTTATATTATTAAGGACAGAACTTTTTTTTAAGTTTATTTAGCTCCTTATAGTAATCAATACAAAGAAAACCAGTTACAGTTCTGTTACCAGTTCACTGTAAAGGAAACTTTTTCTAAAGAAAAAGTCAGTAAAGGCACTCCACTGAAGTTAAATGGAAGATGTTCAATTTGTGTTTCAGGCTTTCTGTGAGACTCTGGAGGAAACAAATTACCGTCTACAAAAAGAACTGCTTGAAAAACAAAGGGAGGTTGAATCACTGAAGAAATTACTAAGTGAAAAGCAACTTCATATAGATACTATTGAAGGAAGAATTAGGTATGTAGTGTCATGGGGTTTAGGAGCTTCTTTGCATGGAGGTGTTTTCTCTATATAGACATAAGCACCAGATTTAAATGTATCCTGGGAAACAATTTTCCCCACATAACCACACAAAACAATATTTTCAGTAGGCTTTCTCATATTCTGGCTCAAAAGCTGCTGTTCAGTATAAATGGCTGTGAAACTGTTGTCCCATCTTTTTTTCCTCTAACTGGTATTGTGTTTTCTAATCTTTTAAATCCTATAAAGGTAACGTGAGTTTTTCTGAAATGTTGTATATGTGAAGTGCCTTGCTGGAGATGAGTGGTGGAAAAATTGCTTTGAGTTCTTAAGTTTCACCTCTGTACTCAAATCTGTGACAGACCATAGTGATTGAATGATTACATGTCTGCACTAATGCCTTTAACTTTGTTCTGAAATGCCTGGAATGATGCCACAGATTGCCCATTTAAATCTGTGGGGAAAAGAAATTGTGAGTTTTATGAGGGGGAACAAAACCAGATCCAAACAACACTTTATGGTGCCTGCCTGCTAAATTTTGTAACAGGCCCAGGGGAATTGATGCTGGGCTGTTCGGTGTCCCGCTAGACCTGCTGAGTCAGTCCCTGTGGGATTTCCTTAGCAAAGGAATACATTCCCATGGTCCCTTGAGAAGTACCCTGAAGTTGTTGAGTCTGGCATATCCAGGTTGACTAACAAATTGCGACTTTGGTTCAAGGCTGATGAGAACTACATTTGGAGCAGGATTTAAATGGAATCCTTTTGGCTTATTAAACATTCTGATCTGAATACTGTGTTCAGTTTGTCACTTATTCCTGAAGGCAAATAATTTTATTTGAAAGATGCTTTCCCTGTTTGACATGAAAGTTCTCACTGCTGCTGGTTTAAATAACCAACAAAAATCAAAGTGCCCTGCATTTGATTAGAACATGATGATGATAGGATATTCTGTGTGACTAAAAATACAAAGGCATGGGTAGCAAAAAATTTTATTTTTAGTGCTTTCTCTGAGGATAATGGTGGTTTTCTTAAGTATGCAAACACCCTGCCAGTTTCCCAGGCACTTAAAATTATTGGAAGTGAGCCAGGTAGTACCTGAAGTCTTAATGAAACATAGTTTCAGTGGTTTTTAACTTTAACAAACCTGTGACCTTCTTTAAGAAATTCAGCTTGTCTGATGGGAGTTGAACCCAGAGGAAACAGGTCTGTCTTTGTCCCTGTTGAAGTGCAGGTTTGATCTGTGGCCAAAAAGGAGGTAAACATGTTCTGCCTTTACACTCTGAAGAGTGGATGTGAGGCAGGAGGGGACAATTGGACAAGACATGTAGACCTTTGCCTGTCGTGCTGGATTTGTCCCTAATATAGACCAAGAATCATGTTAGAGAATACTGCTGAGGAGGTACTACTTAAAATGCTTGCATTAAAACTGTAGAAACACAGTGGTAATTTAAAAAGAGTATGAAATGTTGTAATACCACTTTGAACACAAAATTGTTTACAAGTTTTTCTTTCCAATTCAAGTGGCATCTTTAATGTTAAATTGGTATGTTTCCCACGCAGAGCAGTGCTTTGGAAACAAGTGTTTTTGATAATTGTATCTGACCACATTCCCATTTTCAGCAGGCTGGTCAGACTGCTGGCCCATGTTCCTGTTAAGAAAAAAAATTATAACCTGTCTATCATTAATAGGAAAATATGTTGCTCTGAAACTTAATATGTGACTCTTTTTCTCAAGTTTCTCACTGTAACTTTTCTGTTAAAGAAATCTTTTCTTAACGTGCCTGTCTTCCTTCTGACTCTGTTTTGGTTATAATACTGCTGCTGTTTAGGCAAGATGCGTGTAGTTTAGAAAATTTGCTGGTAATTTCTTACCTTAAAGTCCTAATCACCCCTCTGGGACTTGAATTTTGTAAAGTTACTAAATTGTACTGCAACTAGAGGATTAAATGTAGTTTAGGAATAAGCAGGTGGAGCAAATAAGCTGTTGAAATCTAGTGCAAGCCCTGTGTCTCTGCTATAAAAAAATGGGTCATGTGGGAGCGAGATAGATAGGTTCCCAGAAGCTGCAAAGTTCAAAATGAAACAAACCACTCTGGAGAGATGAATGTTTGCTGGTGGGACTCTGCTCTTATTTGTTGTAGGGATTTATCTTTAGGAAAAATGACTCGTCAGATGTCAGGAGAAGAAAGTGAGTGCAGTGGTGAGGTGGAGTCTTCTGCGGTAGAAGCAGACCAGGGCACCCTGGCTGAAGACAGCTGGTAAGTGCTATTAGTTTACTTAAAATATATTAGCTCTTCTTAAAGTCTGTTTTAAAAATGTTTGTGTTTGTATCCATTTTTAATGGTCAAGGATTTCAGCTACCCCACGTTCAGTAAAGGCCTTCAGGATGGATGATTTAGATCTGGAACAAGCACTAAGTTGAACAAGCTGTGTAAATGTGAATTGCAGGCATAATTGGGTTGTGGAGAATCATATTAGTGTCCATTTGACAAAGCTTATTGATCTGTTGTTGCAGCTCAGATAAGGAGAACCATGAGGCATGCTGGAGTGGCTCTTTGGCCCAGAGTGCTGTGCCAGAAATTGAAGTTGCTGAAGTAGCATATACTGCTGGTGAAGAAGAATAGCTGAGAAGCAGCTGCTGTTACCTGGGAATGGTTCATGTTTGGGACACCCTCTGCGGGTAGGGGCGCATAGAGGCTGTGAAGAATTTACAGCAGAGAGCAAGAATGCACATACTGGATGTTTACATAAGTCCTTACAAATTATTAATGTAAGAAATATACCCGTGCTGCTTTGATTTCAGTTTTTATCAAGCCTTCATATATTTAAGTCTAATAAGGGCTAAAATCAGCTAAAGTTTAGATAACGTACGTACACAATTTGACTGACTTTCCTAGAGGAGTGACAAAAACTTCCTGCTAAGTCACCAGACACCTCTAACTAGTGTGTCACATGTTGCCAGCGATGTGACACATTTGATGTGTTCATTTGTTTGGCATTTGTGTTTTCCTTTTCTTATAGCCATAAATGAGTGCTTGTGGAAGTAAAAATGGACTCATCTTACATTTAATAAGAGTGTAAAATGTGCTGGTTTTAAATCCTAAAGGTGAAGAATATTTCTCTGGAAATTTTAAAGCAATGCAATAGGAAAACTTCCAGTACCAGAAGTACTTACGACATGGGATTATATTTGGACTTTGTTTTAAATGGTCATTTTTGCTGAAGGAAGGAATACGAGACCCCCAAAACACTGTGCATTTTCATCCCAAGATAGCATGCTGTAGTCATTTTTGTTGGTAATGCTGCTTTTAAAACCTGGGATACCTTTGCTATATACCCACCTAACGACAGAATCGGTGAGTTTGCCTTTTACTTGGAACACTACCTCTTACCATCTTGCTAATACATTCACATCTGTTTGTTTAAAAATATTCCAGATTATTTGGAGGTGATGGAAAGACTTGTAAAGAAGCCATATTTTTTTCCCCACACAGTGTGTAACTAGGTTGAATCTAGTTGCAGTGTATTTTTGTTTCAGTACATCGTACACATGGGGATATCGCTACCTGTGTTCTGTAGCCTGTTTTTCAAAATGTATTAAGACAGGAGATGCACTTTATAATTAAGACTCTGTTGTGCCAAGTTCAGTTGGCTAATTGGTTGAGAAAGGGGCGTTGCAGGGAGAGGGTTATGTAGTGCCTTTTTGTATTTTACTTGTTCATTACTGCAAAATTCTGTTACAGTGCTCTGGGTCAGCTCTGTGGAATCTCTGATGCAGCTTGTTTCTGTTCTTCACTTATTTACTGAAAGTGCCTTGTTTTATTCTGCTTTTCCAATAGGAAGAATGCTGTTTTGTTGTTTGGTTTTTTTTTTCCCCTTGCCCTATACCACCCACATTGTTGTTTAATGTTGTCAATATGCAGTGTCTTTGTGCTGGAGTTTTCAAAGGGAGCTTTGTACTTCAGGCTGTGCATACAATGACCTTTATGCAGAACTGTATAAACTTTCCTGGTGAAATAAAACTACGGACAAAATACCTGTCGTCTTCTTTTCCATTGTAGAAACAAACCCACATTTGATGCCTTATCTAATAAAAGGATTAAAACGCCATTAGAGACATTTCTTATCGCAGTGATTTCCTGCAGTTACTTAACTTTTGGTCTGAGTTGTTTGTACCAAAAATTGTCTGCCTGAAAATGAGAGTTCTGTAACAAGGCACCAGAAAACTTGCTGTACTTCTGTTGAAGGATAAAATAAATATTTTTTTTTTATACTCTACATGAAACTCACAGATGCTGAGTGAACTCAATAAAGCTTTGACACCTTACTGAAAATTCATGTAGTCTTTTGTCAGATGTTGCACCTTTCCAAGAAGGGTAGAACTGTGTATATTCATAGAATCACAGAATATTAGGAGCTGGAAGACACCTCAAAAGATCACTCAGATCAACAGGGTTGCACAGCTGGAGCCAAGCACTTTCCAGTACTGAATTTTTTTCTAGTGCTCTTGCTTCCATTCTGGTGCTGTGATCCACCCATTCCCGTCTCCTTTCACTCACTGCTGCAATTTTAGTACAGAAACAGCCAACTTTCAATTACTTCACAGAATCACTAGGTTGGAAAAGACTGTAAGTTGAGTCCAACTGTACCTGTCCTTCCTAAACCAGTTGGCCTCGATCTCTCAAGGTCCCTTCTAAGCCCTCCAATTCTTTGAAACCATATCCCTAAGCACCTCATCTACACATCTGTTAAATACATGATGGTGACTCAACCACCTCCCTTGGCAGCCTGTTCTACACCCCAGCAACTCTCTCGGTGAAGAATTTCTTCCTAACATCTACTCTGAACCTGCCCTGCTGCAGTTTAAGGCCATTTCCCCTTGTCCTATCACCTGTCACTTGGCAGAAGAGACCCAGCTCTCTGCAACCTCCTCTCAGGCAATTGTAGGCAGTGATAAGGTCTCCCCTCAGCTTCTTCTCCAGCCACTCCATAAGGTTTGTCCTCCAGACCCTTTACCAGCATGGTGGCCCTTCTCTGAATCCACTCCAGGACGTTGATGTCTTCGTGAGAATTTGACTGTGCTCTTTGCAGCAAGTGGAGGAATGTTCAAACTGGCATCATGGCGCGGTGAGCTCATCGCAGGAATTGCAGCTGCTAGCACTTTGCTCTTTTCCATCGTAGTTAAATCACTCTGGAGGCAATTGTCTTAACAGCTCAGCCACTGTTACAATGGGGTTTTCCCCTGAGTTTTAGATTTTATGTTGTACCCAGTTTAATCTTTCTGAGGGGTTGATTTTTTTTTTCTTTTTACATCTTAAATTCAGTAATCCTGCAGGATTCGTTACTGTTCCTACTCTTGGCAGTCTGCTCACGCCTCTTCTCTGCTTTTGACTTGTACACCCCCACATCAGTCAAAATGCTGACTGGTCTCGAACCAAGAATGAGTCCATATACAGCTCCCACTTCATACCTCTTTGCCTGTCTGTTAATTGCTGTGACGATAACTGTCCCGTTAAACCAGCCCAAGGAAGGGAGCGAATTCTTCCGCACACAGAACCACACCTGGAGCTGCAGGGACAGTGTTCTGAATCCTCCTCCCCGTGTGAAGCATCTTCCCTCTGGGGGGGGCATCCTTCTGCAAAATGGGGATGTGTAATGCTGCTGTCTGTCCCAGATTGGTTTCATTCTGTACATCTCATTAGACCACTAAGGAGTTTGATTTTTTTCTGTCTGTGGTTTCTGTTCCTTTGTTGAAACGTAGCTGTGTAGGAGTAGCAATTATCCTGCCAGAAATCTGCATTTCTAGTAGAACTGGTAACAAATGCAACTTTCTGTAGAGGTTTTACCTGGTTTTGCTTGCAGGGTTGGGTTTTTCTCCCCTGTGCTACAGGAGGTTGTAAACAGACATGGGGGGAGGAGGAATTCCGCAGTTATGGTCTAAGGTTGCTGCTGCTGCAGGTTTTTTAATAAATATTGAATAGTACAAGTAAATAGTCCAAGGTATGAATCAGCAAGGAAGGGAAGAATCCTGTGGGAAACACTCCATGTGTGGAATACCAGGGCTAAGGGTTGTCTTTTCTACCATTCATCTGAGTATTTAGTTAAATCTTTGTCCCAGGGATCGGTACGTTTGGATTTCTAGACAGCTCCAACATGCAGAACTAGGTCTGCTCTTCTCTTGTAAAGCACAGGGCTTAGAACCAGGCCATGTCCTCACATTCTGAGCTTGCAGGGTCGACAACGGGGCTGTGTCCTGAAAGAGAAGCTGCTTTTGAACAGTTTATGTGTTCTGGGAGAGCACTCACTGGTACCGGTGCTGGTACCAGTTTTTGTGCTACGTATTATCTTCATCATGCTTCTGGTGAGTGGGATCCCAACTGAAAGAAAAGATGAGAGTGGAAGAGGAGGATGGAAAGAGGAGGTTGCCCTGTCTAAAATTCACATTTGAGGTTTCTTTTCCCCTTTGAAAGTGAAAATTGCTTCAATCATTTGCTAACCAGAAGCACTTCTCCACTAAATGTTAGTTTCAGTGCTGTGAGTCATTTAGGTTCTGTGCCATCTTAGAATCACAGAATGGTTAGGGCTGGAAGGGACCTTAAAGATCAAGTTCCAACCTCCCTGCCATGGGGTCTTAAACCACTCAGGAACTTCTTTTCCCTGAGTTTGCTTCCACAGCTGGAAGCTCTTTCCAAGAGTTTCTTCTTCCACAGCACTGATGTTTCTTTGTAATCGCTGATTGTGCTACTAACCTTTCTCCCAGCCTTGTTTCAAAGGACAACCTTCTCCACTTGGTGCTTCTCCACTTGTGCATCACGAGGAAAACGAACGGAGCACGGACTTTGCTCAAAGGCTTTCAGCCTTCTTCCAGAGTTTGACTTATCTTTTGTTTCTGATTCAGAAGAGGGGGAAGATAAGGTAGCATAGTCCTTTTATCATTTTGAATAAAGATTGATGCATTCTTACCTTGCAATAGATACAAATGGCAAACTTGTCATCCCCACTCAGGAGTAATGCATATATATCCTTCTGTTGCTTTGTACTCTCCAGTCACATAGTTTGAGTGTTACACTGGAACAGGAGATGCTTCTGTAATTTCTCCTCAGGCTGATTGATAACTCAGAACCATCATGATGGTTGTTCCAGTGTCAGGAGGAGGCTGCCAGGAGACATGCTTCAGCATAACTCTGTATGTCACACAAATCATCTTTTTTTATCTTCTGGGCACATTGTAATGCCCCAAACTGCAGTTTTATCCAGCATCATCAAAATAAAGTGATGTTAATATTGAAGGGTCCTGGTTAACAAGAGTCGATGTGAGTTACACGGAAGCCTCCCCGAGCCCAGGATGTGCACAGGCAGGTGGCTTCGGAAAGGTGTTATTCATTATCCTGCAGAGGTACCAGGAAGGCTGAAGGAGATAGATACACAAAAGGCCAAAGGTACCAAGTTCTCAAGCGTAGTTCTGTGTGGCTGGATAAATCAGAACGCCTGATGCATAAACCACTCTTACTTAATGGACACTGAAAGCTTTTAGCACAGCATCTTTCTGCAACAGAACAGCACCTGATGCTAAAATGACCCTTCAGGGTAGCAAAGTATGTTCTAGCTGAACTGACAAAGAGCTTCTCTTTCTCTTTTTATACCTTTAACTTCCAACTGACAGGCTGCAAAGTAGCCTGCAACACATTCGTCTTCTGCGTGACCCAGGTCCCTATCCTCTGCCCGTCCCTGTTAGTGCGACTTGTAGCTTTGCTGTCTCACCAAGGACATCACAGCGTCGTGCCAGGGCCCAGCCCACGCTGGAGTTCTGCATTGCTGGCACACCTCCCCAGCTGCAAGTGGGGCAGCGTGGCTCTGGAGGAAGAGGAGCCCACCATGGAGCAGGTGGAGGAATAGGGAAGAATCTGTGACCTACGCTGGAGCAAGCCCCTGGCAGCACCTGCAGCCTGTGGAGAGAGATAAGAGGCAGAGAGAGAGAGAGACAGAGGCCCACACCAGAGCAGGTTTTCTGAGGGTGCTTGTGACTGTGGGGGACCAGGCTGGGGCCAGCAGCCTGGGACTGAGAGACTGAGAGACATTTTATGAGTTTATAGCAGTGACCTATGCTGGGGCAGTTGGTGAAGGCCCTGTGGGAGAGGACTCACGTGGAGAAGGTCATGGAGGGCTGTCTCCCATGGGTGGGACCCCATGCTGGCACAGTGAGTGTGAGAAATCCTCCCCCCACACCAAAAAGGAGAACAACTCATGAGGAACTGACCGAAGACTGAAGCCTCCATTCCCTATTTCCCCCCGCTTTTCCCAGTGCCATCCCGGGGAGGAGAAACATCATGAACAGAGTGAAGTCTGCAAAGAAGGGAGGGGTGGGGGTGTTTTAAGAGCTGTTTGTACTTCTCATTATCTGACTCTGTTTTCTGTGTATTTCTGTAGTGTAGTGAAATAAATTAGAGAGTTTTCTTGCCTTTCTTCTGTGTTGTCTGTTTTACCCGTGACACTAATTACAGAATGATCTCTCCCTGTCCTTATCTTGACTCCAAAGCTTCTCAACATTAACCCTTGGGGAGTTGTACTATATCTAACCTGTGTTTGCTTGGTTTTCAACCAAACATTCATAGGAACTTTTTCCCCTTTTAAGCTCTTCAGGAGATGCTGAACGCTCACTGTTCTGTACTCAGCATTGCTGTGACCTGAGGACCATGGAGGTGCTCTCCAGCTGATGAATTTGCCCCCAGTCAGTAACAGAGCAGTAGGTATTGTATTTCCCTCTGCTTTGCAAAGAAGGAAGCTGAGGAAGAAAGCAATTATGTGATTCATCCTAATTGCACAGTAAGTCAGTTGGTGTAGTCCTAGTGTTACTGCTGAGCCCATGGAGGTGTCAGCAGGTTTAAATTAGATGATTCGCTGATCTGGTGAGACTCCTGTCTGTATACAGGAACTGTGTCTTGCAATATCCAAACTGGGTTTCAAGTAGATGTAAATATCCTTGACATAAATCATGAGCTGTGTCTAGGTTTTGTAACATGCAGTATAGGCTGGGGACTGACCTGTTGGATATCAGTGTAGTTGAGAGGGACCTGGAGGTCCTGGTGGACAGCAGGGTGACCATGAACCAGCAATGTGCCCTCGTGGACAGGAAGGCCAGTGGCATCCTGGGGGGTATTAGAAGAGGGATGGCTAGTAAGTCAAGAGAGGTCCTTCTGCCCCTCTACTCTGCCCTGGTGAGACCGCAGCTGGAGTATTGTGTCCAGTTCTGGGCCCCTCAGTTCCAGAAGGACATAGAACTCCTTGAGAGAGTCCAGCACAGGGCCACCAAAGATGATGGAGTGGAACATCTTCCTTATGAAGACAGGCTGAGGGAGCCGGGTCTCTTCAGCTTGGAGAAGAAGAGGCTGAGGGGTGACCGCATTAATGTTTATAAATATGTTAAGGGTAAGTGTCAGGAGGATGGATCCAGGCTCTTATCAGTGATGAGAAGAGCCTGTTCCAGTGCTCTGTCACCCTGTGAGGGTGACAGAGCACTGGAACAGGCTGCCCAGAGAAGCTGTGGAGACTTCTGCTCGGAAGACATTCAGAACAAATCTGGACACATTCCCGTGTGATTTAATCTAGGTGATCCTGCTCAGATGATCTTTCGAGGTCCCTTTCAACTCCTGACATCCTGTGAGTCTGTGATTCCTTCCTACTGCCAGTTCACACTGAAAGCACTAGGATTGATCACTCCATCAGTGAGGAGAAATACTCCCCTGCCATGGATTAATGCTTTTCATCTAGCAGACACCACTGCCACAGCTGTCTTATGGATGACCTGAAGCATCATTCATTTGTTTGCTTGACAGTTCATGGGAGTTTGTCAAGCACTGTGCATCTGGCAAGTGCCTAACGGGAGGAGGTTGCATGTTGGCCTTTCATGAAGGCACTACTGGTTTTCATGCTTGAAATAAGACTAGATAGATAG
This sequence comes from Heliornis fulica, assembly GCA_013399135.1. Classification (NCBI taxonomy): domain Eukaryota; kingdom Metazoa; phylum Chordata; class Aves; order Gruiformes; family Heliornithidae; genus Heliornis; species Heliornis fulica. The sequence continues at coordinate 184,442 of VXBZ01002515.1, read as the reverse complement.
ATAGATAGATAGATAGATAGATAGACAGACAGACAGACAGACAGACAGACAGTCATTTGGGAAGCAGTCACAACATGCAGTGACTCTCCCTACAGGACCTCTCCTCCCCAGGTTCCTGTGGCTCTTTCCTAGCTGTTCTCAGCAGTACTGATAATCAGGTCCTGGGGCGGGGTGGAAAGTTTGTACTGGGAGGGGAGGGGAGGGGAGGGGAGTGGAGGTCTCCCTTGGCCCTCATTCTGTAGCAGAAATGTGCTGGTTACAGGGATGGGCAGAGGCACTAGGAGAGATCTCTACCTTGTTATGGCAGCTGCTCTGAACATTTTCAGAAAGCCTTGACCTGAGAAGTCTACTTTTGTCTGTATTGATGCATGGCTTTAGTTCAGAAAGCTACAGCATTGCTTGTAGAGTAATGTAAACCTAACAAAACCATCACTGGCTTCCTCTTAGAGCTGGGCAAGGGGTTTTGTGTGGGCAGAGTCAGATGAGAGAACTGTCTCGATGGAATCCTTTGACAAGCATTATCATCAGACGATGATGTGCCCCAGAGGTGGTGTTTCTGCTCCCGCCTACAAGAAGAGCCCAGATGCACCAGCTTCCTCGTGGGAATCACTGCTTTTCCATCTCACGCCAGTCTGATCTGACTCAACCGTCCCTACTTAAATAGGAAATTAAAAAAAATAAGTGGGGAGTGTTGCAACATTAATGTGCAAACTAATGTGTTCTGAAGGAGTGTTAAACAATGAAAACCAAAGCTCATCCTCTCTGTGACTTAACCTCAGAACTTAACGACTTTATCTACCTTTGCTGTTGGCAGGCTACAGCCAACTGCTGTCACCCTCCGTGTCGGAGCGAGCATTTCGGTTCCAAAGCCAATAAAACACGGGAAGGCCAACGTCTCTCGCTTCTCAAATGACGTGAGTTACACAAGACTCATGATCATCCAAAGGTCACAGCACGAGATCTCCTCTCTCAACAAAGGGGCAGCTCTGTTCTGCTCTGGTGAAGCAGCTGCTGGCTCAGGTTTCAGTTTATTCAGACACAATATGTGCTCCAGACAGATTCTCAGTCTACATAAATTAATGTCTCGACCATTTAGCATTTCCCCCCATCATTATTTTTTCTCTCCTGCCGTCTTCCTTGTGAAATAAACCTCTCTCTCTGCTGCCTGACACCATACATACATCAGGCCTGCCATCAGGTTAATGTGATTACAAACCTTCTCCAGAATGTCTTGCTCCATGCAGGAGGATTTTTTTCCCTACTCTGGAAACTAAACCAATGAGGCACATTTTGCTGAAAGAGAGTGCAAGGCATTGGGAGCTGAAGGCTTTAACCTGTAAACTGTGAGGTAGTCTCTGCCACTAACTTCTGAAACTTTGCCTTACAGCCACAGGAAGGTCTGTTTTGCTTATATATGCAATTCCTGATGTATTTATTTTTGCAGAAACCACCTGAGCCAGAGGCAGTTTGGCTTTTTCTCTCATGACCAAATTAGCTATGTGCCACTGCCACCACTCCCAGCTTAGCCGAGACACTCCAACAGACTCTTGTTGCAGAAGAGCCATAGGGGTTTTTTCTCTCAGGCTCTTGCTTGTGCAGTGTAAAGAGCACATTTGCAAAACATGGTGGCAAGATTCAAAGTATTTTCTATATGATTTATTCTCCATGTTCTTGGTAGTCTCCTGTTACAGCTTCCTCTCCCATCCTTCAAGAGGAACATTTTGTGGTGCCTGACTTCAGGTATCACAGACTGGCCTGGGTCAGAAGGGACCCCAAGGATCATCGAGTTCCACCCCCCCACCACCACCACAGGCAGGGCCACCAACCTTCAGGCCTGGATCTAGACAAGGCTGCCCAGGGCCCCATACAACCTGGCCTTGAACACCTCCAGGAATGGGGCATTGTGACGGTATGCTTCCCCCCCTGCCCCCACATTTGCCTTTTTCCCGTGAATCTGATTAATTGATAACCACTGGTGATGATTGTGGTGTCTGCATCCATCTCACAGTGATTTTGGGAAGACAGATAACACAATAGGCAAGGGCTATCTATGCTAATGTGCCCACCTGGACAGAGCACTGGTCAGTGTCCACTGGCACCTGCGGGTGGGAGGTAAATATGACTATGAGCCAATCATCTTACTCCATAAATATTGAGCAGTCCAAGAGCCCTTTGAGCTCTCCTGAGATGACAGCGGGCTGCACGTCAGGATCTCCCCTTGAGAGGGACACCTCTCAAGGTTACTCCTCGAGGTCGAGAGAATCCTTGCTGCAACAGATCCACAACAGATCCTCGGTAAGTGAGTTGGGAATAAGTGCACTAACTTTTCTGATCTTAGCTAAGAAATACAAAGGATTGATTGTGTATATATATAATCCTTTAGACATAAACCATTGACCAAGTCTGGGACTAAGACTGGATCCAGCCGCACCAAGGCTCCTCTCTGAGAAGGAGTTCAGAAAGCAAATGGATCCTTTCTGAACCTCGTGACTCAACAGGAGGGTCTCCCTGAAAGATTCATCTGACCCTGTTCTCTATACACTAATTAATCAACATTATATTACCTTTGAATCTTAATCACTGTTGCGTTTATTACCGAACACCCTTACACCCTTTGCTTTATATCAATAAATATATTACTGCCTCTCTCTTAAGGGTGAAGTGCATTCTTCCTATCTACCCGATCTGCGACACGCATCCACCACCTCTCTGGGCAGCCTGTTCCAGCACCTCGCCACTCTTCCATTGAAGAACTTCCCCCTCATATCCAATCTAAACCTGCCCCCTACTCTTAGAGCACCTGGAGGTAGATCCAGGAACAGCTCCAGGGTACAGCAGCACCTGGTGAGCTCAGCAAAGGACATGAGCTACACATTGATACAAGAAACTGGGCCACAGTTTGTTCCTTAGCAGACAGCAGGCTCAAACCCAACACAGCTCTGCTGTGTAGCCAGGCCTGGAGATGGGGCTAATTGGCTGAACACATCAGTTGAGACCGAATTTGATTTGACAAAAAAGATCTCTCCTTCCTGGTAAAATTACCTTTTAAGATCCAAATTCTCAATAAATCAAAGTTACTAATTCTATACTTGAATGTACTCAACAGCCTCAAAATCAACAGTCCCACTTCCTACAGGCATATCCCGTATGTTCTCACCACACCCCAGGTAGTGCTGACACACAACTGCAGATGTGCTCTGAACCCCACAAAGGACAGACACACAGACTTGGCTGAGAACTCCCTCTGCAGTTCAGTGTCCTCAACGTGCCACAGAGGTGCTGCTCACTGCAAAGCACAGTTAGCTGAACCGGTGCTGACGAGGTTAGGCTCAACTCCTCTTCAGAAATGAGAACTTTTAGCTCATCTCATCTTTAAGCTGTAGCTCGTTTGCCATGGTGGGGGGTGCTTTAAGGAGGAGGCCAGTAAACTTCTGTATGAAGGTCTGCTGTTGAGATCCTGCTGTCCTGCATGTTTGCAAGCCCAGAGCAGGGGTCCAAGCTGGGTGCTGAGGAAGCCAAGGGCTGAGAAAGCAAGAGAAGAGAAACTAGAAAAGCAGCCAAGAAGGTGGGTTAGTTCCAGGGAGCATTTCTGCTTTGAAAAAGAACTTGCAGGGGATGTGGGGAGGGTGAGAGGGTTCCTCCTCTACCTTTTGAGCGGCGCTACCTTCTCCCTCTGCTACGAGCAGTAAGAAAGACTCAAAGCAGGTCTGGTGTGAAAACAAAGGCTTCCCAGTGTGCGTGCCCCTAGCTCAGACCAGTTGGCCTCCAGCCTTCTCTGAAGGCCATGGGCTCACCTGCAAACGGAGCAGAGGGCTGACCGACACGCTCCCGCCAGGCACAGCTCTCCTAGTTACACAAGGAATTTCTAGGCACGTCTTTTTGGTGTTTCAGACATATTAAAATAACAGAATCTCTCGCAACACAAACGTTAGGTGTGAAGGAATGCTGCCCAACCATTTTTATTTTTTTTTAAACACATCAACTTTGGAGCATTCTTGAGTTATAACCTGATGTTGAAAGAGTTATATGTTAAAAAATGTTTCCAGATATTCTCAAGTCTTCCAAGAGCACTTTATCCTAATGGCAGTGTAAGGAGAGTACTTAAATGTATTTTCCTATCAAGGAAAACTAATACAATCGTGTAGCACAAATTACACCAAAATATTTATTTACATTATATATATATAAATTCTTCTCACTTTTTATTAATACATTTTCCACCTTTTTTTTAAACTATCCAGGTTAAAGATGTCCAAGTCTGTTAAGAGTAGACAACATTCCTAAAACAAGTCAGAAACAGGAAAAGCAGTCAGCTATGCTACAGCACCTGCTACCCCAGTCCCCTTGTAAGATATGTTCCCATTAACAGGGTACGGTTACAGTAACGCGTTGCCACCATTCACTCTCATTGGTTTACATCCTAAACAAAAACCATCCTGGCACAAAGAGAGACAGATATCCAGAAAAGGAACAACCCTCTGTCACAGTGTCTTCTGACCTGACGCAGGAAAGACCCACCTCCTCAGCTGAATTCATCCCTGGGACCCCTCTGCTTTTGAAGAAAGCCATCCATCTACTGTCCCAAACAAAGGCACAGTAACAAGCGCTCCAGGCTGGGAGGTCTGCGCTGCATTGTGATTTGTGGACACATCCAAGTAGAGCTCTGCCAGCCACATGTGTCCGTAGCCTGTGAAGCGCTACGTGACTCCCCTCCGGTGTCACTGGCGGTTACACACAAGCTTTTTGAGAAGCTCACCCAAATGACACGAGTTTTAACTTCACCCTTCAGAAATTTTGTTCCTGAAGTATTCGGTGGTCTGAAATGAGTAAGCTGAAGACACCTCAAGCTTCCCAGGATCATCTGGCCAGAACACCACTGGAGGTTGGTAGTCAGACAGTAGCTTCCCCAGGATATCTTCTCCCCAGCAGCATTCACATGGAAAGTTTTTGCACAAAACCAGAAGGTCCAAAACTGACTGAAAATAATTTTATTTTCCAATTGGAAGGTTAAAGACCTTCTTTGGTTAGTTTGTAGAGCACTTTAAACGTGCTGCTTAAGTGACAAGTATTTGAAAACTATTACCTGTCCCAAGAAGAGCTGCTAGAAGCCAGCTTTCCCAAGCTGAGCACAGGACTACACTGGCATGGCCTCGCACTTGGAAACACCAGACATGTCCACAAGCACACGGCCACGGTGATGCAGCCAGTGTAGACTCATACTTTCTGTACCCAATCCAGAGACTGGCACAGACTGCATACCTTGAAAACACAATTCCTGCCAAAATGATTAGCAAATGCATTCTAAACAGCTCGGGATATTTGTTATTACATATGCTGGCTTTCAGCTGGCATCTTATCTGGAGTTTCAGCAAGCATTAAAACTGAGTAAGATTTTATTTGTGTTTGATTTCCCTCTGACAGTTCAAACTGTATCTGCAAATTTAAGGCAGCTCTTTAATTTTTGTTTGTTTGCTTTTAAAACAAAAATTGAACAGTTTCAGGGTTTTCTATACTCTCAACAGAAACAGACCATTTTCCTGGTGCTTCCAAACTTTGTAGCAGAATTAACACCTTTTTTTCTGGTAGGAAATGTATCCAAACTAGAGTTCAAGGCTTGACTGTCTTCTGACATGGAGGCAAACCAAAGGCAATTCCACCATAGGGAATGAAAAAGTCCTGAAAAATTGACTGTCTCCACAAGGTTTCATCCATGGAACCTGAAAGCTTCTGAGCATGCCCTGTCCAGAAATGCACATTAGCTTATGCTTAACCCAAAACCCAATAAGCTGAAGCTAAACATCCAGCATATCACAGGCTGAGCCCCCTCCCCAAGAAGAATTAGTTTTCTTTTGCTACAAATCTACAGAAACCAAGTCTCCCACTATTCCCCAAGTGGTTCAATCATCAGTAATTTCAAATATTAACTTCAAAGGAAGCAACTCTTCAAAACAATATGACTCTGCCTCCCACATCCCTAGGACCTCTACAGTGTTTTACTATTTCCTTGTGACTGACATCAGGCTACTAGCATAGAGCTTATGTCTTAAGAAAATTTGTGAGTAGAAAGCAGCCTTTTTAATTTTTGTTTTGTATTTGAACAGTGGTTTCTCTGTATATTCAGTAGTTTTAACACTCAGTGAAGCATTTGTTCCTTAAGCTAAAAAGCTGTCAGTTTACTTTACAAGTAATTCGGGATCAGTTTTTAACCACTGTTAAAAAGGCATTTCAAATACAACACACTGGTACTATTTCCATTAAAAAATAAGTAAGAGAAAAGAACCAAATGCTCAGGAACTAAAACATTTTTTAAATTGTATAATTAAAATCATGCGATACTAATTCCTTTGAGGATGGGTATTATCACACAAAGACTCTTCAGTGGAAGAGAACACAGGAAGGTCCAATCTCTTCTAGACTTTTGACAGGGTTAGTGGAAATTAGTTTTGGCAGGGATCTGTAAGAACCCAGACATCTACTTTTCCTTGCTGTAAAACTGTTCTTTGAGTTGGAAATAGTTCAAAATATGATTCCAGCTGATCTACAGAAGTGCATGGAAGTTTAAAAAAAGTTTAAAAATTAAACAAAAACCCTATGCCACTTTAAAAAAAATCTGCAGAAGAGTCTCCTCTTAATATCTAGGATACCAGAAGTTGCTCCAGACAGACTGTTTAAATCTCCCTGCCCAAATGAATAGCTATTAGCTCTTGGGTTCAACGGAACTTAAGAGTCAGGACATACGTAAAGCTGTTTTGCCAATATTCAAATAGTCTGAACCAAATAACCCTCTCGGACAGGCCCTTGCTCTTTGTCACTTCAATAAGTGAGGCACACAGGTTTTACAAACCAGCCAGATGTAGTAAGAGACCAGGTAATAAAACCCAGTAACAAAATCTCTAGCCAAGGCTGAAAACACTTTAGTCCTTGGAGGTTTTGGCAACTATGTAATTTTTTGTTTTTACATGAGTTTTGTTAATTACAATGGTAACGCGATTCTTAACAAGACTGGCCATAAATAAAACCAGCCTGTACGAAACACAGCTATGATAAATCAGCAGGTTATAGAACATTACAGCTCTTTACATCCACACTATAACATTCAGTCTTGAAAAAAGACCTTGCTCTTATGAAGCCCAGGCAGCGAGCTTCTTCATTTCATCTTCATCCTCCGCTCTCTTCCTGGTCGATGCTGCAGAGAGAGAGAGATTAAAAACAACCCCTTTATTTGTTAGCATGAGGACTTGCATAATGCTCTTCAGTTTGAAGAGCTCAGATCGATTCACTGAGTAGCAAGCTACACAAAGGAAATGCCATAATGAAGCTGACGAGCCACAAGTCTTTTGCCTCACCACTGTCTCACGTGTAACCCTGAGGTTAACAATAAAGGCCGGGTGTAACTCCTACTGGAGGGCTGCCACAGCAAGTAGATTTAACCTCTAAAAGCTGTCACAGAGAGCAAGCGTGCACAAGTACGCTGCCGGTTCTGTCACTGCCACGAGTGGCCTACCCCGGCCGGCTGTGCATCCTGCCCTTTCCAGACAGTGCTGAAGGGATGGGCACGTGCAGGCCCAGTCTCCAGAGAGACTCGCCCCACTTAATGAGAGCTGTCATTTATTAAAAGGGTGGAAGAAATTCCTGAACCTACTTTGCCCAGGTGACATCAGCTAACTGCTGTGTTCACAGCAACCCTCAGCTCTGTACCAGGCCCCCCACACTTTTTTTTAAAATCCAAACCTCCCCTGAACTGAAACCTCACCCAAACAGCCTTCACTCGCTCACCTATGAACCACATGCCCTACAGCCCAGGTCCAACCTCAGGCTGTCTCCTTCTGTGGACCACGCACACCAGGACATGTGGAACACCTTTACTGGGTGCAACACCCTCTGCTGTGCAATGACAGGAGCCAGTCAGCTCCCGCCTGTGGCAGCCACACAGTTGTCTTGGGAGGGGCTACAGACACCACCCCTAGGCACTACAGGTGGGAAGAGGACATGGGACACCAGAGGTCCAGACCTTAATTTAGAGGCAAGTGCCGCTGGCTCCCTGCACGCCTGGGGAAGGTCACGGTGCCTTGCTCCACTGCAGTTTTCTCAGCATGAAGTCAGGACTATGAGATGCATCTCCAATTAGAGGCACTACAGAGACTGTTGCTCTTATTCGGGCATTGCTGTGTAACGGTAAGCATCCAGTTTCATAAGAGATAAGCCTGTTTTGCAAGGCCCTGAACTTTAAAAATGTAACTGGCTATTTTTGCCTAAAGCAGTCATACCGGCAGATGAAGTAGCAAATTAAAATAGTTAATTAAAGTAGCATAATTAAAATAGCACATAGAGATGGCGTTTAATAAAAATGTCAACAGGCACAGTCGGATGTGGAAGAGGAGGCATGAACAACCCATAAATGCTCAGACTGAGTTTTCCTAAATCCTTTTTTTTTTTTTTTTTTAAACTAGCTGTTCTGCAATCAACTTCAGTGGACGAGGCAACAATCCCAGTTCAAACACTTTAAACTCCTTCCCAGGGTTTTAAGTGCCACCTGCCTGCCAAAGCTCACATCGGAGCCTCTGACAAGCCGGTCCCAGTAACCTGTTCTGCAGCAGAAAGCACCACAGACAACCTGTGCCTAGTGTGTCCTGCCCTTGCCACCAAATATTTATACTCTTTTGCTAGCATAGTACCCAGCAATCATTCAGCTGATAAAGTATGACAGGGTAAAAGGCATAGTTTAAAGCTGACTGTTTCTGGCTTAATTCAAAATGAAGAGGGAAGAACTACAGAAGACTCTGCTTAGAAGCCAGGAATAAGTCTGCTCTAAGAAGAAAGCAAAGGAGTTACAGTATTTCTTTAAATATGTACTTCCTGCTGCCTCCTTCATTTCTCAATTAAAATACCAGTGGAAAATATCAACCACTAGCCTACAAAGCTGGATCTTGGCGATGCAAACATTTTGAATCTAGGTCAGACTCTTAATTAACAGACAGTAAGGATTTAATTGCCAAAAAGGGGGAGGGGGCGGGAGGAGGAGGGGGGAAAGGGTTTCCCATTCCTCAGTGATGTCACTACATTTTAGTAAGAGATACAACAATGTATGTGCAAGGTCAAGTTCCCTGATGTTGATGTTCCCTCCCCACATCTACACAGACTTTGCTCCTAAATGCTCCTAACCAAACCACAATTACACCCTGCTGCTTCTGACAAACAGAAACAAAAACAGGAAAAGGAACCTATAAAACTTTAGAAGTTAAAAACGTATCTGGAGTGCTCTCTTCCCTTCTCCTATTCACAGAGTGCCTTAATCAAAAGAAACACAAAATGGCAAGCAAGATGTTTACCAGGGTGAGAAGGCAGCGATGTGGATGGAACACTTGGGAGCCTGACATCTCGCATTCCTTTGTTCAGTTCTTCTTGCTCCAGTTCTTCTAATTCTGCCATCAACTCATCCTAAATGAAAGGAAAACATTTATAAATTCATTGTTCTGTCAGCAATCTCAGGCAAACGCACATTTAACGATCGTGAAGCAAAGCACTACTGAAAAAAACCAGCTTAAACCTGAAAACAAGCATCAAAACCCAGCATATCACAAGTGTAACTTTTACTAAGTGTGGGCAATAACAATAAACCTTAATTGAAAGTTGAAAGAAGGACACTGAAGTTAGAAACAAGACAAGAAATAAAATTACAAAGAAAACTGATGATGGTGTAGTACTCATCAAAAAGGCTAAGCGTGGTGGTGGGGAAAAAGTTCCCTCTGCCTTCCTCGCTTTTGTTCCAAAGCTAGAGCTTGTGCTCTTGAACACTTTCTACTTTTAATGTGCAACTTCTCCTGTCTTAAAAAACAAACGGCTTCTACTGGTTACAAAGCACCTGAACGTTCTGTTCATTGATGTAATGCTTCTGTCCAATGACACAAGTCCAAGATCACATACGATGCTGAAGAACCACTGGTATCAGAACTGTCTTCCTAGTCCTGTTACTCACTCTTGAAGCCTGAAATACTCTTTTAGCTGCAGAAGCTGATTTGGACAGATGATCTAATCTGCTTGGATAATGCCAAAAATAGACGAGGCTACACACCTTTTCTGAAAGTCAAAGACTTATGCCTTGGCTGGAGTTTCCCAAAGAAAAGGAGCTAAATTTTACATAACTGTAGAGAAACAGACCTTTGTCACATTGATAAAAATGATTTTAAAAGAAACAATGGGCAAAAGGGGCTGTAGCAAAGTGAAATCTACTACATTCTGGAATGGGCTTTGCCTACCCGTTAATACCTTGCTTATCACCAATGTGGAAATTAAAACCGTAATCATATATAACCACTGTAGGCCTTCCTACATTCACATCCTCACGTTTTTATATCTTTAATGCCTAAAAAAAGTTACAGCTTGCCTATCTTACTTAGTTCACACTCCAAATACTAAATCTAAAGCATCAGGTCTACACTTGGTGATGTTCAAGTGACAGCTGATCACTCAGAAACAAGTAAGTTTGGCCTGATGTCTAACTTAGGCATTTAGCTGAGGTGCAAATGTGCCTGTACTTTTAAGTATCACCATGAGTGTGAATATAAGCTTCTCACACATTTAGTATCCAAGTTATTGGTGAAGTCAATGGAAACAGGTATTGATGAAGATGGTCATCTAAAACTCTAAAACATTAGTCCTTACTAACCTCTGATGGAACAAGTAAACAATTACAAGATGTGTCAACCATGACAGGCTCTTAAAAAAAAAACAAACCAAAAACAAACTACCATAAAACCAAACAAAACCCCAGATGTAATGGAAAGAGCGTTCATAACCCCTACACTTTTAACATAGTGATATAATGGCTAAAACATTCACTGTTGAAGCAGGAGACCCAAGTTTTAAGTTCTTCTAATCCTCAAGCATGGATTTACATTGTTTCCCACAGTGCAGGCATTGGTCTACAATTAGGGTGTGGAATATTGCAACAGCAACAACAAATCCCCTTTCTCTCCTTGAACCTAGGCCAAAAGAATAGCAGAGAGAAGTTATCACGTGAACTCCCAGGCTCCAGGCCTTGCCCACTGGAATAGGCCTATTTGGCATCTGATGATCAGAAACAGACCTCCAGACAAGGGTGTCGCCTCCCAGGAGTATCCTGCTCAACTAGGACAGGGCTTTTGGTTTGGGTTTTTTTTTTCCATTCTTCATTACATATGCTGTGTCAATCAAGCCATTGATACGAGCACTCTAAAGCCAAAGTGGCCTGAAAACCAGGTTTCCCAGTGACCGGACAAATGCTATCAGTATTAGACTCCTATGTAAAATCTGGCCCTGGTACAGCAATGCCCTGTGTGACAGTGGCTTAGTTTCCCAGAACAAAAACCAGGACCATCAATTTAGACTAGTATCTATTAGGAACTTCCCGGCCAACCTACAACGTGGTTATTAAACCTAGACTCCTAAAAGTTAAGCAGTGATGAAAGGTAAGTGACACTGCATTGCTGTTTGGGATGATAGCATGTTTTTCAGTTGTTGGAAGCCCAGTTCATACAGGCCAAATCCCATTCTTTGTGCCAGTATTGACTACATGTTTCTTAAAAGTCTAATTACATTCAAAGTCGGAAAAAAGTTACAAAGAATCACTATTATTTTCAACAAAATGTAACCACTGAATGAAAACTCCCTTCCCCCCCCCCCCCCCAGTCAACCAAATCATTTAGGTTGGAAAAGACCTTAAGATCATGAAGTCCAAACACTAACAGAACACCACCAAGCCCAGCACCAAACCATGTTCCCTAAGGACCACATCCACATGTTAAAAGTACCTCCAGGGAAGGCAACACAACCATTTCCCTGGGCAGCCTGTTCCAGTGCTTGATGAACCTTTCACAAAGGCAAAAACTATTCAGGATTGTTCTGTTCTGCATGATTTGGTGTATGATTTTTTTCTTTGGTGTCCATTCGAGTACACAGGAGCAAATTACTTAGGGAGTGAATTGTTTTATTCCTTAGGACATTCTTAAATATACAAAATCAAGTCCATGGACACTGCGTGAAAGTTACTACAACAAGCTTTCAGAAGATCTGAAGTGCCTTGTCAGGGTTTCAGAAGAAAATAGCTCAAGGAAGAAACCTTATTGCCTTCTACAGGAATAACTTCTACTTAATTGTTCTACTTCTGCAGAGAATATGGAAAATGGGAAAAGGACCTGCAGCTTTAAGCACCAGAAAAAACCCTTAAAATACTGATCCAAATGTTCAGAACTGTGAATAGTAGTCTGTTGGAGGCTCAGGAGCATATATTTAGTCAAACAGATGTTTATTTGGAGCAAAAAAAATTATATGCCTCAGTGTCCACTTGGCACATACAAATTGCTCATTTTAGTGACCTTCTGCTTCCGTAGTACAACTGAGAAAAACAGCCATAGGACTGCAGTTAAAAATTGCTGTTTCAAAATTTACATGTAAATATACAAAACATTGTATGGAATCATTAAAATGTCCTAGATAGGGCAAGCTTGGACGAAGGAATTTCACATCCACACCTTCTGAGAAATAAACCACTGGAACAAGCCACCGCACAAAATAAATACGGAGTCATTCAACTGCTAAAACTTCCACGCTAAAGTACTAACCTCATCAAACTCATCATTAAAGGCAGCCCGGCTTGAGATAGCATCTGAAATTTCCTGTGCAACATCTTGCTGTTCAGTGATATCTTGCATCAAATCATCAATTTTGTTCAAGTCCCTGGCAAGATAAGATGGAAACATTTTTAAAGATAAACCACTCAAATCCTACAGGAGACACTCAGAAACACTTTAATAGATCTTTTCTTATTATACCCTTGGCTGTATAAGCAACAGGACTCACAGGAAATAATGTTCCTCACCTACACCCTAACATTTCTTGACAACCTTCTGTGTGTTTTAGTCCAATTTCTTCTACTTTGGGATTATACATCAAAATCAGCAGTCTGTGTCTCCCTCTCCATGCTTCTTATATCTCTGCCAGCCAACAGTCACTCTCCCTGGGCAGGTCCCGTCTCCTTTCCAAGGTCAGCATCTTTATAGATGCAACCTTTTTGTTGTTAAGCTTTCACCACATCTTGGTGAATTTAATAGGTCTATATCCCATTTAAAAGCTTCCCCTTATTACTAACTTCATAATTGTTTCAGTTCCTGTTTACTTTGCTCATAACAACCTTTCTGATTTAACTGTGTTTATCAGTAAGGGAAAGGCCTCATGAAACAATATAAGCAATACAAAAATACTACGTGCACTAAAAGAAAAAAGGTAATTTTCCACAACCACCACCACCCCCCCGAGTCTAATTAGTACTCTGAATCACACAGTACATCTTATGGACTTTGAGGGAAAAAAGTTTTCTTCTGGAAAAAACAATGGCAGAGGCTGTTCTCCACTGCCAAAGTGGACTTAAAGCAACAGGTACCACACAGATCTCTAAGTAGTTAGCTGGACTCCCTTCTAGACTTGCTGTTAAGATATTTTTCTGCCAGATATAACATTACAGCACCAGTAGCACTCCCGGCATTAAATGCTTGACTGCAAAACAAATTCAAAACTGCCTGGCTTGATACATTGTAATGATTAAAAAGTTTGAAAGTGGTTAGTGAGCTCAACCTGAAAGCTATTACAACACACTTACATATTTTCATGCACTTTTTTCATAGCTTGTGCAGCATAACCCATATTCTTGAGCACTTCTGTGTTGGTGTGGGAATTTTCCAGTGCTTCCCTCTGGAACTCAATGGTCGAAAGCGTCCCATCAATTTGACTCAACTGTTTCTCATATCTCTTTTTTCTCTTCAGTGCTTGTAAGGCAGCTGGAAAGCAAAGAGGCAAAGTGCTCCATGTATTTATATAACAAAATGAAAGAACAAGTAGTTCAGCACCTGAAGAATTTGTAATTCTCACCCTCCTACCTTACTAGTAGGGAGACAAACCTTGACCACACCAGATCAGCAGCCTGTTTATCACCAACATGCTGTTGCATGAACATGCTGGGAAGCCTCTTTTAGATTAACTCCTTTTAGCACCATGGGGAAAAGCAGCTTCTTCCTCCACTGTGGGAGATCTTGAACTCCATCCTGCACACACAGGCAAAGCAGGGAAGACGGGGAGGAAAAAGAAACACATGAGAGAGAAGTCAGGAAGGAGGAAACAGAGGAAAGCAAGAAGAGAATAGGTTGTAATACATAAGTAAAAACTAAAGCAGACAGAGTAAGAAGATCTGTCACAATAACCACACCTCCATCTGTGCTGGTTTCTGAACTTTGTCTCAGCAGCAGAAAACAAGTGCAACAGAAAGCCCAGGCAGCCCAACCAAGCTGGTGGGCAAGATCAGAGGACTCTCACACCTCCACTTCTCAGTTGTACCTATTCCTTAGAGTCACTTTGAAGCATGATTTTTAAACCTTAAAACTGGAAAGGACAGAACCTTGCAGGCATGGCCACAGTCAAAACCAGCTGCTCCCCATTATCTTTGCAAAGGATTGAGATTAGTCTTTTATATCTGTCAAGTTATGAGCAGCACACTATGCCCAGAGTAAATCATTACCAGCAGAAGCACACGTGACAACCAGGAGGAGAAAAGGGCTTTCTCCTGGCCTTGGGGTGGGGAACACACATAGCCTCGCCACAAGCGTTTCCTGACCACTGCTCTTCCAAACTGTCAGGCCAAAAACCACCCATCCAAACAATCCAAGAGGGACTGTGTTCACCCATTGCTTTTTCAACGCTATTAATACCATGTCCACTCCCTTCTCTCTTATATTTATAAACCAGGCTTGGAGCCAGCAAGTCACTGCAGCCCCCAAACTCAGACAACCACCAGCAGCAACTCCTGCTGCTGTCCTATTCAAATAATTGCGCACGGGCAGTAACGCTGAACCCCAACTTCAGCCACATGACTTCCCAAATGAAGTCAGAAGCTCTCCAAGGAGGGGGCACACATTTAGGGGTTGTGACAGCACAGTAGAAAAAAAAAAAATCCAGTGCTGTGTTGACAACTGCTTTAATCAACATGGTCCAAATTGCTGGTCACGATCTGCGCGAGGACAAGCATTCACACAGGCCGAGATGCCCGGTGCCTGCCAGCAGCTGCAGTCAGATGTGTCAGGACAGCAAACGGCTGCCACAACAGATTCATCACCTAACTCTAATTCATGGCTTTCCCGGGTTTGGGGATGCTCTGAAGGCTATGCATATTCTGAAAACGATGCACGAACACCACATGATGTCATACAAACGGAAAACTTGCAAAATTTTCACAGGCATTTCCAAAATACATATGTTTGTCTTAATCCCAAATAATCTTTTTGCCTATATATAATTTCCCTACCTATCTATGTTTATTATTGGCAATTTTAGGACACCAGCTGCTTCTTTCCTTTGCTTCAGTTGACTCAAAATTTGATCCTGGATTCTTATGTTAAGAGACCAGAAATTCCAGGTAAATGGAATTCCAGGTCTGAAACCATGTGTAACATGGGCTATGCCAGAGAGGACTCTCTAGCCCTGCAGGCTGAGGAGCAGATTCTGAGGATGCAGAAAGGCTTCACCTGGAGTAAGTAGCTACCACAGGGAAGTACTTCCAGTCAGTGTTTTCCAGAAATGGCACTCCATAATGGTGCTGTTGTTATTGGCTGCTCTGAGAGAAAAATGGATTTCCTCAGTTACACACAAAGCAGTTGTTTTCAAAATCCTGAAGGTTCTTGTATTAACATTTAATTAAACCACACCCAAATTAAGAAACTACGGAAGAAGCTAAACTCAGTGTGACTTCACCTATTCATAAACAGTGTTTCCTAATTATTGTACTGCAACATGCCATCTTTATTAATTCTCTGTAGTTTTACCAGTGACTTACAGAACAAAGTACTTCACAGGAAGTCAATTCATACTCCTTCTTATCAACCAAGGCATAACTCCCACACTATATTACTTTTCTCATTTATATTAAATGAGTGCCCTTCATTGCAGTGTTTCATGATAGTAGTGCCTATTGCTAAAATATGAGAATTTCCTTGCTATTTGAAATCTATCTTCTGTGTTTTGCAGGTTATAATGAAGTTTAAAGTGTTTTTCTACTGTGTGTAAAAGCATTTTAAAAGTTGTGTGCAACTATTATAAGATTTAAAAGCTTTTCAGAAATGCTACTGTTTTACAATAGCGAAACTGAGGAAGAATAGCAAAAATCTAGCAAAAAAGAATGTGAACAGAGAACACCATAAACGTTTGCTGAAGGTCTAAGAATGGCACTGAAAAAGTGTGATGCCCATTCCAAAGATTTCCAAAGAACGACGACAGCCCAGGGAGCTCAAGCCTGAGCAAGGTTAGAGTCTCAGGAAGCAAATGTCATTAATACCAACTCAGCCAGGAAGAGGTGGAGATCTTCTCCAGGAAAAAAGCCCTCATACAGTCTCTGTTGGGCTCTACAGAAGCCGATACAGCTCCTGCACTTCATTATGAAGCAGTTAACAGCTGGCTGGGCTTTAGCATGTTTCCTGTGCTCTGAGACCAGAAAGCAGGATACAGCCCATGGATTAGGAACCTTTGCTTTTAATCTGCGTTTTTATTTTACTTTTGAGATAAGTGGCTAGAACAATAGCATACTATTAGGGTCAGTTTAAGTATGCATACTGAAGAACTACTGTTATTAAACCACAGAAGAATACTTCTTCAATATCACTAACTATTCTGATGCTTTATTAAGGAAGCAGAAATGTCCAGCTGGGCAGTAATAATCCTGGCCACAGCAGATATCCTGTTTTCCAAAGGAAAGAACTAAAGCAGTGCTACAGAGAGACCTGCGGCATTCTCCTCGTGGTTTCATGACAGATAGCAATAAAGAGAGACAGTATAGTGGTAACACCACCTTCACCTGTTGAGCCCACCATCGACACCCATCAGAAATGAGTTAGTGATGAGCTCATCTTCTGAAGCAGAAATAAAACCACCATCTAGTAATCCTTAAAATTCCTGGGGGAAACTGATAAAGGAGGAAAGGAGTGTTTGTTCAGTACATATGTGAAAATACTGGATCTCGTTCTTGGATACAGTTCTCAAATCTCCACTTCAGTCCTGCAAGGGATCTGCAGATTATAGCTTCTGATCTCCCTTGCACCAAGGACAACAAAAAGAAATGATACTGAGGCCATAAAAATTGTATCAACCTAAGGAAGTTCATTATCAGCATCAATATTCCTTAAAGCCTTGTGGGGGAAGCCACACACATTTACAACTCGGGGGCTATTTCACAAACAATAATTCACTTGGCTCACTATAACCATTCCAGATTGTGGCAAGACACTTGACATGTGATCACAAAGTTGAGAGAACAATAGCTGTAACTCCCAGAACAAAGACATTCTACAGGTTCCTTTTGTCTCCATACAGAAACCCCAACCTGTCATACCTCCTGCCACAGGCATGACAACCCTGTCCATGTTAACATGTCACTACTATGCTGTTGTTTGGTTTCAACAGCCTTCTGGATACAGCTAACTCACTGAGAAGGAATGCTATGTGGTTACACCAGCCCTGCCCACATGTACCATCTTCAGTAGCACCTACTTGTAAAAGCCCACCTGCTATTATTCCAACTTTCTATATAGGTTTTGTCCCCAGTTGTACTATGTAGCTCTTTATAGTTAAGATTTAACCCATTCTAGATGGCTTAAGTTAATTCTTTTCCCATAAACATTTCTTAACATCTGCGAAAGATTCCAGGCTGAAACAACTCTCGCTCGAGTGTATGTTATCTTCACTTGACAAAACAGAGTTCTCAAATATTCAGTATCACTGTCTGTCTTTTAAATTCTTTCAAAATATTGAAGATAAAAGGCCAATTTGCAGATGCGGGTTGGCAGCTGTGCACTGGGTGAAACTGGGATGCCCAGAAAAGTACAGCAAGTGATAAAAATAAAATAAATAAATCCAGTGTTTCTATGTGGAATGAGGAGAGATGAAAAGGCAGTGCGATCTGTGAAAAGATATTGCTTACCATGACACAACCTCTGCAGGAGGAATTCCAGCACACATCCCTGTTTCAAAACCCCCAAGTGGTCTAGCTACAATAAAATATTAATGGGGGGAATGCTGGAAATGTATCACCCCAGAAGCATAGCCAATTTCAGATTCGATACAGGAACTGCAGAGATACTCACTTCATAAAGGAGAATCCAAAAATATTTAAGTGATGCTTCACATCTATTTGCATAGCTAACATGTGACATCAGCAGGCTTAACTTGATTTAAAAGCTGTAACATGAACCCTTTCAAGAACCATCTGAACTCATGAAAAATTGCTGGTGCTTGAATCTGTTCTCTCGTGTCAGTACAATTGACTCAGACTCACACGCCTAAAAGTCAAATGAGATCACACTAATTTGGGGCTCTGTCCATACCTAGACAGATCTTGCTCCAGCCTCAGACACTAGCATTTAAGTTCCAGAGGATTCTCCACCAATGCAGTTGAGAAAAAAAAAAAAAAAGGCATTAAAAATACCTACAAAGTGTCTCTGAAGCAATGAAGCATTCACTTTAGTGAGGCAATGTAGATGAAAACTTTCATTTTCTCACTTGTGTGTATATTTACATAACATTACAATGGATGCTGACTAGCCCAAACTTCCTATGAACCATATAGTACAATATACCAGTTAACACACTCTTGTATGCAAATCAACAGCAAATAAATTGTAAAGCAACTGACATAACAAACGAAGGGGTATTCTTGGGATTCAAGTTCACTCACCTGCCTGCTAAATTCAAGTACTTCAGCACAATGAGGTTAGTTTCTCTTGTTTCTCCTCTGACTGTAGTTACACTATCCCACTTTGGCTTTAGAACCATTTCTGGCATGAAAAAAATCCAGCTCTGCACTTCTTTCCCTGTCCTTAACTACAGATCCCTGAGCAAACGACAAGATGAAAGGGAATTATTTTTAACTGTGATCAGCTCAACAATCCAGCTTGCAGCATGACTCCACAAACAACCGCACAGATAAAAAAAAACTACTGGAATTGCACAGTGAGCCCAGAATTGGAGAAAAACACCTGGGAGAAACGCTTCAATGTCAAATGCTGTATGCCTGAAGCACAAGGCCAACAAACACCCAGAACCAGCATCAAACAGACAAGTTAAACTAGATGCAGATCCACCTTCTCCCAACAAGTACTCATTCCTGCCTGCACACCATCCTTTCCTTCACAGGTTGCCAAGTACTTGTGCAGCTGCGGAGCCAAATGATTAAATGGAATTTAAACTACCCTGGGTAAAAAAAATAGCTAGGCCCAAAAAAAGCTCACGACACGTTACAGCCACATCCAGCTTTCTGAAACACACCCTTTACAGAGCTCTGCCAAGACAAAGCAGGGAGCAGCACAGCAGGCAGGAGCTAAGCAGGAAGCCTTGCCTCCTGCAACCATGCCAGCTAAAAGTCCAGGCTTGGGACGATGTTCCACAGCAGCATGTTTGGATCTGAAGAACAGCTGTTACAGCCAGAGCAGCCGGCCTGTTAGCTCACATCAGCCCTGCCACTTGGGTTAAATGCACAGTAAACCCAGCTATCTTGTCACTTTGTCCCACAGCAAATTTGTTTTCACCTGAATTTAGTTTTCCTCAATGAGCTCACTGTACCAGCCAGCACCTGCACATGGGGACAAGAACAACATCAGATGAAGCCAGGCAAGTAGAAAGCATGGGACTAGGACAATCCTGACTGGCTCAGTTGTGCTGCTGAACTACTCCCTCTGTTTGTGACTTCAAATCTGAACCACCTTGACCTATGTTTTTAAACCCTTTCTAAAGAAGAGTTAGTTTAATCTGCTTTGGCTAATAATTATTAAATGCTAAAGTATTACACATGTTAGTGTTTTGTTAGTCTACCGAAACACCTTTAAGATGGAACTCATCACAAGTTCTAGGCCACTTTTTTTTTAATTATCAAGCAACAGAGGGAGCAGGTTAAATAATTGCCTTCTCATTATGTCACAAATCTTCAGTTTGAAATGTTTTCCTACTGTTTTGAAGTATTTAAAGAAAAACAAATCTCAGAATAGACAAACAGAGCTCCTGGTGACTTTAGGAATGGCCTTGTTGAAAGACCTGTACGTCCCCAAGCCAATGACTATCATCATTTGCTTCCCAGAGATGACATCAGTATAACCAGGATGCAGACTTCATTATCCCTTAGGATCATCTCCTTTTCAGCAAACAGCAGCCCAGACCAGCAGTCACTAATGCTTTGAACTATCGTGTTTTTCAGCGATATTGCATACTTCTTATACGATTTGAGCCAATTCATTCACTTTGTTCCTCAGTTGCCAGCAGCAGGATCTCCAACCCTCGCAGTGGAGATCTGGGGAATTCATCCACGAACATGGAGGAGATGCTCACATGCTTCAGCTGTACACACAGCTGACACAACACCCAACCTGCGATGCCATTCCCACGGCAGCACTCGGCGCACCACGGATCCGGCCCATACCTCCACCCACTGCGGCGCAAGCCACACACACAAGTACCACACTGAGAAACACAGCGATTACTGAGGAAGAAAGTACCCGATTACCAGCCCACCACACTGGTTCCACAGTGCACTGAATACACGCCGAAGGCCCAAAGACACCCAGAGGCGTTGGAGCCCTGCGATTTAAACCCTCGCAAGGTCCCGAGCTGCCGTCGCCGGCCGCGCCCATACTTCCCCGGCGGCGGCCGGATAGCAGCGGAGCTCGGCCCGGCTCCGGCCGTCTGAAAGCCAGGGCTCACCTCGCTTGTTCTTGGTGCCGTGCTGCCGGGCTACCGCCAGCTCCCGCTCGATCCTCGTCTCCAGGTACTCCTGCTTCTTGCTGAGCATCTCCTCCGTCTCCCGCAGCCGAGCCAGCGCCTCCTGCGGCGAGGGCCCCCCGCGGCCCCTGGAGGCGGCCGAGCCGCCCCCCTTGAAGAACTTAGAAATCTTGCTCATGGCGGCGGCCCCGGCTCAGAAAGGTCCGGCCGGCCCAACCCGACCCAGCTCACCTCAGCTGATCCTCCCCGCCCAACACACGCGCCGAAGGCGCTTCCTGGGGCCGCGGGCGGTGCCACCGCACCTGGCGGCGGGGCGGGCTCGGCCGAGCCGCGGTCTGCCCGCCCAGGGGCGGCTCTGGAGAGGCCGCGGGCCTCACGCGTACCTTCCGCCAGCGCTGGGCAGAGGCGCGAACGAGCTCCGTGGGCACTTCGCAGGGGTATCTGCCCCGAGTTTGCCTTTCGCCCTCCCCATTCAGTCTTGGTGCCTCGCCGCACGGAGGTGTGTGTCGAGGGGGCTGCGGGCTGTAACCGCGCTGGCCAGGACTGGACACCCCGCACCCACGGGCGGGTGACGCGAGCGGAATGACGGCGCGGAGCGCGGCGTGATACACAGTGCGGGCCGGGCCGTAAAGACACTTGGGCGCGGGACTACACGCGGGCTGGGACTGAGAATCACAGGACATCAGGAGTTGGAAGGGACCTCAAAAGATCATCTAGTCCAACACCTCTGCCTGAGCAGGATCACCTAGATTAAACCACACAGACACGCATCCAGATTAGTCTTGAATGTCTCCAGAGGAGACTCCACAACTTCTCTGGGCAGGCTGTCCCAGTGATCCATCACCCTCACAGTGAAAAATTTCCTCCTTATATTCAGATAGAACTTTCTATGTTCCAGCTTGGAACCATTTCCCCTTATCCTATCACTGGCCATCACTGAGAAGAGCCTGGATCCATCCTCTTGACACATGACCTTTACATATTTATAAAGATTAATGAGGTCACCCCTCAGTCTCTTCTTCTCCAAGCTGAAGAGACCCAGCTCCCTCAGCCTTTCCTCATAAGTAAGATGTTCCACTCCATCATCTTGGTGGCCCTGCGCTGGACTCTCTCAAGGAGTTCTATGTCCTTCCTGAACTGAGGGACCCTGGACTGGACAAAATACTCCAGATGCGGTCTCACCAGGGCTGACTTCTGAAGGAATGTGGCGTGTCAAAGCGCATGAGTGAGCTGCAGAGCGCAAGCAGCGCCTGGGCAAGCCGCGTTCCCCTTCACCCCGCTCGGCGGAATGACGCGACTAACGACGAAAACAAACCACAAAAAAAAGAAAACATTTTCCCCTCTGTCACGCAACCTGATGTACGGACAGCACCAGCGCCACGGCTCTGGGCGGTGCGGAAGCCTGAGGCGCCGCTAAGGCGCACCAGCAGCCTCCAGTGCAGGGCCCTGCGAGACGGACTATCCCGGCGAGGCTTCCCACTTTCAGGGGCGGGGATCGCTGGTACGTCCTCGTACCAGCCCCGCCTCCCGCATGTCACTGTCCCGGCAGTCCTCCCTTCCCGTCCCTTCCCACCCCTCGTGTTTTGGCGGCGCGCTGCAAATGGCGGAGCTGGAGCTGGGGCAGCACTGCGGGGTGCCGGAGTACCGCCAGCTCGGTAAGGGACGGCGCGGTGGGTTGCGGAGATAAGCGCCAGGTTCCCGCGGGTCTGGGCTAGCGGAGGCGGGGACGCTGAGCCGGGGGAGGTACTCGGGGCGGGGCGCGGCGCGACGCCGCGGCAACCGGCCCTGTAACGGCTGCGAAGTGGTGAGTTCCCCTCGGTGCTGCTGCGGCGCTGTGAGGCCCTTTGCCGGGCCTGTGTCACTCGGTGGTCCATCCCCGGCTTCGTCAGCGTTTACCACCCCGTTTCTCCATTCTTCATGCTTGCCTGCTTTCACTGGTCCTGTAATGGCGTTATTACAGGCTCCTCCTGGCAGAAAGAGGCAGCAAACCCGCTCATCCCGAAATCTTCGAGGTGAAGCGGCTGAGGTATTTATGACCTGAGCTGTGTAGTCCGGGTGCGCGGTGGTCTGTTAAGACCGCATCTGGAGAACGGAGAAACGGAGTAGGGGCCTGGAGGCGGGTGTCTGCCGCAGGCTCAGCAGGCAGCGAACTCGTTTTATGAGTAAGAGCTGATATAGTCGGTGAGGGAATGTGTGCAGAGGCTTAGGAAGTACGTGAGACCCTCGATAGGTATGGCAGGAAGGGTGGAGAGGAAGGAGCGGGGTCCTCGGGGCTGTGGGGAGGAGAAGCGGCTTTCAGGAGGGATAGCATCTCCTTCAGCTAGCAGTGCATAGCATAAAAACACAAACTGCAGTAAACGGGTACCTTTTTTAAGTTCTACATAGTTTTGCAGTAAATTCAGTTTTTAGCATAACTGGTAAGTTTGATGGCTAGCTAAATGTTCTAATTTCAAAGTGTGATATTGAAAAACAATTTAAAGGATAATTCTAACTTCTAGAATGTATATTATTACCTGCTTACATGTTTTTAGTAATACTGACTAGAGCAGTCAACAGTGTAACTGTGTTACAAAAGCCACTTCAAGGCACTGTGTAGATGCAGTTGATTTGCTAAGTGCCCTTGTAAAGATATCAGCCCTGGGATACAAGTAGGCAAAAGTTAAAAAATTAACTTTATATACTCCTGTAAAAATTAGGTTATAAACTATTAGCAAACTGATGACCATGTTGTCTAAGTGAAGACAAACCTCATTGTTTCAGATTTTCTCCCCTTTGTATGTGATGGCTGTTCAGGTGTGTTTTGGTAAGTTCTCCTGTAAGATCTCGGGTGTGGTGGTTGTGTAGACCTCAGTGTTCTGTGACTCTATTCAGATATATTCAGCTAAAAAATAAAAATTTTGCTGAACTTGCCACTCCTTGTCAAGTGCCTGTTGCGGAGTTTTGAAATGAGTGGGAATGCCTCTAGATTACTTTGAAAGGCATCTAATTTAGGCTTTTTGTACTGGAGTTTGGGGGGGGGGGAGCATGGGTATTTTTTCTTACTGAAAAAAAAAAAACCCAAGAACTAATGATCTAAAATCAGGGCCTGCACTTCATTTTACATTTCAGACTAGCAGAAGTCAGCTGAGAGAAACACAGATAAACTGAGGGCAGATTTTACTTTAAAATGTTAGAAGCCCTCAAGAGATTTCTGCTTTTGTGGAAGGTGATTCAAACTCCATTAAAATAGACAAACTTCAGTTCCTTTGAGCTGAATTATTAAGCATGCTAATGTCCTTAGTCTCTTGAAATGGCTTGTGGTCTTGGGGTCTGAGTTCCAAGAGCTAATGTTTTATATATTCAAAACATGACCAATCCATTCAAGATGAGTAATACATTGTACAGTATCAAATATTTGGAGAAGGCTTGTTATTTATTTGAAGTGGTCCCATTAGGAAACTTGCCAGATCACTCCTTAAACACTAAAATGTTTTCACAAGCAGTTTTCTTTTCATGAAATGTTGGTAACTGTGTTATTTCCTTCTTTTGCCACAAAGCCTTCAGCACAGGAGCCGAGATGCTCATGGGTGTTCTGAGGTAATGTAGTAGTATATGACTGCCTTAATTAAAATTCCATGCAATTTAACTGTCTATTTTCTGTTTTAGATTAGGTATATACACATATGTGGTGGTTTAACCCTGGCTGGAGGCCAGATACCCACCAAGGTTCCTCTATCTCTTCCCCTTTCAGCTGGACAGGGAAGAAAATTATAGAGAGAGGCTTAGGAGTTAAGGACAGGGAGAGATCATTCAGCAGTTAGTGTCATGGGCAAAACAGACTCAGCATGGAATTTTAAAAACCCCATTAATTTATTACACATATAAGTATGAATTATTTAAATGAGAATGTGACAAGCTTAAAAAAAATAACTTTTTCTGCCTGTTAGAAATAAATTGATTTTGCATAGAATTATGGCTCTTTTTTTCTAACTCCAAGCTAAACTTAGCAAGACAAAAGTAGGAGAGAATCCCTGGGCTGATTTTACCCACACAGGGGAGAGATAGCACAGTCCTTTTGGAAAGCAGGGGTGGTGCCTTGTATCTGTAATATGATTATTTACACAAAATATTTTGTCCTGATGCCTAGGTGAATATAAGAAATAATTCTGTGCAACCAGATCAGCACAAATCTTACCCATGCTCATACAAGGATTGCAATGGAAAGGAGCTTTTGCCAGTTTTATGTCCCTACTGTGGAAAACATTTTTGTCTAAGGTGAGTGGAACAGAGCGTTTAAAGAGAAACACTTGTTCATTGGTGTATGAGAAGGCAATAAAATCTTTACACTGTTGTTTACAGACACCGTCATCAATCAGACCATGAATGTGAGAAATTGGAAACACCCAAACCACGAATGGCTGCCACCCAGGAGCTAGTTAAACATATTATAGGCAAGTACACTGGGGCATATATTCTACAGTTTTCTTCAGAAGGCTGTGACGTCCTCTGAGGGTGCAGGTTTGACCAAATCAGAAAAAAGGATGGGAGTTTCTTGTTTAAGTAGCCCTGAACCCACATGTCAGCATGTAATAGGCATCTAGGCTTGAACAAGACAGTAGTGGCATGTCTCTGTAAAGAGAATCTTTAAAGATTCAGTAGGGCTAAGGATTCTTTCAAAATCGTTGTCTTGTTCTCATTCTAAAGGTACTATAATGTAATGAATTATGCCTAGCCATTATTACTTGCATATTAATTCCTCTACAAATAATGCAGTTGTACTGCAGTGTGCTCATCTGGTGGGATTATACCTACACAACCCAGATGGCAAAAAAATGTGAATCTACAATGTATTGTTTTGCAGCTTTTAAACGACCTGTAGGACAGGAAAGAGAATAAATGTCACTGCCCAACTGGGTAGTGGGGTTTTATGTAGAAAGGAGGACCTGAAATGGTTGCCATATGAATGCTGTGTTAGCTACAGGTGTAGAAACTGAGAAATTTGTATGTATTTGTCTTTTTTTGGCCAAATGTGTCTATCTCATGATAGTGTTCACCAACTTCTCAGTGTAAAGGAGTTCTGCAAGAACTGTTAATTATTCCAAATATTCTTGAATAGAAGTACCTGAGATTATGGCCCTGGGAGAACATGAAAGGGACTTGTAAGGGATGCAAATCATGGACATATGACAAGGCCCAACAGGCTAATGCCAAGATATGTTCAGGAGACAGTCTGAATCATCACATTAATGGGAATAATATTGTTCTCAGATTCTAAAAAAAATGAGGAAGCGAAGATCAAGAAACGTAAAGGAGCAAAAAACAGTGAGACAGCTGCAAAAGTGGCATTAATGAAGCTGAAAATGCATGCATGTGGGGACAAGTCCTTGCCTCAGGTCAGTCATGTTTGTTTTCAATAATTCAACTCTCAAAGGAAATAGGAAGTGTATTAGATGTTTCATGGGTTGGAGGGCACAAAAATGAGCTTGTTCCGCTGGGCTTCTGGTGGGTGTTTTCCAGTTATTTAAGCATCAAACAGCTTTAGGTTTTAGGCTTTGTCCTGTTTTCCTGTATATTAACTTGACCCTAGGGGTCATTTTAATAGACCATGCCATGTCTCAGCTGTGCCATTTGGAGTCTGTAGAAGTGGACCATTGACACAACTCCATGAGATTCACACCATTCCTGGAAAATTTTTAAATGACTGCCATTGTCAGGCTGCACAGCAGAGGGCATGGGAGTGTCAGCAAACCACTGATTAAATCCTGCCTCACTGGTAAGACCATCGGCTTCACGGCAATCAAAAACTTTCCCTAAGCCTGATACTGTTTCAGCTCCAGTAAGGATATATAAAGCCACCCCTTGGGTGTTTGTGGGAGAGATCCAATATTATCAGTTTCCTACCCGCTATTAATTTGTTCCCCAAAAGGTGGCACCCTGTCATTCTTTGTCACTTATTTCAGTTGCCTAGTTAGAGTTGCCCTGTGTTAAGTTCATGGAATACCCATATCAAGTATTTTAGTTGCAATTGCTATTTTGGGGGTTGATGGAGAAGGCAAAGGGAAATTCCAATTTTACCTTAACAAGTGAACAGGGAAATACTCCTCCATTTATTCCAGTTACTGATAGTTTCTGATGTTTTAGAGGATAGCTCCAGGACATGATTCTGCTTCGTTCACAAATAGTTGTGCTCTGGTATCTATGAGGAAATCAGTCTTTTAATTTATTGCTTACTGTGGCCCATAGGGTGGGACTCAGTCCTTGAGTGGCAGATGATAGGGCCACTTATGCCTCTGCCAATCTGAGCTCCCTGTGTAGTTTCCATGATACTTGTCTCTGATAGGAGATAACTCAGGATATTTTTGTGATTTTAAGTGTTTTCCATCTATGGAAGGGACACTAGCTAGAGATGTGTATAGATTTTCCTCCTTTATCCCTTCCTTCTTTAGCAAGCATTGTATTTCAGTAGGCAAACCACGGAGCAGGTAATCTGTGCACCTGTGATTTATGCAGGCACACCTCCATGTTTCACTCGGATCATACACTTTCAAGTTGATTGGGTAGTCTCTGGGTGGGATTATAGTGTGTATTTAAATTGGTTGGATGGTTGTGTAGGTACTTTTTCAGCCTCCAGGTGGGACTGAGTGAGTTAGGTCATAGTACTGCTCCCATGGTATGATAGGGTCAGGGCTTATTTCTTGCATTTCTGGAGAACTTGTGAAAAACAGGTTTTTGTGGGTGAACCCTGACATATTTGCATAAAAATACATTTCTCTGACCCTGCAGCTTCATTCTCTGACCTCAAATCAGAGCATGTAGCAGGAATGTCCCAAATACTAGGTTTGTCACCTGGAGCTTCAGCTGGATGCAATAAGGATGTAATAGCTGCTTGTACTTATGCTTCCTGTAATTACACTTCCTCTAATTCATCGGGACCCTGCCATGGAACTGTATGTTCCTCACTCCAGTCTTGATAATGGACCAACCACTCCTACCCACTGAATAGCTAATGTCCAGAAGGTTCAACGTTCCATCTGAAGGGGAGAAAAAATTCCAGGGCCTAAATTTAAGTGTTTTGCCTCTTGCAAACAGTGATAGTCATGCTGCCTTACCACGCAGAGATATTAGTTGTATCCCTTCTATGTTGATTGTTCCCTTGTCATCAGTAGTGATTTCTTGTTTAGTCAGGGTTCGTATTGACACAGAATCAATTACTCCCTCAACAGATTCATCCGGGCTGTCCCAAATGTCTCCAGCCTAGTCACTGTCATATGTACCTACACAGACCTTTACAGAATCACTACCTTTTACAGTGTTCCATGACATTTTCTTGCTTTTTGTGTAACTGGTGGCGCTAGTTGGTTTTTTTCAAGGCACTCTTTTTCCAGACTTATTATTAGCCTTTAATTTGTTTATACTAATTGTAAATTATTTGCTGAAAATTCACCTTTTAATTTGATAATTTCCTCTTCAAACCTTTCAACTTGCTCATTTTCAATTTTCCATACTCTGGCTAATAGCCAGCACCTTCCTTCCTTCAGTCTGTCCTCCTTCACTTTACTCATATCTTTCCATTAATTAAATTCATTCCATATTGCTTTTGGATCATGGCTTATTGCCTCTAGCAACTTCTTGTCCTACTTGGGATCTTGAATCTATTTTCTATAAACTCCTTTCTCCAGGGGTGCCATTTATTGGGGTCATCGGTCTGACTCAAGGATTCAGCCAACTTGGGCTCTTCTTAGTGATGTCCTATGATAGGACAAGGGGCAATGAATCCAAGCTGGAGCATAGGAAGTTCTGTGTAAATGTAAGGGAAAACTATTTCATTGTGAGGGTGACGGAGCACTGGAACAGGCTGCCCAGAGAGGTTGTGAAGTCTCTGTCTCTGGAGATATAGTCTCCGTCTCTGGAGATATTCAAGACCAATCTGGACACGTTGCTGTGTGATCTAATCTAGATGATCCTGCTCAGGTAGGGAGTTGGACTAGATGATCCTTCGAGGTTCCTTCCAACTCCCGACATTCCGTGTTTCTGTGAATTCTGTCACATGATGCTACAGGGTCAGACAGGATCTTCTGGGGATCCTTGGCAGAATGAGGATGACACTAAGTTGTAGTTACAATGAAATCTTTATTATTTAGAACAGATTTTGATGATCATCTTAGCATAGAATGTTATGATCAGAGTAGCATGAGATTTTTAGAATCAGTGTAGCACAACTCTATATGTAGCACAGCACATGTTAGCTTGTGGTTACTAGTCACCTCAACCCTCTGCAGATCAGGTCAAGCCTTAGCACTATCTGTATCTCAGTCATCCTCCAGACTCGAAACAAGTGAAAGAGTACGAGTCACTCAGTCGTGGGCGGAAGCAGATGACAGTGGAGGTGTCCCTGGCCAATGAAGCTCATAGGTTTTTCAGTCCAGCAGCAGTTCTGGTCCAGCTCCCACTTGAGTCTTGTTCCTACTTGATGGACAGTGCTCTGTGTGCTGACATACTTCCCTTTTCTGTCATGGGGTGATCACCTGTGGGTTGGCCAGGTGCTTGGGAACTTCAAGTCCAGTAAGGAGAGGGAGTAGTCAGCCTGGTGCCTGGGAAAATTGAGGCTGATGGGGAGGGGAGAAGTCAGCCTGGTGTGCAGGACCTTCAGGGCCATCAGGAGGAGAGAGGACTGATGTATTACCACTTTGGTCACAGATGATGGCCATCTGCCTTATAAAATTATGGTAGTTATGCTAACTATTTTTCTAGGGGTCAGGAGAAGGGATACCAGACACACATGGCAAACCCATCTCAAAGGGATGCTTCTTGTGCTGGGTACTGTGAGTCTTCTGACACTGGCAGGACAGTGTCCTCAAGTCTGCACCAGTCAGACTGAACCTGTCTCAATTGAAACTGACCTTTGTGTTCTGCAAAGCTCCAATCTCATTTCTGCTACTCAGATTTAATAGACGTGTATTACATTTCTGGATGAGGTATGAGGGGCATGAGGTCAGTTGTTCCTGCCTTTCGCTTGGAAAAGTTGCATTATGTTTCAGCCTTTAATTTGTTTGTTTTTTTTCAAGTATTTCATATATTCCATATTCTTTTTCGTTACCATGGCCAGTCAAACCTGGTGTTTTTTTCAACAGATCAGGATTATGTTTGGTTTAGAAACACGTTGATTGTTTTGTCTAGGGTTTCACATCTGTACTTGTGCATCCTCTTAAAAGAACCATATTTAAATTACTTCTTGCCATGTTGTTATGCCGGAGCACACGAGTCTTAGGCCTGTTATATTGATTTTATGATAACTGAAAACACTCTGTGTCACAGTATTGTTGTTAGGTCTTACCTCAGTAGAGTTCGTTTAATGATTGTTTTTGAAACAGCTACAGCTATTCCATTACTGAGTCTTCTTAAAAATTTCTTTTTTTTTTTATGCTTTGTCATGCTTAGAAATTAGATAATTTTGCTGAGGCAGAAGACATAAGACAAAGACTTGCTTATAGCATCCTTCACAGATAGTACCAGTTTAATAAATAGGTGCTGGAGGGAAAGTGATTAATTTCAGATACTGTGGAACAATTAAAAATTCCACCTTCAGTATATATGTAAGAAAATTTAAAAGTTGTTTCCTAATTAGAAAACCAGTAAGCTCTAAAAAGTGTAGCACAAATTACTGTATGCTAATTTATCTTGCTATTCATTTTCTCATTTGGATATTGTTTTAATCATCTAGAACAGTGATAATTCTAACACTGATAAATTAGGCCTGTTAGCCTTCAGCACCCCTTTCTTTAAATTGCTTCCTAGACTCCTAGCCACCATCTGCCCAGCTTCTTCCATTTTGGTGGCAGATTATTTTTTGAATAAGAAGTTTCTGCAGTGCCTCTTAGGAATATTAGTTCTCTCATCGCTGCATAGAGAAGATTAACACTTAATTTTTGGAGGTGCACAGCAAAAGGTCGGGAGGGAATGGGCACAAGTTGCAACATGTGGAATTTCAATTAGATAATAGGTAGAAAAACATCCCAGTGAGGATGATCAGACTGTAGAACAAGCTGCTCAAAAAACATATGGAATTTACATTTTTGGAATATTCAGAATTTGATTGAATCTGACATGGAGCAACCTGATCTACCTTAATAGTTAGGTCCATCTTTAAAGTGCGTGTTTTGAGCATGGTTTTGGACCATGTGACACCAGAGGTCCTTCCTAACCTTTTTTACTGGTCAGAAAAATCAGGCTGTCTTAGGAATACCTTTTATCTGGCCCCTCTGTTCAGATTAGCTTTCTGCAGATGATTGCTTGTTTGATGTCAGACCTGCAGCGTTACCCTTCTAGAGACTGAACACCTCAGGACAGGAGGGCCATACTGCAAAATAGTGTAAGTTACCATGTCCCTGAGTGACTGGTGTTGTATGGGATGTGGCACAGAAGTTCCAGGAGGCGTAACCTATAGGTAGGGGTGCAACAGTAGAATAATCTGGTTTGGGAATTAAATTCTGGGGAACAATGGGAAACTGTTTCATCCTTTGAACTTCCTACTTCCCTTGCCTCTTTGTAATACCTTAAACATTTTTTGTGTGTGGAAAGCACTGAAGGTTTGAGGAAAATGTACAGGTTGAAGTTGAGATGTGGATATCACTTGAGGAAGGGTAGTTCCATATTTTTATAGTGAAGGCATAAATAAATCCTTTAAAAAGAAGACTTCTGTCTTGTTTGATAGCGTCCGGCTTGGACTCAGCGTGAGTAGTCTTACCTGATGAATGTACCAGTCATGCTTACTCTGTTTCTTCTGTTGAATGTCAAGAAGAAACAAACCTGAAGAAGTTCAAAATCTCTCCCTCACAGGTTACTCTTGACGTTTCTTAAACAAAGGTTTCAGTCTAGTAGAGATTGAAAGAGCATTTGGTACATAAAAGAAGGAAAAATGGGATGAAGGATTAGCCATCCATGACCAACATGTCAGTTTGTGAAGCAGCATTTCTAGTACAGTATATTGTTCTGTTTTAATCACCTTTGCATTCCAATTTTGGACATGATACTGCTGCCAAAAGGCAGCACTGCTCATTTAAACCCACCTTTTTCTCCCCAGAGCAGCTGTTACTGTCTGGTAAACCCAGGCCAGATACTTTTTTGTGTCTATGTTTAGCAGTCTAGATGCAGGGATCTTGGAGAAGATGTTCTCTACACCTTTCTGATTCTGCTGCCCATCATATGTGTTTGCAACTGGAGGCAATTGGACTTGATGGTCTCTAACATTTATATTCTGCAGTAAAATGGGGCCTGGTGGAATAGAGGAAGTTTCAGTTGGTAATTTTTTGGGTTGAAGTTTAAGGTTTTTATTTAAAAACTCAGATGTGTATGACTGCAATTAAATGTCTCTTCCATGTTTTTCTAGACAGAAAGAATTTACTTTCAAGTATTTTTACCGAAGGGGAACAAAGAGAAAAGCAAGCCAATGTTCTTTTGCAGTAAGTGGAGTGTTGGCAAAGTGGTAGATTTTGCAGCTTCCTTAGCAAGCCTTAAAAATGACAACAACAAATCAACATCCCAGGTAAATCAGTAATAATAACAAACATTTTCAGGTAGTTGGGTTTGGATTTTGGGTTGGTTTGGGGTTTTTTTTTTTTGCCCTTTTTGTTCCCCCACCCCACTTTCTGCATGTCGGGCAAATTTTGATGTTAATTTCCATGCTGTTTGTCTTATAGAAATTGAGGTTATGCCACACTGCCTCTGGAGAAGCCTTGCCATTTGAGCACACATTGGAAAGATGGCTTTCTGATAAAGACTGTCCCTTGTACAATGGTGGAAATATAATTTTGGAGTATCTTGATAATGATGTTCTATCTATAGAAGATACAGAGTCATATTTCAGTTAATCAGTAAACTATCCGCCCAAAAAATCAAGAAGTGTGGTATTGAAATCAAGTCCAGTTTTCTTTGCAAATCACTGGTGTACCAGAATCCGTCCTCACTTGTAGACACAGCTCCCACCAATTGCTCAGTTGCTTCACTGAAAGAACTATGGCCTGAAAGGAAAACTACTTCTTATAATAAGTGATATTTCAGACACTGTCTAGAAATATTTGTTTTATTTAGCTGTAAAATGTCAATAATGTTATTCTTAAATTTTATATTACTTTTCTCATCATTCACACAAAAATAATGTAATAATAAAACTAGTAAATAATGAAAATGTAAACTTGCAGTCCTCTGAAGAAACACGTTACATTATTGCAGCATCTCTTTTACGTCTCCAAGAACAGATTTAATTGAGTTTGGAATGCAGCACAATCCATGTCCCAAGTCCCCTTTTTCTTTTTGTAGCGTAAACACTATTTAGAAGGAAAGCTTTCTGAAGCAAAAGTAAATTCATAAAGATATCTTGTTTGTAAAGCTTGGCATCATGATGTGATTAGATAAGGAAAAAAAAGAGGACTTGAAATTGTCCTTTTCTAACTCTGGCATAAAAGGAATAGGTTAAGAGAGAAAGAATTAGAATTAACTAGGCATAGCATGCAACAGCTTGCAGTTTCATCCTGGCATTTCGAACCTTAGGTAAATTTCTTGTTTCCTCTTCAGTAGTCTGGAAGATGGACTTGGTAACTCGGTTTTAGAGCAGTTGCTTACAATGATTGTACATGAAGAAGTTACACCTCTAGGTGCATAAGCATGTAGAATTAATGGCTCAGTTGTCTGTGGTGAACTTGTTCAGTGCATGTTAAGAGGATTGTTCAGGTGTACTTCAGTTTTTGGATCTCTTGGTGGGTTTCAAAGCTGTGTTGTAAATTCAAAGCAAATATGGCAAAGAAGAAACACAAAATTAACTCAGACCAGCTCTGTGATAAAAATACCGAAACATAAGAACATGTAACATTGCACACAGATATTAAGGTCAGCACTTTCCTAACCCTAAATTCTGACGTATAACCAAGGAGCCTTGCTTCAGCTTTGTTAAACAAGCCTGTTACAACCCCAACTCAGTTTGCAGCAGCCTTGAGCCTGTCTCTAATTAAGCTAGAGGAGCAGACGCCTGTTTCCATCTGTTTCCAATTATTCAGCCAATGATCTCTAACGGGGAGGAGGTGGGAATGCAATCCTGCAGTGACAGAAAGGACAATGTGTGAGTGGGTGTAAACAGCAGCTGGAAGCACAAGCTCCATTTGCAAAGCTGTAGCGTATTTCTACTGTGCCATGATGCTGTGCAGTGAAAATGTACAACTGAGGAAAGCCTATTAATCTGATACTAAATAGGTTAGCAAGGTTTTCAGCATGTAAGGTGTGACCCATTGCTACTGACATGTCCTAATGGCATGTGATTAGGGCACAATATTCAGACTGGGGGAGAAATCTGCCTCCTGCAGCCTGACTGGCTGCTAGATGAGTGTGACTCGCTTTTCAATGAGTCTGAAAAGGGCTCTGTTTCAGACACTGGGCACGTTTTAAAGGCAACTGTCTCTGTGTGCTGTTGTCATGTTTACAGTGATGTTCCAGCCCACATGTGCACCATGACTGAATGTACTCAGTAATGCCTGGAGGGGTAACTGGGCCAAAGAAAGACTTGTATATCTACGTCATTCAAAACCATCTGTATGATGCAATTCAGGGACACAAATCTGGATGTGGTGTTTTGGCTCATACAGTTAACGGTGCTCTCTGATAAAAACTGTCCAGGTTTTTCTCTGGTACATGCTTGCCTAAAGGGAACCATTGCCCAGCGGCTATAAGGCTAGATTCTGGTTCGTTTGTACTGGTTTGAGAACAAACAAGTGGCTGTGCATGACAAGCCCATTGCAGGAACAGCTGCAACAGAACGAAACCCAAAAAAAACGCAATGTAAGAGCAGTCTGCCCGGCATCTTTTTCAGCAGGTATCCTTCATTGCCAGAAGAGTAACACAGGCTTCTTCCAGCAGCTGTAAACTACAGTTTTTGGTACTACCAAGAAGTATACCTTTATAACAATTTGGAAATATGTAATATTAACATATATAATCTGCAAGATTGTAATATATTGATTGGACCTGCATAAAACCCCAAAACATCTCAGGAAGTGTGTCACTGTTAGTTGTTCTTATTTTGCTTTACAGTATTACAGTTTTTAACATGTCTTGGGTATTATTTTGCTGATGAGGTGTGAATGTCACAAAGAGAGTGCTTCTGGTTTCTATGAAGGAAGGGATCTTCGGCAGCTGAACATTTGGGAAATTTGTTTCCTGGAAACTGGAATTATATGTGCACTTCTCCACTTCTTTCTCTCACCTGTCTCTCCAGCTGTTTGTCATCCCCCTTTCCAGTGGAGGAGGAACAATTCCCTTTCCCCCTTGTTATTTCTTTTTCTTCCTTTCCTCCACAATTCCCTATTCACTTTGCATCTTTGGCTGCTGTAGTATGGAATACGCAGTAAGCGGTCAACTGTCGTTGTGGAACAAGTGAGTCAGGGAAGATCCCTAAACTGAACTCGCTCCCCTTGTTACCAGAGCAAGTGGGAAATTCTGCTACAGAACAGGGTCTTTTTTGTTTCTGCAGAAAAAAAAAAATTTCTCTCTACTTGCCTGTTTCCTTCTGCCCCTGATTTTTCTGCCCTATCAGGCAAAATAAAATTAAAATAATGTTTCTCGTGGATAGGAAGACAGACTTGGGATGCAGGCAGCAAATCTCTGGGGAGATCTCAAAGGCTTCACCAGGAAGGTTGCTTTCATCAATCGCCAGTGATTGCTGAGGGCTAGAGGCCTGTAAATGTCAGCACAAACACAGCAAGTCACAGTTGAAAAGACTCCAAAATGTTTTCATATGCACTTTCATCTTATTCCAGGAATCTATCTGGGATTGTAAGTAGTTCATTCCAGTTAGTTTTCAGAAACTGAGAAGCAAAACCAAATTAAGCTTATCTGACAGATAAATAATTGAAGAGAGGTGAAAGCTCTGACCATTGACTCTAGGAACTAAAGCAGAAACTTTCCCAGAGCTTCAGTATCTTGACAAGGCTAGAATTGCTCGCATTTTAGCTGTTTAGACTCTATCATGCCTTTAGTTAACAAATGCAATATTCTGTTTTTCTAAAGCTTATTATCTTAGCGCATTTTCATGGGGAAAGTTAAATGGCTGGATTTGAAAAAATAAACACCACCCCACACTTCAGAGGAGACATTTGACATTTGCAACCATTGTTATTTTTACAGGCTTTTGTTCAGAGGTTGCTGAATTATTTCACTTTAAAGTTAATAAATAAAACATTAAACTCACTTCTAGTAGATGCAAAGATAGTGTGTGCAAAGTTATGTAACTGAGAAATGAATAATAGTTAATAATTTTATAACAAACTACTTTCAACTGAACTATTAGAACAGATGAATATCAAGCTTCTTGGTTTCTATGACAGTATAGTAATTTCAGAGAATGTGGAAGGTCAAGGCCTTGCAAGTAGCTTTAGGTCTTGTGCCAGTGCAAATACTGCTACAAAATTACCTGGCGTATATTTCTGACACACCTAACACAGTCTAGAAAGGGTTATATTAACATCAAGAGCTCAGTTTTGCTTGGATACCTAGCCTGTTAGATCAGCTGGGCAATGCTGTAGCAAACAAGAAATAATATATTGTCACACTAAAAGAAAGCAGACAGTAACCTCGTACTTTTATTTTCATCAGTTTCCTTGCTGTAATGTGGTCTACTAGTGATGGTGTTAAAGAAGCTGTTTTCCCTAATACTGGTGGAGTCTGAGGCGGCATTTTTGACAGCTTGCCGCAGTGCCTTTCAATTGGCCATATACTCTTACACAACCTTGTGAAGAATGACTCGCAAAATAATAAAAACACACCATTTCCACAGTTCTTTCATGGCTGCCCATACGTCAAAAAATAGGGTTATATGACTATTCCCATTTACAGAATGGGAAGGAGGAACCATGAAAAGGCAGAGTGACTTGTCCTGTGGCCCAGCACCACAGGGAAACTGTCATCTCTGCGACAGGACACAGCTACCCACGTTTGGCCTCAATCAAGTGCTTATTTGTGGGCTTGACTGGCACTGTGGAAACGGGGTAAGGCTGCTTCTTTTCCTGATGCAGACACTCCACTATCATTTTCAACCACAAAGTGACCTACCACCCTTGTCCTGCATATGTCAGTTCATCACTTTACATACAACAGTAAACAACATGAGCTGTAATTTGTGACACCAGCTTTACCTTTACTTGATGAAAGACAGTAGAGTCAATAGGCCACAGAAAAAGAACAGCACTGGTATCAGTACTGAAAGGAGAGCTTTGTCCTTTCAACTTTCATTACAGTAACCTTGAAAATGCATCATTTGAACTGCAAGTCGTTTTCACAAAAACTGTCTCAAAGCTAGGGAGTTTTCCAGGAGATTATTTTTTTTTTACCATGCATTTTAAAAACGTCTGTGGCCTAGGGTTACTGAGGTGGTGTTACTGTAACTAGCAGACCCGTCAGCAGGAGGGGATGATGACCAGGGGCCAAAGGAAG
This sequence comes from Heliornis fulica, assembly GCA_013399135.1. Lineage (NCBI taxonomy): Eukaryota > Metazoa > Chordata > Aves > Gruiformes > Heliornithidae > Heliornis > Heliornis fulica. The sequence goes on along the minus strand of VXBZ01002515.1, from coordinate 147,212 downwards.
CCGTTCCCCGGTGCGGAGTTCCTCAGGAGAAAACCAAGACGCCTTGGAGAACGGTACCCGTGGAAAGCCGCTCGGCTCGCCGCCCTTAACCTGCATTAAGGGCTGCCTGACCCCGAGGGCGCGGCCATTCCTACACCCCTGCTCCTTCCCACCGCCCTCCACATAGCCTCGTTCCCAACACTGGCGCTTCCAACACCTGAAAGCCCAGATAACCACCAGCCGTGCGCGCCACGGGACGGCATTTACGGAACCTTCGTGCTGCCACGTCGGGTTATTAAAGGGGATCTGCCACCAAAGGCTGACGTTTCTGCTATCATCCGGACACTGCGCCTCCTCTTCCCTATCCCGCCGCGACAATCGGCNCACCGCGCAGGCGCAGCCACGGAGCACGGGGCGGAGGCGGCGGGGCTAACAGCTTCGCTCCTGGCGCCTGCGCAGTGGCGCGGCTGAGTGCCTCGGCGGGAGCGGCTGTGGGGCTGACAGCGGCGGAGCGCTGCAGCGGTGAGTCTCTTCCTTCTCCTTCGGTCGCCATTTCGCGGTGCCGTGAGGGGGATGCGCTGCCGACCTGTATGGCCCTGTAGGGCTGTACGGGCCCGCCACAGCTCGGCCCGGGTCATAGAGCGGCCCGGCGGAGCAGGAGGTGCTCTCACCACGGTCGGGCAGTGCGGGCCGCCCTTCGACCTCCGCTCCTGATGCGCGCCCTGAGTTTGTGGGGCGGACTCCTGACCGGGCATCCTGAGGGGACAAAACTAGGCTGGTGGGAAAAAATGCCCTTCTTCCAGTCAGTGCAGGCGCTGGTATTTAACAGGAATACGTGTTCTGGAGTTACTGTTCTGTGGGGTGTTTTCCCCCCTGTGTAGTTGTACTGGATGACAGTGTTCTTAAGGCTCCAGTACTACTACCAGTCTTCTACGGATAACGGAGTAACTTTAGCTAGTGCTCTTGTACCCAGCGCTGTGTCCTGGTAAACTGTTTTTGTGTTTTCTGTAAGAGAACTTATACTGTAAAGGCTCTAAGAAGTAAAGAGCATAACTGAAGTAATATTATACCCTTTGCATTTTACCTAGATTTTCTAGCCATCTCTATCTGTTTAGGACCAAGGCTGAAAAAGGCAAGGATCTTTGCAGGATGATCAGGGTGATTGAACTGGAGACTCATGGGTTGTGTTAATCACACAGGGTTTTTTCATATGTATATATATTTCAGGGCTGGTTTTGTGGGGTTTGTTTGTTTTTTTCCTGTGATCTTTTATCTAGTCTTTGTGAATCTGCAAGTGTTACAAAACTGCTACCCAGATCATCGCTTAAAGACTGAAACACTTAAGCAAGAAATACCTAGAAGGCTTCTGAAAGAGCTAGGGATCAAAAATTAAACAGAAAAAATTCATAATGCCATTGTGTCATTGAATTTGACATCTGTTGTGGGTGTATCAGAAATAAGAGATGATCTGCTCATTTGCATTTCACATTGCTCATGAAAGTAGAGATGCACAGGAGATAGCATGTATTCCTTCATAATGCTTAAGAATCTAGAAGGCAACTTTAAATGACTGTGGGTGTCTCAACTTTCTCATGTAAAATCAAAACAATTTCATATTTATGTTTGGAATAAAGCCCTAGAACAAATCATGGAGGACTAAAATACAGAAAGCATAGAATTTGGGTGTTAAATTCTAATGTATTTGAAGATACTCAAAGTCATTTAACCCAGACATAAAAATAGACTAGTATGTATGTCAGCAGTGTCCTGCAGTAAATGACAGAGAAGAGTCTAGTGTTCCTTAAGCAAAAAGGCCCTGTGCTGTACCCGGTGTTTGAGAATGTGCGTGTATGTAACCACACTATTGCTTTTCCAAGCATTTATGTACATTGAGGTCAGTGTCTAAATGTGGAATCCTGTTAAGATGTGTAACTTTTAAGACTGAGGCTCTGTACTCGTTAAATGCTTTTTTGTTATGTATGTTTGTTTTTGAGTTTTTTTGTTATCATGAACCTTGGGATAAATTTGTTAACTTAGACCAAGATTTTAGTACTTTTTAAGGTTGTTTGGTTTCTGTGCGTGGGTTTTTGTTTTTTTTTCCTGAGTAGAGGGTGCACCCTATTCCAGCAAATAGAAAGCAGTGCCGTCCAGAACAGGGGGAGTATAAAATTAGAATTTGTAAAAGAAGAAAAAGGAAATAGCCATAATAATTTTTGTGTTAATCTATCCTTTTGGTAGATTCTGTATATCTGAGAAAAGATGGCTGATCCTTGGCAAGAATGTATGGATTATGCAGTTTCTTTAGCAAGGAAAGCTGGAGAGGTAAGTATGAACTATTTATAAATAACAACATGATTGAGTCTAGTACATGTCTAGTCTAGATGAGTCTAGCTTTTGAAGGAGTTTGATGTTGGATTTTCTTCTGAGGAGTATTTTCTCAAAAACCTAAATTAGCAGAATCATTCAGTAATGCTCAAGATCGGAGTGCATTTCATTTTTTATCTTGGTTAATTTAAGAAATCAACTTTACACTTTTCTTAATCTTTCATTGGACTCTTATCTGAGTATCTTTATACCTTAGATTTGATTTAAAAACATTTTAAGACATATTGAATTGTGGTAAAGAAAAAGTCTCTTGTTTTCCCTTTAAACTGTATCTGGCTGCTGTATTATTCTACCACCTGAAAGCTGTTGACCGTCCGTCTTGGGAACACTTCAATCAGTGTTACACCATGGCTTGTTGGAACAAGAGACCGTATTGTGTTCTCTTCATGAAGACTTGTAATTCTGTAAATAAGAAGCATCCCTTGCAATGGCGTGCTATTCGTGATCTATGATGTCTTAGAACAAGAAAGAGTTTGCACGTCTTGGCAAAGCCATAGCATAAAAGCAGTTACTAAATGTTCAGTTTGTGATAGTTTTGATTGGTACATTTGTTGGCTGTTGCAGCAAGACAAAATGGCACATGTACAAATGCTGTCCCCTGGAGCTGTAGAGTCTGCGGAACACTGTCTTTGCATTGACCTCGTCAGAAAACCATTCTAAGTTGTAGTAAAATAATTCTGTGAGTTGTGAGGCACTGGTTCTTGCTTAAGCTGATACTGATGAGGTCATAAATGCATGGTCTGGCTAACAATAGTTGACTGTAGCTCAGTCTTAATTTTTAATTCAGTTCAGGTATTTTAAATCTAGAAATCTAAAACTTGTTCTAACAAAATACAGCTCAATTCCATGTTCCTGTGGATCTTCTTGTAGTACTTAGATTTAAGGTCATTTAAACCCTTGTGCTGAGTAGCACTGAAAATAGAGGTGAGGGTAAGCCCCAGCTCCTGCAGTTAAATTCATGTTTTGTATTCTGCTCATATTTGTGTTTTGTATCTGTACAATAGAAGATTACAGTAAAAATGGTGCTCAGATTTTGGGGATTTTACATACTGTCAATGGAGATTTTCAAATCTTTTTTTTACTTAACAGATAATCCGTGGAGCACTGAAAGAAGAGATATCTATTATGACTAAAAGTTCACCAGTTGATCTAGTGACAGAAACTGATCAAAAAGTAGAAAACTTCCTTATTTCCTTGATAAAAGAAAAGTATCCGTCTCACAGGTATGGATTCTTATCAATACATTTTTGATAGGAGATAGGGAGAGGTGGCTGGAAGAAGAAAATTTCATGTTTATGACTTTGCTTGATAAAATTTCACTAGGATTGGTATGCTGGAATGTTAAAGAATTTTCTCTTACCCTCCATATAGTAAGTATTCTAGAGGAGCAGTGGGTTAAAGCTTTGCTTAACAAAACAAAGTGTTCCCAAGGTCTGCTGGAATGGGTGTAGCCTGTCGCAAGACATATGCTGAAAGTCACTTCCAGTTGAGCCAGCTGTAAATAACTTTTTGGTTATTTATGTTGGAGAATCAAAGGTGGCCCCAAGATACCAAGACCCTAAATTTCCTGTTGGCTGCTGAAACTAGCATATCTTTGCTGTACTGGATGGGTCCCATGGTACTGAGTGTAAAATGTATTTAGCAAGTCTCACACAGTTTAAGAATGTCAGATGTCCTTAAAAGGCAGGATCTTCTGTTATATATAACACTGATTTTTATATTTTTTAATTGCTCTTTCCCTCACCACGACCCCCCACCCCTTCCCCAATAAATTTATTCTTGAAGGGTGAGTTTGCATGCAGTTTATTTACGTGGGACTTTCCCATTTTGACATAATGGTTCAAGTTTAATACAGTTTCCTTAAAGTGGGCCTGCTATTTTTTTTTTTTTTTACATCTTCTAGGAGATTTTCGTATTGTAGCTGTGTTTGTGAAATATAATAAATATGCATAGATTTGAAATCACGGAGTTGTAGGGGTTGGAAGGGACCTTGAGAGATCGAGTCCAACCCCCCTGCCAGAGCAGGTTCCCTAGAGCAGGTCACACAGGTAGGCATGCAGACAGGTCTTGAACATCTCCTGAGAAGGAGACTCCACAGCTCCCCTGGGCAGCCTGTTCCAGTGCTCCATCACCCTCACCGTGAAGTTCTTTCTCACATCAGTGTGGAACCTCCCGTGGTCCAACTTGTGACCACTGTCCTGTCCCCACAGGCCACTGAATAGAGGTTGGCCATCACCCTTTGTCTCCCACACTAAACAGTGATAGCTGAGGAACAGCTAATTGACAGCTGAGGAACAGCTAATTGACAGCTGAGGAACAGCTAGTGGGCAGCTTAGGTGATGTAAAATGTTAGTAAGCAAACCGAATTTGTGTAAGTGTGCAGGCTTGTGGAGTGACCTTGAAATAACAGTTTCTGTGACATTGAAAGACATTTTGGAATATTTTGTTGTCTTTATTATAGATAATATATAATATCACATTAGGTGTGCTAGGTTATATTTCTCTTACTAATGAAGTACTCATCCACCTAAATAACTTTTCAGTCTCTCTTTATGAAGTTTTGCTGCATTTTGGAAACATGGTGTTTCTGATCAATCATCTCCACTTCCATAGCTAATTGTAAAATTCCTGAAGTAATATTTGTTTACTCTCAGCAGATTTTGGTTTACATGTTTGTGGAGGAAAGCATGTGTTTGCATACTTTTCATAGGTTGAGTAATATGTGATGCATTTAACAACATGCAGAAGGCATAGAAGAGACTTCCACCCATTTAAACTCATTCCAGTAATTTTGCAGTTCAAAACAAATACTGTCATGACCAGCAAAAATAGTGAAATGTGAGTTCCTGTGGCACTGTGCCTTGTGTATCACTTGGGTTTAGTGCTGTGGTTGAGTATGCACTCTGCTGGCTTTTTCAAGAGGAGCTATGGTTTGGATTTCATCCCTTTACTGTGGTACCATTTTGTGATGCTTGTAAACCAAAGAGAGAAAGTTGGCAGTCTCAAAACGCTTTTTGACAACTTTGGGTTGAAATCAGACTATGAATTTAAACAGTTACTATGGTGGTCTAACCAGATGTATGTGACCACAAAGGCTTCAGTTAAAACACATGCTAAAAAAATAGTAGTTTATAGCATGAATAAACTTGAAAGGTGTAAACAGTTATACATGTATTCTGACCAAAATCTGGTTATGCTGTTTCTAGAAAAAATGATGAAAACTTCAATATTCTGAATACTAAATTCTAGTAATAAGTATTAAAACATGAAGTTCTCTTCCCTGCATATTGTGCTATCATAGATGTTGCTAGCAGCTAGGTCAGATGTGGTTGATGTGTTCCAGGTAGTTACATGTTTCTCAGCTTTTTACGTGTTATCACCCATGGTACAAAAACCTGCATGTCACTGTGAGAGGTTTAATTTTAAGTACAGTGTTGTAATTCAGACATTTTAAGAAACTTATTTGTGTCTTTTAAATGTTTGCTGCTCTAGCTTCATTGGAGAAGAATCTGTTGCAGCTGGAGAGGGCAGCATTTTGACAGATAACCCCACATGGATTATAGATCCTATTGATGGAACTACCAACTTCGTACACAGGTCCACCTTAATTCTTCATGTTAGCAACTTCAACTAATGATCTTTTTTTTCTTTCTCCAGTACTATGAGAGTAAGGTTTCTTCACTTTTAAACTGCTTTAAATGAGATACCATAAACTTTTTAATAAATGCAAAAAGCAGTTCGTAACTATTAACAGCCACTGGGCAGTTTTTGTAATCATTTTAGTGTTTATGTAAGTATTAAAGTAGTCTTGCTGTGTAACCAACAGCAGTTGTTCATCAGAGGTCTGTACTACGTAGCAGAGGTCCGCAGCCCTTGGTCATGGTTGCCAAAGTTAAAGATAGGTGAGCAGCAGGACTCAGAGTTAGGAGTTGCAGCATCTTGTGAGATGCATTGGTGAGAAGTGATAACAGCTCGGAGTCCTCATTTCTAAGAACTTTCAAGTTCATTGAGATCTAGGAGCTGCTATCATGAAAGCAAGCAGGGTGTCACCGCAGTACTTTGCGGCAGGACGAGGAGGGGGCTTCAGTTCACTGCTGGCTGCCTCTTTCTTCTGTCTTTGAAACATGATAGCTTTCAGCCCTGATGAGCTGCAGTGGAGTGCACTGGATTCCAGTTTTGAAATGATTGCCGATACGTGCACTACAGCTTCAAACAGCTGCTGAATCCTGCTAAGCGGTGTGTTCAAAAGGCTGCAAGAAAAGAACCCATTCTGCTGGATTTACAGACTTAAAAGTACTATGTTCAAAAAAGCACAGAATTAAAACAAATGTTCTGGAACTGCAAATTTTGAAGACTAAAAAATAGTAGTAGTAATAAAAAAAAAATAGCTGATTACTAAAATCTTAGACTGAGATGCAGCCTGCCATGTCATATACTACCACAGCCTTCACTCTTCCCCCTGCATTCTTACCTCTCACTTCAATATCTGTCTTTCTCCTTGCTTTGGTGGAGAAAGTGGAGGTGGGGGGAGAAGTGACTGTCTTCTTTTGATGACACCATTTTGTACAGCTTGTTCCTTCTGAGAAAGGTTAGTGGCATAGAGGCTTGTTTGTATTCTTTGGCTAGAGAATGGCAGTCCCGAGGCTGTAACAGGCTTAGTTTCTGTTGGTGGAAAAGTGTGTATTTTAAATGGTAATTAATCTTATCAGGTCTGTTTTCACAGTAAATTGTGCAAGTTCCAATTAAACTAATATTTCTTCTGTAGTCCAAGTTTATATTTGAAATATACATTATATTTAAATTAACATTGTTTTTTATTAAGAGTAAGTCTGCTAATGAAAGAAGCATAGTATCTCACTATAAATTAGTGAAATGTTTTGTTTTGTAGGTTTCCATTTGTGGCAGTTTCAATTGGCTTTGTTGTAAACAAAAAGGTATACTTTTTATTACTTAATATCTAATCAATCTAAACCAAATCAGTTCCTTGTTGCTAGTTATAATTAAGATCTGTACTTTCACAATATATAGGAAGAAAGGGGAAAAAAAAACCCTCAACGTTTATTTACTTTTTCTTGCAGATAGAGTTTGGAATTGTGTACAGTTGTGTAGAAGACAAGATGTATACTGCCAGAAAAGGAAAAGGTGCATTTTGCAATGGTCAGAAACTTCAAGTGTCAGGCCAAGAAGGTAAGCTGAACCAAGTAGCTTATTTCTAGAAATTACATTTATCTTGCAAATGAGGTATCAAAAGTTCTAGACCCAGGTATATTTCTGTTTCTTAGTTCATAGTTTTCTTTTGCAAAGACAGGCTTTTGCTGGTCACTGACTGTTCAGTTTTGAGAATCAGCTTTTATGTGCACTGATGCACATAGTTTGCTTGTGAACTTTGCAAAATCAAGACTTGGCAATTGAAGATTTTATTCCCCGAGTGTTTGTGTTGTGAGCTTTTTTGTTTGCTTTTAAATTCCTTGTATGTATGTAATCTGTCTGTGATTTGTTCTCTAGAGTCTGTTACAAATCTACCAAAGTTAAACTTCTTCCACATGTGAATTAGTAGTTTAAATCAGTATCAGTTTTGTATACTTAGTATCCCGTGTAAAGTTCACACTAAAAGTAGGGCCTTTAAAGGTCTGTTTATTTATTAATTACATTGATTGGTATATATGCATAATTTAACCAGATCATAATTTGTTTGCTGTATTTTATTTTTCCTGCCATTTTCCATGTAAGAACAGATTTTTATATGTTTAATATACCTAATGTTTACATTCCAGTAGGTTTTATTCAGACTTGTAAGAAACCAGTGGAGTAAACTCTGCTAATTACTGTTGTTCTATAAGTTGTGTTGTTGGAAAAATGAAGTTTTCTTTCTTTTTCAGACATTACAAAATCCCTTTTGGTAACTGAACTGGGATCAAATCGTGATCCAGAGGCTATAAAAATAATTCTTTCTAACATGGAAAGACTTCTCAGTATTCCTATTCATGGGTAAGATACTTCCTATTTTTTATATTTACTGGTACGGCTAATATGATAATATGAAGAATCTAAATATGATCACTTTTAGGAAGGATTGGTTGCATTACATTTGATGCCTTAAAAGTATGATTTAAATATTTCTGTTTAGTAACTTCTGTAGAGAAAGTCTAATCCTAACAATCAGGATTGAGAAGCAAAGCATATTTGGTTTTGTAAGACCAGAAGGTTTTGGTTTTAGTAGTTTAAAAATTTATATACAGTGTTGTGGTTTAGTGTTTTTGTTTGTTCTGTTTTGTTGGGTTTTTTTGTTTGTTTTTTTTTTTCCTGGAAACATGAGTAAAATTGGATAAATAAAAGCTATGTTATGTGTCTTAGTTTCATTTTCCTGTAGTAGTGGAAAATCATGGTTTGCGTTATAAGAATTAGAAGACAAAAGTAGATCTCCCTTTCCTCTTTCAACATCATACAACTTTTTCAATCTGTCCAGGAGGTGAAATTGTCCATAAACAGGTCTTATTTCAGCTAAATTACCTGCTTCCTTTCCTCCAGATAAGCCAAAGCTGACATTTCCACAAGCAATTTTACATCTAAACGTTGTTTCAGTAGACAGGGTTTGGGTTTTGTTTGTTATTCAGCCCTATTTGTGTTTCTGATCAATAAAGGATTGTAGTTTTATACTGAGATTCTTAGGATTCTTGTTTTGACACTTAACATAGTTTTTCTGTTTCCAAAAAGTCTTCTGATGTCATTAAATAACACATGCTAAATTGTAGGTGGGGAGTACATTTTAAGTATGTTGTCAGTTCAACTTTTTCATTTACAACTAATACATCATTGAGGTTGGACTTTTTTTAAGTTGCTTCTTGCAGTAACATAGCTGCTATCAGAAGTTGATGTATGTTTTACTGATTACTTAAATAACTGCAATTATTTATACATACCACATTTATGAAATGTATCAACATTTCCAAAAGAAACTGGCATTTGTAAATCAAAGACTTTGATGAAGTTGTCCAGACTAAATTTATGCCATGTAATTTATATTTTGTGATAATTGCTGTGAAGGCTTTTTGCAAGTCAGAGATGCTTACTGAGCATCACCAGTAAACTGAAGTAATGTTATTTGATTCTGAGAACAGTGTACACTCTACTTAAATTCTTGTATTCAAAAAGTGAAGTGAAATATCTGTTACCATTTAATGTTTTAGGTTAAGAAGTTGTTTAGTGTGGGTTTTCACTCAATATTGTTTAATGCAATTCATAAATGCAGGTTCTGGAAACTATTTGGAGAGGGGTGGGTTTTTGTTATTTGTTTCATCATGGAATTCCAACACATTTTCTAGCTCAGTTCACTTTGAGTATGCTGCTTCTGTGTTCTCTGTACACAGACATTGTGACTTTCTTACCAACTGTTCCCAATTAAAAAAACAACTATGTCTCCTTTAGGATTAGAGCCGTGGGTACAGCAGCTGTGAACATGTGCCTTGTGGCAACAGGCGGAGCTGATGCCTATTACGAAATGGGGATTCACTGCTGGGATATGGCGGGGGCTGGAATCATTATTACTGAAGCAGGCGGAGTACTGCTAGATGTATCTGGTAAATACTTTTGTTCTTTCAAGCAGCTAACTGGGGGTAAAACAGCTGAAATGAGAAGGCAAAGAGGTTTTTCAGTCCTCTTTGCAAATTACTGCTATTGAAGAGAGATCTCATCCAGTTAATAGCCAAAGAGAGAGTCAATTTTGTGTTCTTAAGCTACAAGATAACCTTTGCTCCCTTGTCTAAGAACCTGGAAGAGTGAAAAAAGGCAGTGAATATACACTTCAGACAATGTAAATTGTAGCTTATGTGGGGTACCTGTAGTGTTAATTACATTTTTAATCAAAGGTGAAACTTGGTTCTAAATAGTAATGTATCAACTATGCTTGATTTTTTTTTTGTCTTTTTTTTTTTTCCAGTGTTCCTTGCCAACTTAATTTTCTCCAAATGCAAGCTAGTTACTCTGTTTGCTTTGATTTCTAGGTGGACCATTTGATTTGATGTCTCGAAGAATAATTGCAGCAAGTAGTCGAGCTATAGGAGAGCGAATAGCCAAAGCACTTCAAATAATCCCTCTGAAAAGGGATGATGCAACTAACTGAATACCAGAACTACATCCTAAGTGTAATTATATAATGTCTCAGTCTCAGGTGGTGGTTGTTCTGCACCTTGAACTTGATAAAAAGATAAATGGATGTTAGTCTTTCAGTACTTAGCAGTCACACCAGTAGTGTTTTGAGACTGGGCCAATATTCTTAGTTTTTGCTGTTAGGTATTTTATTTAACATCACTTGCATAAAAATCTATAAAAAGAAGCAGATATATGCAACTAATACTTTTCAGGGTTTGTACTACACTGGAAAGCAGAGCAAGAGACTCCTGGATATAGAGATAAATAAAAATCACTAGTTCCGTAAGTGTCAAACAATATTTCCTATATTAACACTGCACCATCACATCTGACAGTGAACACAAGAAGATAAGGTGTTACTGCTTGTGCAGTTTTGCTCTCTTGGCTGTTGTTTTCTGCATTGTCATCAATGTATCCTTTTCCTTTGTTACAGTTTTTGTGGGGGTAGTTCACACACTTGGAAACATTTCTTAGTTGCTTGTAGTTTGGGCTCAAGTTTAAAGTCTTCATTACTTAACTGTCATCAGTTTTGTAGTCATCACTCTACGTTTCTTACAGTAAAGACAATCTCTTCTTTTGCCTCTTTTGTGGCCAGTATGCTTGCAAAGTCATTACAGTTGCAAAAATAGTGTGTTATTGTGTATCTCACAGGAGTAAGTTGTGAGCATATCCGTTGCCAAATGGACTTACTCTGAGGTGAAGTTTAATTGGAATCAGCTGATAACTAGGTCCTGTATGTTATTCTTGGCAATTATAATTCCTGCTAATTTTGGTTGGGTTTTCTCCTTAGACTCTGAAACGCAGTCATCCATGAAATCATTAAAATCCAAGATAACTTTCAGTAACTCAACTGGCAAAGGAATATACCCATAGTCCAGAATATACCCATATTTTTACATCATTTTCTATAAATTATGAAAAGAAGTGACCGACCATCCGGTTTCCATTGTATTATGAGGCACAAAAGATGCGTATCTAAACCTAAAGTGTTTATAAATCTCAAATATTAGTGATTTCATTCTGGGTATCAGTTGTTCTAAATTTTCTTACAAGTTTTGTGTATAAGCTTGTTAAAAGTATCACTGTACTGTTCAAATAATTAATGCACTTTAAAAAAATATAGATCAGTTTTTAAACTGATTTTTCTGTGTACATTTCCTAAAGAAATATTTCTCATTGGTGGTCCAGTCAAGACACAGAAATGCTTTGGAAAACCTGAGCTTTTGTACTGCTGTCCCACTGTTTTATTTTGGAAAATGGTACTCTGTCTTGAAGTTTCAAATGATCTCTTACAAATTCCAATTTTTTAACTCAGTTGATTTTTGGAAAATTTTGGAGGAATATTTACTTTGAAGTTGTATCTAATGCCAAATGATTATGGTTAGTTTTACTTATTAGATTCCCACTGTCAAGGATAGGATGTTTTTGAGCCCTTCAGCATAACTTTATTGCTGTAAATAATGTGGGATCATAATTTCTTGAGAAAAGTCTACCACTTCGGTGGCTTTTGTATAACATATTATGCATAACTTTTTAAAACTGATTTGTGAAATGAAGACATGTCTAAGAAACTACTTGAGATGGGAGAACACATTCAAAATAAACATGCTTTAGCAGCAGCACTTTAAAATGTCCTTCCTTTCTTAACATTCATCAGAGTCCAGTGCTGGGTCTGTGAGCATCAAACTTTCTTTTCATGGCCTCTTTACATACATAGATCCTGAACTATTGTGCCTTTAGATGCGTGGGACTGTGTATACACCTGCAGCAGGTTTTTAGAGTGAACATTCTAACACATTTACTGAGATCATGGTGCATTAAATAGTTTCCAACCTCAGAGCTCAAACTCGACTGATTATTCTTGCCTGTGGATTGTTTTGGAGGTCCATCACCTGGTTGCAGTATGCAGCTTTCTCACTGTTTGTTTTTTCAATATAGCTCTTGAGGAAAATTTGATATGGCTTTCCCATCTTGGCCCTCTCACTTTATGTTGGAGACCAGTCTAATATCATTTTTTTTTTTTTACTGTATAAATGACTTTTTTTTTGTCATTTGTTTGCTTTCTGTTTAACTTCAGTCCCCCTTTCAAGAGGATTGGAATTCCTTGTTTGTGTACTTTGAGCAAAGTAACTCTTCATGTAATATGTGGCCACTAATTTTTTTCATATGAAAGGACACCAAAAAGTAATTATGGAGTTTACAAGCATTTTCTTTTTGATTCAGTGTTAGTCTGGAATTTTGGCAAATGTAGTAAGTGGGTTTTGTAGTAATACAGCGAAGTTGTGATTGTTGTGTAATCAAGTTGCTTTTGAGAGGTTGTTCTTCAGTGTTCAATAAAACACTGTGTTTTGTTGCTTTGAAAGATTTGATTTTTTTAATATATATGCAGTGGAAGATTATTATCTCTCATTCCACCAGTGATAGTTATTTCCTAGGTAAGCTATTCTTGGCAGTGAGACAAACAGGAGAACCAGTTACCCCCTATTGAACAGGTACTGTCAAATTAAGGTCACGAACATTCCTCATGAAGTCAGTGTCCTCATGAAGCCTCAGTGTCCTGAAGGCTGTTTTAGACAGCTTAGTGACCGACACCTGACCTCGACTGGTAAATGCTACTATGGTTCGAATCTCACTTCTGAGTGAGGAACACTCCAAAATTACAAGAAGGAAGAGATCAGGTGGACAGATTCAGGAATCAGAGCAAATGAAATATTTAAAGAAATATTAGTGGAAGCTGAAGAACTATGGGGCAAATTTAACCAGTCCATTCACCTTTGCTTTAAGAATTTGACTGAGTGGTCAACATCATTATTGTAGTTACTGGGGAGGGCGCTGCTATTCTTCACAAAGATCTTCACAGTGGAGTTACCGATTTTTAGCCAGAGAACAAACCAATCAGTGCTACTAAATAGGTAACACTGATTCTTAGCGCTGATAAGTATGAAAAAACAGAGATAGCCAGAGCAGTAGGCTAAGGCTATGGGCATGTTCACTGACCTCAGTTTACTGCTGTGCTGGTCATTTGCAGGTTGTCACAGAAAACAATCACAAAGCTTTACTCCTTCAAACCCAGATGTTCCAGTAGAGATTTTCCCAGCATGAAATCTTGCCAAAGTCCTAAAAGTCTTAAGGCGCTTGTCCAGCACAGTTGAACAACCCTGCAGAAAATCCCTCTCGTGTGCCACCCTGCCACGCCTGCCCCGTGGAATACAGACTTCCTCATAGTATCTGTGACCCAAAGCTATGGTTTTAATTCTGCACAGGCTAATGCCTACATGTGAACTAGATATTTTGACTAGATGCAAGACATCAACTTGTGACTGTGGTATGAAGCAATTTAAATAAGAAAGATCTCTTTTCCTGAGCTTCTTCCCATCCTTTTAATTCCTGTTGCAAATTCATCTCTATTCATTGCCTGCGAGTGGAGTAGCTGGTTCACAAGTCTGATCCTGTTGCTGAAGTGCTGACAGGCAACTTTCCAACAACACATTGGTTTTTTGATCTACAGCAGTTGGCATGTCTTCCTGTATTTGCCCAACCTCCAGGCATCAGGAGGATATTGGCGCAGAGTGACATCTTAGGCGTCAGCCAGAGCCCCTGGGCAAAATAATCCGTTCCATCTCTGGGCTACTGCTGGTCCTGCACCAAAACGTGACCGTGAATGTAGCCTTACCATGTCATTCTTCAGTTTGTGTAATCTTCACACAATGATCTACGGCTTCCCAAAGATCAGCAGGAGCTTCTGAAGTATCCCACTGTCCACTGTCTGCCTGCTGCAACAACAGGGCAAACAAAACCTGTAATGCTTCAAAGCTATGTGCAGCACCCAGACCAGGCAAACTGGAGGAGGATGACTGCCATACTGCTAGTGCACTGAAGAGCTATAATCTCTTCAAAGAGGCCCAAAATACGACAGCAACTGCTGCACCACAGCAGTGGGAAAGAACAGAAGCCTGTCCTCTTTTTATACATTGGAAGAGCAAGGTTTGTGCTTTATGTCTGCCCTTAGCTCAGTAGAGACCATGCATGCAGCCACGTAAAGTGGTTCACACAGGGGGAGCAATGCTGCTTCACATAACTGAGAAATAATTTCATAGCAGCTGACCTGTACTTTTCACACTGCCGGGGTGCACCGGCCACGTTCAGTCTGGGAGAAGATTCCTAGAATAAGCTGTGTACCTCACCAGGCCTGACGTAACACTAGATGGCAGACGGAGACAGCAAAACACCAGGAAGCCCAGGCTTAAATTTTTTTTTTTTTTTTCTAGATTAATTTCCCTTTCCCCTCCCACCCTTCTGCTCACTAACTATTGTTGGATACAGCTAAAAGCGTATCTGGGAATTATTCAGAAAAAATATACCGCAAAGTTTTGAGGACTTGGGCTCTGTGTTTCTGTGACTCGACAAGGAATTTGAAATGGGATTTGTGTAAGCAGCTTTAACATCTCTTCCTTTTTAATGTAAGTATATTGAAGGTTTTAAAGTAAGAACAAAACCATGCACATGATCAGATTATACTACATTTAAGGCTGTAGTCATTTCCTCTAGATTTTTCCTGTCATAAATTAGGATGTTTCTTTTAGAAGCCTCTTTTTTAAACCTACCAGATAATATTCTGGCCAAGCAAGCATTGGTCTGTACACAGATCCTACAGCCCTGGGACAACAAATCCAAACACAAATGCACACCTCTATGACCTGTGACATGCAACTCTTGTTTTCCTCCAAATGTGTTGTGACAACATAAAGGAACTTTTACCAGATGTATCTGCAACTGTCTTCATACCTTGTAGCATACTCTGCTTCCTAAGAGCCAGTAGCAAAAGGACATCTATGTCCTGGAGTGCCCACAGTGTGCTTTCAGCACGGGTCGGGGTGATTCAAAATGAGCAAGTCACTCTAGTGTGCATCGGCATGGTAAAACTCTGCTGCTACTCTGTGGTGTCGCAAGTCAGCTACACTGTCCTTCCTCCATCTCTCCTCAGTTGCAAATTTCCCTTTGGACAAGAGAAAAGCTCCAAACACTGTTTCTGGCAGTGGGGACCTTTGCCAAGGACAGATAGCTGCAGAGTCCCAGCTGGGAAGATGTGTTGACCTGGGGAATGTGGTAGTGATGTCATCTATGGGAAGGTTGGAGAGGGGCTGGCATGCGTAGCTGCAAAATAACAAGAGGCCCTAGTTTGGGACCAGCTTACTTTAACACCTACAGGGGATTTTTCTAGTTTTATAATGGTCATTCTTTTCCAGCTCTCACGAGCAATAGACAAGGTGCCATCTATATGTTTTTTCTCTATAGCCATACAGAAATCTTATGTAGAGATTTTCAGTTTTCTAAAGATTTTCAAGGTCTATGAGATCATCAGTCAGACTTTATTTATTATTAATGGCAGAAATCTCCACATTACTGGATGTTTACGTTGGTCTCTTATAGGCAGTTAAAAAAATACTTATTATTTTCACCTCACTACTGAAAGCTAAAAAAGATAAAAATTCCCTTTATTTCTGCTTCATTATACTTGAAATTGTGATTACAGTTCTGAACAGTCCTCCAGCAAAACACATTTAAAAGAGAGTAATGGTTAATGTTATTAGAAATTCCTTTTTCAATATTTATTCAGGTGTAATTAGCAATATATTAGCTGTGTAAAAGTAAAGTGTATCCCACTTCATCTGTGCACCTTATTTGGCTCGTTCTGTTGAAATGGAATTCATATGATAAACTGTCATAGCGGGGGAGGTTAAAAGCTTTATTTCTGTAGGCACTTAAATCTTAATAGCAGTTTCCACTGAAAGGAAGTGCAAACCCAGCCATAATGATTCCCATCAACAGTCATTTGTGTGATCTGACACTGAAAAACACTGCTATTCATTCAACCGAATCAGTTAAGAGAGAAAATATGTTTTCCAGTACTGTGCTCTCCTGTTCAGTTAATTTATCCTATCTTTTATTTAAATATCATGGAAAATTAATAACTAGTAGACTCTGTCAGGAGTATTTCTTTCTGCCCTTTGTGTACCTGCCTGCTAGTAAACTGAGCATGCTGTTTTAGGAAATGCCAGCCCAACTCTATATTCAGGTTAGTTCCTTCAGTTCAGGAGGCTCTGTTGCTAGAATTTATTTCTTCTTCCTGAAGTGTTCATTGCACTCTTCAGTGCACTACAACTAAGTCATATTGATTATGTCTCTTTGGGAATCCAGAATAGATTGTCTGGTTTTCCCATGTGATAAACATGGACAACTAGGGACTCCTCAAAACAAAGCAATCTTCACCTGGAAGTTCTTAAAATCAACCAGTAGGCAGAGCTGTGGAATGGACACATACCTTGTACCCTATTCCTAGGAGAAATTTAAAACTAGGACTCAAAAAAAGATGTAGTGGACACTGAAGTTGAAATTCACTGAGTTGTTAATTAAGAATCACATCTGTCTCAGGAAGGTCTTGAGCCTAAAGTGACTGATAGCTAGGAGTGTACAGGCCAGGAGGTTCTTTTGTGGCTTTCCTGCTCTTACTGTGCTACTGATGCAGAAACCAGAGCTTTTTCCATGTTCAGAGACAAAGGCACCAACCTTAGCAGGAGACACAACATGCTCACATCTCACAGCAGCCCATGTTTAGCTCCTTCTCTGCTCAAGGAGACTCCATTCCTACAAACACTCGGAGAAGAGTCTCCATTCTCAGAGTGTCTCCTAACTACCAAATAATTTGAGGTTTGTTAGACTACAGTGCAAGCAAGGACTTGAGGGGTGTAGTTTGCAGGGTAGGCTGCACACCTGGACGTGAAATGGAGAGGCTTCATTCCAGTTCCTGGTACAAGACCTGCTATGCATTTTAAATGAAAGAAATACAGACAAACTGCAAACGATGGAAAGCAGACAGAAATAACCCCCCTCCCTCTCTCGGGTAAGAACGCTCTTCACTGAAGTGCTGATTTCTTTACACTATGATACCTCTCTCTCCTGTATGGGAAAGATCAGTAATTATATTGTTCCTGAAAACTGGGAAGCCATCACAAACCTCTTCCATATAGAAGGGAAAAGAACATGCAGTGTACAGGTACTGGAAAGCTGCAATAAGATCTCACTGGAGCTGTCTCTTCCCCAGGCCGAACAAGCCCAACTCTCAGCCTGTCATGTAGGAGGTTCAAGGAAGAAAAAATAAGCCTGCATTAATTGAATGGCATGTCTTCTACTAAAGATGTCTGAGAACAGACTGCTCTCTTCCTTAGGACCGATGGTGCTGCAGGGCCAGGCTGCAGAGCATGCAGCTGCTCACAGGGCCAGCTGCAGCTGAAGAAGCAGCCAGTCGTCCGAACACTTGTGCCCCCATAAGCTGGGGGAAACAGGCTGTTCATCAGTGCTGCCAGCTCCTCTTCAACACGGTGCTGGTTTGTCACTGGTAAAAGAGGGGGGTCAGTAATGTAAAGCATTTAGGTGACGTTGTGCGGAAAATATTTGGCACCATGGGGAAAAAAAAAGGATAACTTAATAAAGTATTTATCAAGTTAAAGTTTAAAAATTGAAATTTCCTCATACATGAATTTATAATTAATTTTAGCTTCTACAAATCAGTTTTTGTTTTGCTGTGTGTGGACGTTGGCTAGGTAATAAATATAGAGATGTATACAGATTTTCTCATGATGCTACCAGGAGTCATTTTGGTAGCTCAAGAATACATGACTTATATATGAAATCAGCAGAGTTACACATAGAACTACCTTGCCTTTCCAGTTTTCCTCCCTTACTTTGTCACCTAATTAGTTCACATTGCGTCAACTACAATCTGGTTTAATATGACGAAGTACCCGCTGTCTGTGCCTTCAGGCTCACCTACGTACCTGCTGTGATTGTGTCTGCTTTAAAATGCCAGTGAACTACAAGGTGAAAAGAAACCAAGCCAAGCATCTCTGTGTCATGAAGCTTCAGTTTACCCAAACATCTCTGTGGTGGAAAACTATTGCAAAATGTCTTTTCTGCCATTAGCTTGCAAGGTCTCACCACCATAAGACAGCCCTCCCTTATGAGCCCTTTTCAAAAATAAATGTATCCCGTCCTTAATAGTATTTCAGTCTAAGTTCATTAAGTTCATGTTGCCTGCAGAGCCGTTGACAGAAGATATTACAACAGGCAGGGTGGGTGTGAATTTACAATTGCTGCACTGTGTTTGGAAATGCTGGAGACAAATTTCCACAGGCTATAATGGAAGAGTCACACATCCAAGACACTGCCTCCACATGTCATCTTGCTTATCTTGGAAGTTATAAAGCATGTTGGGGGAAGCTGGGACAGTGGTATAAGTGTGGCTGGAGTGTGGTTGTCCGTCTCATCAAGGGCGAGGATTGCCTTTTGGAAATTTATTACATCCTCATGGAGACAAAGCCTGTTCACAAGCTTTGTGTGGCTTTCTCTTTCTTTGTACCTGCAAAGAGAGTGCACAGAGGTGGGGTTGGTCTCTTCTCTTGGGTAACAAGCGAACCAGAGGAAATGGTTACAAACTGCCCCAGGGGAGATAAAGTTTGGACATCAGAAGAATTTCTGTCCTGAAAGGGTTGTCAGGTGTTGGAACAGGCTGCCCAGGGCAGTGGTGGAGTCACCATCCCTGGAGGGATTGGAAAAGCCAATAGATGATGTGCTGAAGGACATGGTCTAGAGGTGGACTAGGCAGAGTTAGGCTGTGGCTGGAATGGGTGATCTTAAAGGTCTCTTCCAACCCGAGGGATTCGGTGAAGCCTTCAAATGAAACAAATCTTTAATGAGTGTGCTCAGGTAAAGATGAATACAGCAGAAAATGACATGTAGTTGATACAACAAAATTTCCTCTGCATGACTCCTTAGGATGCAAGAAAGACTATTATTAATCTGCCCATAGTATTATCTGGCCTTTAAGTCTTGCCTCCATAATCCAAATAATGTTGTTAATGTATTTGCAAATCTCACTTCTTTTATTTTGTACATTATCTCAACATCTGTAATTTCGTCTGTGAGTTTTTTTATTGTAACTGATGACACTTTTAGAAAATCATTAGTCTCCTTGAAAGTTAAAACCATGATTACGTATTTCCTGCTTTCTTATCTTCTGTTCTCTCTTCTATGCAGATGGCGCCTTCTCTTGTGAAGGTAACATCAGCATAGTACTTTTAAGTATTTGTGGAAAAACTGGTTGATGACCTCTTTTCCTAGCTGTTCTGCTAAAATAAAATTATTTTAATAGGTGCAAATATCTTTTTCAGTGAGTGCTCTTTAAAAGCTTCATTCTGAATTACATCTCCATATAGCTGCAAACCCTGCTGTAGAAGAGTCACTTCAGTTGCAAGTAACTGTTTTTGGTGTTCATTTTCCAGATATTCACTCAAAACTATTACCACAGATCACAATCTAGATAAATATCTGTGAGATTTCTGTATGGATAGTCTGTTAAACGTACAAGCACATGCTCAAGCAGTTCAACCATCTCACTTAAACGTCTCCACACACCTGCCAAGGTTGTAGCGAACGCTCTATAACAGGTCTGTATCCTACATCACTTGCATACCAGTGACTGGGGATGTCAGCTTTTGTACTATATGTTTGCTTTGAGGCTGGGAGAGTTGAGGTTGATCAGCCTGGAGAAGAGAAGGCTCCAGGGTGACTTTAGAGCAGCCTTCCACTACCTGAAGGGACCTACAGGATAGCTGGAGAGGGACTGGTTACAAGGGCATGTAGTGATAGGAAAAGGTGTAATGGCTTTAAAATGAAGTAGGATAGATTTAAACCAGATATTAGGAAGAAATTCTTCACCATGAGAGTGGTGAGGCCCTGGCACAGGCTGCCCAGAGAGGTTGTGGCTGCCCCCTCCCTGGAAGTGTCCAAGGACAGGTTGGATGGGGCTTTGGGCAAACTGGTCTAGTGGAGAGTGTCCCTGCCCATGGCAGGGAGGTGGAACTTGATATTCTTTGAGGTCCCTTCCAACCCAAACCAGCCTATGATTCTGTTGGTGGAATGTTACTGATTTTTACAGCTGCATGTACATACAGCAAAATGTTTTGTCACCTGCTTACCATTAAGTTCGCTTGTATCCCCAGTTACATCAGGGAGCACACTTAGGAAACTAAGTACATGACTGGGAATATGCCAGAACCTAAAGGACTACCTGGCTTGTGGGTGGGTAGAGATAGTGACCATGGTTTGTAGGACTCCATAATACACAAGGACACAGAGGCTTTTGTCCTCTAAATTTATTTTATTACATATTAGCATAAATACCACAAAAATCACCACTAACGAGTATACCTATGATTAACAAAGTGAATATATACATATACAAAGCTATTACAAATAACAATCATATAATATCAATCATTAACATGGCAGCAGTTAATAATAGTTGCAATAAATTGTATAGCAACAACCAAAGTATATGTTATTAACAGGTTACTGCAAACATTATTAATGAAGCAACTTATCATGTACTTCTGATAGATTACTTATATGGGTATATAATACTGGCCCTTATCAAATGAATTAGGCAAATTTCAGAAGGGACCAAACAATCCCCAAGGAGAGGATAAACCCTGAAACTGGGCCCAAAGGGAGTCCAATTAGATAATTGGAGGTTGGTGGATCTGCCTGCGGCAGGGGAGTTGGAACTTGGTGATCCTTGGGGTCCCTTCTGACCCAAACCATTCTATGATTCTGCGATTCTGTGAAGACTCTGTGTAGGACATCTGCAGCTTGAGCAGCCACTAGATGCTGTTAGTTTTGATTTTTCCACCTGTAACAGCCAATAGATGATACTGTTTCCTGTTCTTTTACAACTAGGTCACTTTCCCAAATGTTTATACTTTTCTACTAGGAGCAGTTGCTGTTACAGTTGCTTGTTTTGTGGCTTATCGATAGTATCTCAGGATGTCTCTGCTTTCTAGGTACCAAGCCTACTTCAAAGTGCCCGGCTGCACTTCTTAAGGGTGTTTCTGGTTCTCAGGCCCAGTTCTCCAGCTTCCAGTCCCAGGCCAGCAGGCCTTTCTCTGCCTGTATTTTTCAGCAGTATATCTTCCTTTTCTCAGTATTTTTACCCTGCCAAGCGGGAAGGCTCCTCACATCAGGACATACAAAGATTTCAAGGTTTTACTGGAGCAACGCCCACCACCTCAGCAGGCACCAGTCACATGCAAAGCCCTTGGAGACAACACTGACTTTGCTTTTTAATATCCGCTTACGATGAAGCTCTCTTTAGTCATGTTCTCTCATTAGAATGATTTTCTCTGTGTTGCTACTGCTTCTCTTGATAAATGCCTGTATTTCCGTTTAGCGCTGTCTCCCACAACAAACACATTTTTAATAGTTCTATGCCATGAATGTTCACCCTTTAATTAACAGCCCCAGAGACTGATCAGTGATTCAGCTATGCCACTGCAAAGCTAGAAGCTTCAACACGAACCATAATAGTAATGTTGGACTTTAGTTATGATTACATCTGTTAGAAACAAAGATAAAAGATACAGATAAATAGTGATCTTCACAAGCATCACCAACATTTGATGTGATGGAGGCTTTGATTCTCAAAGCTATGTAAGTGCCTGACTGCACAAACCAATGGAAGGGTTTTCTTTTAGAGTCAGGAATAATGTTTGGGGTTGGTTTGTTTGTTTTGGTTTGGGTTTTTTTTTATTTTATTTTAACTGTGTTTGCAGTAAATTTTTTTTTCTTAGTAAAAATGGAGAGACAAAAGAGTCAAGGTCAATTAGAGTTGTCCATCCCTGAGAGATGGTACTTTAAGCTGTTATTGTAGACATCCAGTGATGGACCGTCGCCCATTGTTTCCTTTTCCTTGTGCCACTCATGGTTATAAATGTTTTTACTAATGTCTAAAATGAATCTTGCTAACACTTCAGCTTATTGCTACCTTTTTCCTTGCTATGCAAGCATGTAAAATAAAAATTATTCTTATATCAGGTAGCCAGAAGTTGCCAGAGTCGAACCTAAGTAAGCACCTTACAGAAACCACAGTCCTTGTATTTTGAGAACAAATCATGGAAAACTACAGGTTTCCTTGTATTTTTCTATCAATTTCATACTACCTGTGCCTCCTTATCATCCTTGTAAGAGCATCAAAAGGGAGCGTCAAAAGCACCATTTAAAGTCAGGACAGGTGGTGTATTGCTAGTTCCCTAACCATTAGATCAGTTACTGTCTCAAATGAAAAAGTACAGTGGAATTGGCGTTATTTTCTCTTGACATCTATGTTGGCAAGTACCAGAATTTTTTCATCATCCAGATACTTACAATTAGTTTTTCAATCATTTCCAGTAAGGCCCGATATTCCCTATTTCCTCTTCAATTCCCTCCCTCCTGAGGGTGGGTGTTTTTCCTGACATCTCGTTCCCCTCCTGTATGTCCTTCCTTTGTACCTGTCCTTCCCCTATTCAAGCTGAATTCTTATATTTTTTTTCTCTAGTGTTAGTTATTATAGATTTGTTCATCACTGAACTTTATATGGAAAGCTGAAAAAAAGATAAAACAGTGTGTATGACTTCTAAACATCAAGCTGAGTAGCAATTGAAACAGAGGCCTTCCCCTTGCCCAGCTTTCCTCTTACTAAGGCTGCTTAAAGCTGAATTTCATGTTTTATGCCATCTTGTTAGAAGATGCTGCTTCTTAAATGCCCTGACCTTTTGGATCCTGTCCCTAATTGTTCATGCTGATTCTTCTTTTCCTGTAACTTTTACTATGACCTCCTTTCCTTTTTTCTTTTTTTTTTTTTGTAACTTCTTTTAGGACACTGATGAAATTCCAGAAGTAGGCCGCCTCTTTGTCCTGTCTGAATTTATCTGTCCTTAATATTGCTCCTTCCTGAGTGGCAGTCATTCTCCTCAGCCTACCCTTCCCGCTCACTGGCTTCTCACGAAATGAGTGTGATGCCCTACCTGAGTTCAGTCAACTTTGCCTTCTTGAGGTCTATTGTTTTGGTTTGCTTTTCTCCCTTTTTTCTTCACCTTTTAATTCTGGATTCCCTTTCTTTTGGCCACCTTCACACTAACTGCTTCCCATCTCAGGTTCTCTGTAGTGGTTGTTAATTATTTTTCCAGAATTAACTTAACCACATCTGAAATTAAAACAAGAGATAAGAGAGTCTGTGGGAATTTGGCACTAAAATACTCCTAAATACTGAAATGACTGACTTAGAAATGCGCACCCTTAACTTCTGCAGCGCGCCCTTAACTTCTGCAGCAATACCACAGTCTGAAACTCCCTCGGGAAAAAGTTTGTAGTAAACTACTATAATTAGGCAAAAATTCTTTGATGAATGTTATGTTAATTAATTGGTGCCCTGTTCTCTAAGATGTGGGATAACAATTTTAAAAGAAGTCAACATCCCTTTACAGATTACTGGTATAATAGGACTAAGTGTATTTGGGGCACTAGCCCATGGTGCCGGGACATGGGAAGTTTTCAGATCTGTAGATTTCTTGCATGTTCTTGGGAATGCCACTTAAATTTAAATCCAGCTGTTTCCAGTTGGGACCCTCAAGACCTTTCTTCATTAGAACTTCACTGTAAAGGGATGGGGGTTTCTGGTATGACATTCTCTCTCTTGCATCTGTTCCATTTCTGAGTCTGTTGGGACAGCGGTGCACAGCTCAGCCCCTGCCCTCACTTGTTTAAATCTCCCCAGACACCCCTCTGCCTTCCTTTTGAGTGGGCAAGGTCACTTTGAAGTCCTCAGTGTGGATCCACATGAAGTCCAGGGGAAGATGCTGCTTTCCTTGAAATGCAGCTGGATGGAAGATGCTGAGCGCTCTACAGCAAGCACCAAGACGTGAGCTACAGGTTTCAAGTCTCCTCTTTGTGGGAAAAGATTCAAACCACCGTTGCTCACCTCCCACAGGGTGTGTAATCAAGGGTAGGGTAAGGCTCTGCTTCACCTGCTGATCTTGTTCCACTGTATGGAAAAGCAAAATGTTAGGTGAGTCATGGAAAGTGAGCACAGTTCCTGAGAAAAGTGTTTGGGAGTGGAGAATGATGCCTGCTCTCTCAGCCAAAGTTTGTGTGCACATTTTGCACGAAACAAATGTTGCTTAAAATACTGATGCAATCCTTGTGGCCAGGCCCAAACCCACTGTTCCAAGCTTCAACCCGAGCATCTAATTGCAAGGCTAAAAATCACAGCCTTGCTTTCCAGTGCAATGACACATTTTCCACATTACACAGGGCATTGCAACAGGAGAACTGTGAGCAATCTGTGAGCAAGGGACCTTAGCGCAGGTTAAGCATCTGGGCTCATTAGGCAAAATAGGACATTTTTCCTCATCTTGCATGAGTGCTCCACAACTGAGTGATTTATAAAGACAGTTTGTCCCTCCTACCAACCTATAGTGAAGAAAGGGAGTGAGCTCAGCCCCTGCCACCAAAGGAGGAACTCCAGGAGAAGGCTAAGAGCAGTGAAGCATGCATGGAGGGAAGCATCACCTCATAGCACTGACTAAGACACTGAAGGCCTAGAGAGAGAGAAACTTAAGAAAATTGTCAGACCTCAGCACTTCCAGCCACCAGATTTACATAGCTCCCTGACAAGTTTGTTGCGGCCATGCTCAGATCCACGTACGTTTCTACACAGGTCACTCTGGGTTAACTCTTTCCAGACATTTAAATGTGTTACTCTCCCAGCACAGTTCTACTAGAGGTTGGTAGAAATGGTACCTTTCTCTGATCACACTGCTTTCTTGTCTAAGCGTTAGAAATTAGTCCTATCCAAATTGTCCATTGGGAAAATGAGTGAGTATAGGCAAGCACTGGAATAAATTGCTTGAGGAAATCTGTGAAAAGCTTCATTACAGAATCATAGAATGTATCATGTTGGAAGGGACATTTAAAAGTCATCCAGCCCACCCTCCCTGCAGTAAGCAGGCACATCTTCACTACTTCAGGTTGCTCAGAGCCCCATCAAGCCTGACTTTCAATATCTCCAGGGATGGGGCCGCCACCACCTCTCTGGGCAACCTGTTCCTGTGATCTACCATCCCTCATACTTAAGAATTTTTTCCTAATATACAACCTAAATCTCCTCTTTTCTAGTTTTAAACTAATCGTGGGAGACTTTTAGTAGGGCTTAAGACAAATATTTTCCGGGGAAGTTGTAGACATAGTTTATCCAGTGTTTGGGCAAGAGGCAGCACGGCTGATCTGTAGAAGCCCTTTCCAGCCATAATTCTCCATGATTCAGATGCCTCTAACCGTAAAGATTGCTTCACACCATGTGTGCATAATAAGCCTCTTGATAACAGTACTAGATACAAACCTATTACATCACTTGCAGCCTCAAACTTCATATAAATTTATTTAGTGAAAATGCATCTTTTAAAACCCCCACAGCAAAAAGGATGTTAGCCCTGTGTCCAGGCAGCAAACAAAACACACTGGAAGAAATGATCATATCTGATGATTTGTCAGCAGTAAAAGCATAGGCAGAGGAATGGAGGTGATAAAACACTGCTTACAGGGAAAGGATGATGTACACAGATCCTGGGGATGCATTTCTTCCGGCTGATTGATCTATTTAAGAGCTCAGTATGCCTTGACCATCACCAAATGCATCACATGTCAGGAGCACAGGCATGGAGCCAGTAGAAGCCTTTGCTTTTCTTTCTGTTGACAGAAGGAAATATTCTGCTCACAGGGATGTTCCAGGTACTGTTTGAGCATTTCTAACCAGCTGAGGTTAGAAATCCAGCACTCTGTCCATACAGCTCCAAAGCAGCATCTTGTGTGCCTGTGTGCAGCAGTCCCCAAACCTCTCTGGTTAGAACCAAATCCCTCTGGTCAGGAGGATGGAGCCAGGCTCTTTTCAGTGATGGCCTGTGATAGGACAAGGGGCAAAGGGTCCAAGTTGGAACATAGGAAGCTCCGTGTGAATGTAAGGAAAAAATGTTTCAGTGTGAGTGTGACAGAGCCCTGGAACAGGCTGCCCAGAGAGGTTGTGGAGTCTCCTTCTCTGGAGATATTCAAGACCAATCTGGACACGTTCCTGTGTGATTTACTCTGGGTGATCCTGCTCAGGCGGGGAGGGCGGGTTGGACTAGATGATCCCTTCCAATCCCTAATGTTCTGTGATTCACATAAACGAACCATTATTTTCCTTTCCTTCTGCTTGCAGGTCTGTACATGGAAGACCGTTGGACCTGCTCATGCACAAACAGTGAGAAACTGCCAGAAATTATGAGACCAATGAGACTGCCAGAAAGATGACTAAAATAACATAGACAAAGGCTGTGACTTTCCTCATGAGCTGGTTTTATACTTCTCAGAGTAAAGAGAAGTAAATTCTACTTCTGAAGTAAACGTAAAATTTTAAACCTGTTTTTGCAAAAGGAGACAGAGACATATTGGAGCTTTTCTCTTTTTTACTGCAGAGCTGGGACATGTATAAATATTTACAGTAACAGGCAATAGTAGGCTTTTCATTATCTATAATGG
Source organism: Heliornis fulica (assembly GCA_013399135.1). Classification (NCBI taxonomy): domain Eukaryota; kingdom Metazoa; phylum Chordata; class Aves; order Gruiformes; family Heliornithidae; genus Heliornis; species Heliornis fulica. The sequence continues at coordinate 120,254 of VXBZ01002515.1, read as the reverse complement.
CACCAAGAGAGAATGGAGAGGTCCTCTAATCATCAGCATTCATCACTACCACAGCTGTCAAGTGAGTTCAACACCTCTAATGGCAGCACCATCAGGACCTTAGGTATTAATTATGGAGTTAGTTAGCCCTCTAACAAAATGGTAGCATTGAGGCCACTTGCACACAATCCTGACCTTTAAGAGGTTCTCTGCACGACATGCAGTGATTTTGTTTTTGTCCAGCAGAAGGCAGGAAAAATTGTTGTAAGACCCTGATGAAGAGAGCCACAGATGTCCCATTTGTTTCTGCAGATGTCAGTCCAGCAGGTTAAATCGTCCTGAGCTGTCAGACGTGATCCACCAGGGAAGACCTAAGAGCAGTTACACCACTTGAACCCTCCAGTTTTTCTTCTTTGTTGCTGCTTGCGCACTCAGCAAAAAGCCTGTAATGAATTCAACTGTCTTGTTAAAACAAGATCTGCTGATTTCTGATCTCAGGTTTTTGGACATTCTCCCTCCATGCTCAGCCACGTTTGCAGCAAAATGCAAGAAGCCCGGCCCAGGTGTTTTGCAATGCAACCCCTCTCCCTGTTATGCAATACATAAAAAAAATAAAAACACTTTTCCGTTAAAAACAAAACAAAACAAAAAACACCATAAAAAGTGTTGACCAGGGTCCTGCTGACTTGAAAAAATTTTGAAACTGGAATTTTACAAGTATTCTGGGGCAGCTGGATTCCAGAGCTGGTGGGCTAAGGCAGCTCAAGGATACTCAGTGAGCAAAAAGAGAAGTAGGACCCAATGTGCAAAGTATGAGCTGACATACACAGAAATATGATGCACACCTTGACCGGGTGACCAATACATGCCCCAGAAGTCTCCAGTAGCCCTGACCCCACCTGTCTTCTCTCCACCTGCCTGCCCAGGTCTTCTTCCTTTATGAGTGAGCTGAGAGAGAGAGAGAGAAAGAGAGAGAGAAAGAGAGAGAGAGAGAGAGAGAGAGAGAGANGAGGGGGGGAGGGAGAGAGAGAGAGAGAGAGAGAGAGAGGGGAATGAACAGTGAAGGACAGGGGTAAGGTACTGCCATAGGAGTGGCATCCATGGAGACAAGAGCAAGTATGGTTGGAAGAAACTCAAAGTAGGCAAGGAGTGGCAGAAGCCCCACAGAGCTCAAATTTGCCTATTTTTTACCCAGGCCAGGGAAAGGATCATCCACACAGTCAAAGACCAGTTATTTTCCTAGAGTCAGATAATTTCTTGACAGAAAACAGCTAGTGAGGAATTTAGGATCTCCATAACTGGAATAGTTTGAAGTGGGAAACCCAGGTTAAATTGCTCTCTACCCCTAATTTGGCACACTGAGCCTCCTTCTTTTAATACTAATGATGTAGATGAAATGCTGCAGGGCATTGTGGAAGCCAACTGGAAGCCAACCTTCCCATCTGAAGATATTCTGCTGCGTATGATGTGTATTTTGGAGCCAAAAAAAGAAAGCTTACTGAGTAAGATCTTTAGGACTCTCATTTTCAGAAAAATATTCCCCTAAAAATGTTGTAAAAATCTCTTGCTCCTGGCTACAAACTGGCTAACCACAAGTGGGTGATGCAGTGTGATGGATGCTCAGCCCTATTAGTATATAAGATGAAGGCGGACATGTGAGTTTATTGGAGCCCACTGAGTTCAGACCCTTCGATTTCAGGTACTCATAAAACCACCTGACAGCAATAATTTCCAAAGGAAATCACACTCAAGCTCACTTTGTTCTGTCTGGGCCAGGCAGCCCCTGCTCAGCGTGACAGCTGTTGCTCACGCTGTTCTTGGAGGCTTTTCCCCACTCAGCTCCACAGCGAGCCAGGCCCATTCTCTAGTGCCTTTCCTTTGCTTTCACTACTTGTTTCTGTATGTCACTCTGACAATAACTTACATCTTGTTTACAAAGAAAAAGCAAAGCCTTTTTTTGCCGTGAAAGCCATCAGTCTGACAGCATCATTGAGCTTCATAAAAAGCTGCTGCCGCCTTTTTCAACGGCTGCGGTAGAGCTAACTGTGCACTTATCTCAAGCTGTGGCCTTTTTCAGAAATAGGTGTTCTTGCTCTCTTGGGGTTTGTGCCAGCTTCTTTTTATTCCCAAAACCCAGAAGAGAAGAAATTGCACCAGTCTTGCAGCTTCTGTCTGAAGAGGGTGTGTCTCACTCTTCAGAATACTTGAAGACCCAGAGGTAAGTGGAAGGAAACAAAAGTATATCATTCAAATCAAGTTTATTTTAAGGGAATCTTATTTTAGGGGTTGGTGAGAGAAGTGAGGCAGTAAGAGAAAGGTGAACTGTTGTTTTAATTTTTTGTTTGTTTGTTTGTTTTGTTTGCTGGGTTCTCTGCCATGGTTTGTCTCTGAAATGAAAAACTCCTTCTAAACTTACTGAACAAAATTAGAGAGCAGTAGCTTGGGCTTTGTAGTTTTACTTTTCATTCAGGAACAGAAGGCCAAGCTTTCAGAGCCTGGCAAGTGTTTCTCAAATAACCCACGAAGCTATTTGTATATGCATATATATGCACAATATATGAGGGTGAGAAACCCATTTGAATATGTCATGATGATGGTATCAGAAAAGTATTTCTGTATCACTACTAATTTTAAAGTTTCTTGGATAATGGATCCATGAGACCATATGTCCGGTGGGTAGGGCATCTTGTCTGCTCAGTTCATTCCCATTACCAGCCCACCAGATCTGCCTCTGGAGCTGGGACCTGTCCTCAGGTGACCTCATTCCACAGCAGAGGCTGCAATGGCACACAGTGATGGGTGACAGGAGCGAGGTGCCATACATGCTATGCACTGTGAGTGCAACTTGGGAAAGCCAGGAGAGGGCAAAAGGCCAGGATCATGAGGACTGTGGCAATAACTCACACGGGCAATGCTTCTGGCACTGTTGGGCACCATATAACTGTTCAGGATGACAGCACCACCACGCTGCTCATCACTGGGAGCCCATCCAGGCCTGGGAGCTGACTCCAGATTTCCCTGAATAAGCCATTGCCATGACCAGCCCTAATGCCTGATGGGAAACCCACCAAGCAGAAGCGAGCAACTCAGCTTTCCAGGAGCTACTGCAGCCTGAAGAACTCGGGGGCTGATGTTAGTTAGAGTTTGGGTGATTTTAGACAAGAGCATGAACACGTGTGGATTTTGTGTCGTAGGTGGTAGCCTCCAGAGCTGATGGACCTGCAGTTCTGGGTATGTAAAAGACAGAAAAGAAGACTTTGGAACAGCTCGTGTGCTCAGAGGATTGTTCCCTTTTTTTCCAAAGGATCAGATGGTCTATAAATGTATGTATATAAATTGTCCTTCAAAACATTGCCACTTATGTAAAGATCTTTGTGGTTTTTGGACCAGTAGAAATTAACATTCTACTGATTGTACAAGGCAGAGGAGATTAGGACTTGTCTTTAGCTGGTGGCATCATACAACTGATGTTAGCAGAGACGCAGTCAGTCAGTTCATCAACACCTAGGTTTGACTGGAACACTATAAATAAATACATATATAAGGAAATTCAGCACAGTCAGTTCCCAAAAATGAAAACCAGAAAACAACAACCAGCCATGAACACATATGGCTAATTTTAAAATCTGTGTGCATTATAAAAAATTTAGATGCTGTTTCTTTTTGAGTACACATTTTTGTTTTATTTTTTCATAGTCATCCAAGCTAGAAACTCAGGTTTTAAATTAAAGCCTCTGTCTCCCATGGGACTTGAAGGAAGCCATGAGATGCTGAGAGAAGCTGATGAACCCATCAACTGGCAACACTGTGAGCGGAGTATATTCTGTGTAGATATGTACTGATAAGGCAAAGGGTAATGGCCTCAAACTGAAAGAAGGCTTAGGTTATATATTAGGAGGGAATTCTCCATTGTGAGCATGCTGAGACCCTGGCACAGGTTGCACAGGTAGTTTCTGGCCGCCCTGGCAGTGTTTAAGGCCAGGTTGAATGCAGCATTGGGAAACCTGGTCTAGTGGAGGGTGTCCCTGCCCGTGGTAGTGGGGTTGGAGCTAGATGGTCTTCGAGGTCCCTTCCAACCCAAACCAGTCTGTGAGTCTACGATTCTTAGAAAAAAATATTTTCAAGAAAGCTCTAAGAACATCAGATTTATTATAATGTTTTGATTGGTTTTGGGTGCTTTGCAAAGCCAGTTTATGATACCACAGAGTAACTGATATTGATAAAAATATACTGAACAGCAGAAAGCATCAGCATCTCTGTTATAACAAAATTGCACATATCCTCCTGTGATGGCAAGAAGTGCTTGCTCTATTGTTGCTCACAGTGTGATAAGTCCTGTCTTGCTCAGGAAGATAAATGTTAAGGTACCTTNGAAGAAGAATAAATTTAAGGTTCTTTTTTTTTTTTTTTTTTTTTTTTTTTTAATTCTTTCTTTTTTTAAAATCCCAGCTGGTCAGTCATATCAGTGACAAGACATCCAGAGCACAACTGCACTCACCAAAGGTGAAGCCGCCCAGCTAGAGGCTATTTTCATCATCAGTTCCTGTCAGGGCATCACCACATAGCTTGAATTGCTTTTCTTAGCAAGGCACCTGCTGCTGCATTTAAAAAGCAAAATAAAACTTCATTTGCCTGGAAAGAAAATGCTGTAACAGCAATCTGCCAGCCTTGCTGGTGTATGTGAGATGTTTATCAGACAGACCTGCCTGCACACGTCAGACTTCCATCAGGTACTGGAAGGTGCAGGTATTTTTCCAGGTATGTTCTCAAGGGCAAGCTGCACATGTCTTGTTGAAGGTGTGGGAAGCAGTGTTTAGACTGTTATGCCCTGGGGATGATAAAACCACTGTTTAAGTGTGTCTTCTTGAACAATAAGTTTTCATCACACAACAAAGATTTATCCACTAATATTCAGTGTTTTCATATGTGAAGTCCATGACTTTCACTCTTTCCCCAGTCAAGAATTTATTTTAAAACTTGATACTCAGAGTAGTCTTGTATTTCTTCAACAGGTTTCCACAGATTTTTGAGTTACATCATTAACCAGGGTACTGTGTTGGGGAGGAAAGTCTTAGGCAAAACATTAGCAGGTTGTCAAATTCTTTTTAATCCTATTCAGTAGACTGTAAGCCTTAGTGACTTTCATATTTGTGATATACCTCCATTTTCCTGAGCCTCAGGTCATTGAGAAGGTCAATATTTTAATCCTGCTCTACCCAGTACCACTTTCTCTCTTAAGTAATTGTTTAGAACAAGATTTAGTGAAAAGAAGATTAGGGACACAGTAAGGGCATGGAGAACTGCCCACCAGAAATAACACACTGGTACATTGAATAATTGGTCTGTATTAGCTGAAGTGGCATGCATCTCATTGGGACTAAGCTTCGAGGCTCCTGAGTTTCTCAGATTCTTTCACAGAGAGTCATGGGCCAACAGTCTTTCCGTAGGAAGCGTTAATCTCTTCTAGTAGTTGTACCTGCTTACCTCATCGCCTATTGCTTACATCACAGCCTGTGGTTTGAGCACAAGCCCTCTGGCTTGTCCTTGCCTTGAACAATAGATTGAGAAGAGGGCTACCCACCCTCCCTATCCCCAGGCACAACTCTAACACAGCCTCCTAAACCTGCAAGGTGTTGGGCTACGTTCAGCCACAGCATCATATCAGGTTTTACACAGTGGCAGGTTTGGCCTGTCAAAACATCCCTTCAAGGTCACTCCCAAGAAAACAGTAGTTTTCTACTGTGCTGTGTGATTATAAACAACTCCAGAGTCTGTGACACGCATGTGACAAATACAGGTAGGCAGGAGTAAGAAATTCCTTTGACAAAATTTCGGTGTTTCCAAACCAACCTCAGTTTTCCAGACTATTACGTCCACTTCAGACCCAAGGAAAACCCTCATGTGAGTAGAAAAGTGTTTGTTCTTCTGATTTCTGTTAGCTTCATAAGATATATTACCTCCCTACTGGAGTAAGCCACTTAAAAATATCAAGTTATTTGTCAAATTCTAAATAAAAATTAATTGTTCAACTCCTTTATTTTCATCCCACAAGATTTAAATATAAATTGATTTTAAAATGTTATGTGCCTTGCCAGGTCACCTATTGTGGTGGGTTGACCCTGTCTGGCAGCCAGCTGCCCCCACCAAAGCTGCTCTGTCACTACCCTCCTCAGTTGGACAGGGTAGAGAAGACATAAAAATAGGCTCACAGGTTGAGATAAGGTTGGGGAAATATCATTCAGCAATTATTATCACTGGAAAACCAGCCTGGACTTGGGGAAATTAGTTTAGTGATTAGTTTAGTTTAATTGATCATTAGTTTAATGATCAATCAAATCAAAGTAGGAGAATGATAAATAAAACCAAATCATAAACCCACTTCTGCCCACCTCTCCCTTTTTCCCAGCTTTAACACCACTCCTGATTTCTTTCCCTCCTCCCCAGTGGCACAGGGGCACAGAGAATGGAGTTGAGGTCAGCTCATCACACGTTGTCTCTGACACTCCTTCCTCCTCAGGGGTAGGACTTCTCAACCTCTTCCCCTGCTCCACCATGGGATCCCTCCCAGAGGAGACAGTCCTCCATGAACTTCTCCAGTGTGAGTCTTCCCCATGGGCTGCATTTCTTCACAAACTGTTCCAACCTGGATCTGCACAGGTTCACAGGTCCTGCCAGAAAACCTGCTCAAGTTTGGGTTTTTCATGGAGTCACAGCCTCCTTTAGGGGCATCCACTGCACCCACCTGCTCCAGCATGATGTCCTCCATGGGCTGCAAGTGGATATCTTCTCTGCCATCCACCTCTGTGGGCTTCAGGGGGATAGCCTGTTTCACCATGGTCTTCTCCAGAGGTTGCAGGGCAATCTCTGCTCCAGTGCCTGGAGCACCTCCTACCATACTTCTTCACTGACCTTGGTGTCTGCAGAGTTGTTCCTCTCACATCTCACTACATTCTCCAGCTTTCATTGCTGCTGACCAGTTGTGGGTTTTTTTCCCCTTCTTAACTCTGTTATCCCAGAGTTAAGAAGCACTACCACACTTGCTGATGAACTTGGCCTTGCCCAGTACATGGTCCATTTTGGTGCTGGCTGGCATTTGCTCTGTCAGGCATTGGGGAATCTTCAAGGAGCTTCTCATAGAAGCCACCCCTGGACCTCTCTGCTACCAAAACCTTGCCATGGAAACCCAATGCATTAGTATCACAGAATCATAGAATCACAGAATGTTAGGAGTTAGAAGGGACCTTGAAACATCATCTAGTCCAATTCCCCTGTCTGAGCAGGGTCACCTAGATTAAGTCACACAGGCAGGTTTTGAATGTCTCCGGAGAAGGAGACTCTAAAACCTCTCTGGGCAGCCTGTTCCAGTGCTCCGTCACCCTCACAGGGAAATAGGTTTTCCTTATATTCACATGAAACGTCCTATGCTCCAGCTTGGACCCATTTCCTCTTGTCCTATCACAGGCCATCACTGAGAAGAGCCTGGCTCCATCCTCCTGACACTCACCCTTAACATGTTTATAAACATTAGTGAGGTTACCCCTCAGTCTTCTCTTTGCCAAGCTGAAGAGACCCAGCTCCCTCAGCCTGTGTTCTGGAACCGAGGGTCCCAGAACTGAACAAAATACTGCAGGTGAGCACTCATCAGGGCAGAATAGAGGGGGAGAAAGACCTCTCTTGACCTATTAGCCACCCCCCTTCTAATACACCCCAGGATGCCATTGGCCTTCTTGCCCACAAGGGCACATTGCTGGCTCATGGTCATCCTGCTGTCCACCAGGACACCCAGGTCCCTCTCACCTACACTGCTCTCCAACAGGCCAGTCCCCAACCTATACTGGTACCTGTGGTTTTTCCTCTCCAGATGCAATACCCTACACTTGTCCTTGTTAAATGTCATTCAATGTCTCCCTGCCCAGCCCTCCAGCCTGTCTAAGTCCTGTTGAGTGGCAGCACAACCTTCTGGTGTGTCAGCCCCCCCTCCCAGCTTTGTGTCATCAAAGTACGGTCTCTCAGCTCCAGCTGTCAGACATTGTAATGGAGAAACAAGCCCAAAACCCACGTCAAAACATATAGCACCAGCAAAAGGCACAGGCAGTTGCTTGGTTAATATTTAAACACATATACAGCTTTCAGCCCTTGACAACACCATCTCCAGCATCTACGTAGAGAAGTCCTTGAATCTTGCCTGGGTGACTCCCAACACTTGTTTCTTCTCTGGATATTTGAAATGGCATTTTGCAGGTTTTCCCCCAACCACTTAAACTATTTGAGCAGAGCTCTTCACGTTTATATCTTTTCTCTTTGTTCCCAACATCCAGAAGAGATCCACTTCTGCATCTCCTCACCCTCCTTTTCAACTGCAATCTCTTCCTCCACACCTCCCTCAGACTTGGCACTCCCCTTTGTCTTTCAGAGGCTCCAGAAATGAGGTGAGGGTTGGGCCATCATTCTGGAATCAACTTGTGAAAGACCAAAATCCTTACCTTCTTAGTAATTCTAATTTCTTCCTGTGGTGGGTTTCCAATGTGGCTTCTTAAGAAGCTAGAAGTTTCTTAAGGGTCCAAAAAAGCAAATCCCAGCTGTGCTCCCAAGGCCAAACTCCCAAACCCTGTTGCTGACAAGGCTGTCTGGGTCAATCAGCGCCGGTCACAGCACCTCTGGGAATCACATTTTAGAGAGAGAAAAACACAAAGAGCCACATTTTGCCACCAGAGAAGGGAGTGAGAAGATGTAAGAACCTTTGCAGACACCAAGGTCAGTGAAGGGGGGGAGGAGGAGGAGGCGCTGAGAGAAGATTCCCTGCAGCCGGTGGAGAATACCATGGTGAAGCAGGTGTCCCTCCACAGCCCATGGAGGATGAAGAGACCCTACTTGTAGCCCATGGAGAGGCACCTGGGCCAGGCAGGAGCCCACAATGGAGCAGGTGGAGGAATAGGGAAGAATCTGTGACCTACATTGGAGCAAGCCCCTCACAGCACCTGCAGTCTGTGGAGAGAGATAAGAGGCAGAGAGAGATGGAGGCCCACGCCAGAGCAGGTTTGCTGGGGGTGCTTGTGACTCTGTGAGGACCAAGCTGGGGCCAGCAGTCTGGGACTGAGAGACATTCTATGAGTTTACAGAAGTGACCCACACTGGGGCAGTTGGTGAAGAGATGAGGCCCCTTTGGAAGAAGACTCATGTGCAGGGACTCGTGGAAGACTCTCTCCTGTGGGTGGGACCCCATGCTGGCACAGGGAAAGAGTGTGAGAAATGCTGCCCCCGCCCCCCCCCACTCCTCGCCCCGGGAGGAAAACAACTGGAGGAAAAAACTGAAGACTGGAGCCTCCATTCCCTATTTCCCACCCCACTCCCCTTTCCCCTGTGCCATCCTGGGGAAGTGAAACATCATGAATAAAGTGAAGTCTGCAAAGAAGGGAAGGGTGGGCAGTGGTGTTTTAAGAGCTGTTTGTACTTCTCATTATCTGACTCTGATTTCTCTGTGTGTGTAGTGTAATAAATTAGAGAGTTTTCTTGCCTTTCTTCTGTGTTGAGTCTGTTTTGCCCATGATGCTAACTGCAGAATGATCTCTCCCTGTCCTTATCTCGACTCCAAAGCCTCTCAACATGTATTTTATCCCCTGTCCAGCTAAGAAGGGAGTGATAGAGCGACTTTTGGAGGGAGTCTGGCCTTCAGCCAGGGTCAAACCATACTTTCCCTATTTTTTTCCAAAATCACTGTAAGCTAGGCTTAAGCCTTCATCTGCCACATTAAACTCAGATTTACTGAGTATGCCTTTGTCTCTTTAGGTGACCTTCACTCCCTTCCTCTGATGTTTCCTGCCTATTGCTGATATTTTTGCCAAGGACCAGAGGACTGAACATCCATTGTCTCTACCATACAGTGTCTTCAGCCTTTATCCAAAACTGCAAAATAGCCTCTCTGGCCTTGAGCCCTGATGCCTGTGAGAGAAGAGCAGAGGAGTGGGGAGCAGATCCAGCCTTGCTTGTGTTTGGTTCTAGCTTTTGTTCAGGATCCATGAGGCTGTTTTACACCCCTGAACTGTTAATGGGAAAAGTGAAGTGTTGTGGGGTGAAGACTGAGATGTGAAAGTGAAATGCTTGTGGGTTGGCTTCTGAGGCAGTTTTTCCCATCAGTCTTGGCTAAAAGTGGTACACGTCATCATACACTAGAAAATACTGTTTTCTTTCTGTCACACATATAGGGACACTTAGGGGCAATTGCAAATAAGTCCCTTTGGGATCATGCCAGTAAAACTGCTGTATCTTTTTTATCCTTCAGAATCTGCATTTCACCATATTCAGAAAGGTAATTTATCATCTTTTGGGAATTTGAGATAAACCTCCTGTAAAAACTTTGCCTAATGAAAGAATGAGCTATGGGTTTTATACATGTTTGTATAGGCACATACATACACATATATATTCATGCATATGTATGGTATATATATGTAAATATATATGCGAGTGTATATATATGAGGCTATCTTTAAAAATTCTCTTATCAACACCATTTTAAAACAGAAATATGAGAAAGTGGGATAGAAGAGAAGGAATGAAATAATTTGCTATCTTATTTTCAAGAATAAGAAGGTAATAACTATGAAGACATAGAATATCCTGAAGGGAAAGAAGGAATAATAGACAGGGGAAAGGCTGGAAATGAAACTGCAGGGAGTAACTTATTTTGTGAGGAAACTGCCTGTGTAATCTTCTTCTCTTGGAAAAGAGTGTCAAGTCTGCTATTGCATCCAATTACTAATAACCCATCTGTCAATCTGTAGAAAACGTGGCAGCAGCATGCAAAGAAGATTTCATCAGACACAAAGGCACTTGCCATAGCAGTAATTATAGGTTATCCATCATTGCCCACCTCTCATTTTTTAAAAGCCAATACTGGGAAAAATAAAAATAAAAAAGTAGCTGTGCTGGGTTTGTATCAGTTTTCTGCAAAGGGCACAGAGCTATGAACGTTACAAATCTGTTTCATGAGATTGATCAGGTAGAATTGTTTCAGCTTGCTCAGTCTACTGACAGCTCCGGGGATTCCTTCATTCTTCCTGCAGGCTTGTGGTTCATCCTTAATCAGCTTGGGATATTTTTTTATCACACAGGTGCATGGCCAGGTAGGTACAAGTGTGCACTACTGCTGTTTGCACAACATACTGATGGTCTGCTGGGGCTTTTCTGTGGGTGCAAACACCCTCCAGTCTGCAGGCAGAGCAGTCACATACAGCATCCTCATCAGGCAGTGCTCACACATCTTTGCCTACAGCATGCAGTACATGTACTGACTTTGACTGCTCTCAGCTTCGGACCATCCAAGCAGCTGGGACACAGTTTCCAGTTTCTTTTAACATCAGGCAACCTGGCAGTAACTCAGTTGGTATCACCTCAGGAATTAGCAGGACACTGTGTTTTGCTGTTTCTCAGCACTTTTGGCTTCTACAGACACTGTCATTTTTCTTCTGAGCACCAAATCCATGTAAAACTCTGTCTTGTCTGACATAAGATTGACTGTTTATGCTCTTACACTTTTATGATCCTTTCTCATTTCATTACGAGATGGGATGTGTTGGTTGTAAGATGCAGGGGAGTACCACACAGCAGTATGTTCTGCAGATTCACATTCTCTTGTAAGCAGCATCTTGGGAGAAAAGAGCAAGATTCAACCAGCTGGGGTATTACATGGATTTTGATCTTCAGCTATTAATTTAAAGACCAGAATTAAGTATCTCCAGACTCTGGAAGAGTACTGCTACAGGAGTGAGTCAATCTGCCTCTCTCCTCGGTCTGTTCTCAGGCCTAATGCTAGTGGGACATTTGAATCTTGTATTTCAGCTTGCCTGGTCCCAAGGAGCTTTGTTAACAAGTGGAGCTGATGAGCAGAAACCCTACAGCTCAAAGTGTCGTTACGTACCTGGTTTTATCACAGAGCAGGTACATGTACCAAAAGCACGCAGCCCTAACTTGTGTTCAGTTCCCCACTAGTAACGTTTTATCCAACCAGGAGGGCTGGAAAGGGGAATGCACTCTTGCCCTTAGCAATAATTCATATTATGAAGACGGTTTAATGCCTTTACTCTCATCTTCCAAAGTATGTTCTGTGACAGGCCAGCACGTGTAGAGAGTATCCTACACAGCATTGCTCAGGCAGGTGTAAAAGAGCAGTGGACTGCAGTGACCTGACAATGATGGAAAATGTCTTGCTTACTTAGCAAAGAACCACTGAATTTAATATATTATAAAGCACATCCTACCCCAGTAGGAAATTATATAGTGCAGATACTAAGAGCTCTTCAACACCGCATGCTGTGAAATGGTTGCATTTGCAATCAGTGCCACTTGTCTCTTTACAAGACATTCAGTTCCCCAAGAGTTTGCTCAGGTTTCTGGCAGAGATTACCTAATTTGGATTTTTTCCCCCTTTCTTTTTGTTTTCTTCTTTTGAGTGCTTTTATCCTCAAGGAACTGGGCAGGCTAGCCAAACACCACATGACAATCAGTGCTGAAAGGCATATGATCACCACCAAAATAAAAGAGTGCCTTTAGAGCATCACGACATCCTTCACACAGGGTGAGGAATCCAATAAAACTGCACCACATGACTGTAAAACAAAGGTAAGAATGAAAGATGTCCACTAGATTGCCCATATTTCCAGAAGAACAAAGAAAGACTTGTAGATTTTCAGCAAGAATATTTGTGAAACCCAACTGCTTTTGGAAAAAAATAATGATATAGAAATAGATATTCTATACCCAAGACCAGACAAGGGCAGGGCTTTAAAGGAAACCATGAGGGGTTAATTTTCTGCATTAGATTCATAGAAGTTAAGATAATAAACTGTCCAGACTTCTGTGTTTCCTAAATCATTCAGCTTCACACAGTCATGTCTTAAAGTGGAATAGATAATTATAATTTGAATAAAAAATTTCTTCCAGAGACACATTGATGATGAAAAATAGCTGACATTGACTTGGAAACAAGATACAGAAAAATTTTATCCAGCTTTATTAATCTCAGTCACTTGGGGACTGTACCTCAATTCTATTTTTAAATTGTCCCATTCAAGTTTTCAGGCAGAGGATGTTGTTATACCTTAAAATAAAGAGCTATATCAAACACAATAGTATCCTTTTCCTGTGTATCATTCTACCAGTCTTTGTGCCATCCACAGGTTTTTATTGGCAGGGATTTTATATCCCCATCTTTAATAAAGGTAGGGAGAAATTTAATGAGATGTAACAAGAAGTGTAGGGTATTGCATCTGGAAGGAAAAACCCCAGGTACCAGTAGAGGTTAGGGATTGGCCTGTTGGAGAGCAGTGTAGGTGAGAAGGACCTGGGGGCTCTGGTGGACAGCAGGATGACCATGAGCCAGCAATGTGCCCTTGTTGGCAAAAAGGCCAAAGAACGCCAAGAANTAAGGGTGAGTGTCAGGAGGATGGATCCAGGCTCTTCTCAGTGATGGCCTGTGATAGGACAAGGGGTAATGGGTCCAAGCAGGAGCATAGGAAGCTCCATGTGAATATAAGGAAATCCTATTTCCCTGTGAGAGTGACAGAATACTGGAACAGGCTGCCCAGAGAGGTTGTGGAGTCTCCTTCTCTGGAGACATCCAAGACCAATCTGGACATGTTCCTGTGCGATTTAATCTAGGTGATCCTGCTCGGGCAGGGGGATTGGACTAGATGATCTTTCGAGGTCCCTTTCAACTCTCGATGTGCTGTGATCCTGTGATCCCGTGATTCTGTGATTATACTGAGCCAGTATACTGACTGCTGCCCACTTGTTTTACATAAGACCTATTAAGCCAATGAAACTCCAGGATAGCATATGGGTATTCCTGATCAGGGCACTCCCTGATTCTTCATACCAAAATCTGTTCAGGCAGGAGGTTTAATTTTAAGATAATAATTATCATTCTCTCTGTAGCCAATGGATAGAGAAATTCCCTTCCAAATGCATCCTGGCATACAATCTGCAGTGAATATGTGGCCTGGTTTTGCCTCTCTCACTGCACCTTGTCTGTAGCTGGACCTCCATGAACCAGCTTAGCTAAATTGACTAATAAATTATTGAATAGCTGAAACTTTATTAGCTTCCTAATGATTACAGGGATACAGAGCAGCAGTTACTTAGCGCCAGGATGTCATCTGGATATTGGAACCACAAAGTCAAAAGTTAATTTGAAGAACAAGGAAATGATGCATGGTGCTGCATCTTAGACGGGGAGTCTGAATGCTGACCATCATTTCAAGGTAGGGATGGAAAATTACATTTGATGGTCTACAAATCATCTAGGTTCTAATTCAAGAGAAAAGCACTAATTACTAGAGACAAGGAATTGTTCAAGTTCACTTAAAATAAATGGATAAAAGCCTTGAGTGAATCCCACTCTCATCAACATTGTCATCATGTAGAATGCATCCCATCTAAGTTCTGACATGAAGATACAAAGCTGCTGCATGTAGGAGCACTCTTGCTCATTTTTGAAAGATATTAATACAATTTACAAAATCATTCTTCTTTCATAGACAATGACCTTAAAAAGAGAGCATTTGTACTCTAATCCATCATCGGACTTCTGCTGAGTATAAAGGGGAATCCAAGGTGATTTGCTTTGACATACATATCCATTTTCTAGACATCCACATTTGTTCAGGACAGTCTCATTCAGGATATTAGCCAAGCCACAGCAACCAGAAAAAACCATGAAATTATTTAGCTTGCCTTAACCAGCAGTTGGAGAGTTAAACCCTGAATCTGACACCGGCTAGAGCCACAAGGACATAGTCCAAGTACAGATTGCTCTCTTGGTGGCCACAGAACAGCTGGTGAATTACTTCTACTGTAGATCAGAAAACTGCCACCTTATGACTGAATTAAAGTTATCTGCCTTTAATTATCAAAACTGCAGCTGAAGATCCAAGTCAATGACACCTTCTGGCTTACAGGTGCAGACTGAAACTGGGACAGGCAGAGATAGATAACGTACATTTATTTCAGTGTTTTGAAAAATAGATTACTTAAAAAGCCCAGATGTTCTTAGGGATTGACTCTGGATTAATTTGTGATAATGAAAATCTTCTTTTACATGTCTGTTTATTGCAGTGGTATCACAATACAGAGTTTCCAATAAGAAATTTAAACATATGCAAACAGCTCACCTCTTCCAGACAGCAGAAATGAAACACTGCTTTGAAGTAAATCCCTAGATAATCCCTGAAAATTCTTGCATTATAAAATGTAAAGAGTAAAAAATTTCCTCCTTGTGCTTTAGCAATAGCTCTTTTGGGGAACAGAAAAATGGATTGGCGATTTTCTTGGTCCCTATAGCTGTAAACATTTAACCTTCCACCTGCTGCATTCTGTACTAGGCTGGATAGATCTTCCTTTTACGCTTATAGCCCCAGAAAAGTAACCTTCTGATAAGGGAGGTTGCTGCTTCCTCACTTATACTAAAAGAATGATGTAGAGATGAGTAAGGAAAGGAATAAAGTTATTTGATTTGAAAGGAAATTTTATGCCAAGTTAGTAAAAGGCTGAACTTGACCATTGTGTTAAGGAAAAAGAGAACACCTGTGAGCTTTTCCTGGCCTTTTCCCCCCTTTACATGTTCATCAAAGTAGGTTCCCTGTGTAGGCATGTAGAGAGAGAAAAAAAAAGACACAGTGCTTGAGAGGGGGGGCTTGAATAGTTTGGCCTCAGGAGAGGCAGTGAAGAAAAAGGCTGCCAAAGTGCAGGGGCTTGAGTTTGGAGAGTAGGAAATGAGTATAAGGAACTTTATAGCATGAATAGTTACTATATACACAGAGGTGAATAAATAGATCAATGAGTCTCTTCTGCCTTTGCCCTTTCACAAACTTGAATGACAGGGAATTTAGCTCGGTTTTTAGCAGTCTCACTGAAGTGGCTGTTTAGAGTCATTCCCCACCTTTTCATTCATTTGACAGCGTTAACAAACCCTAATTTAAGGGAAAAAGAGGCACTTCACTCTCCAAGCAACTGTGCTCTGGTTCTTGGTAATTCTGGCCCTCTTGTTCACAGCTTAAAGCAGGTCAGACAAGATCACAGACATCTCAAGCTCAACAACTGCTCCTTGTTTTATTTATTCTTCAAAAGAGAAAGGTTTTGTCTGTTGCTTGGTGGAAAAAAAATGAAAGAAAAGAATAGAATTGTGGATTTTCTTCCCTCCAAAGAGGCTCATTAGCAGTGTAGCTTGATACACAGTGGAAACTAATTAAGTTTTGAAGTGTGAGTGACATACTTTCTGCAAAGGGTGTGTTAGGGATTAATTTAGCTCAGGTTGCCAAAGCAGAGACCACCCTCTTGCCTTAAAGCA
Source organism: Heliornis fulica (assembly GCA_013399135.1). Taxonomy (NCBI): domain Eukaryota; kingdom Metazoa; phylum Chordata; class Aves; order Gruiformes; family Heliornithidae; genus Heliornis; species Heliornis fulica. The sequence goes on along the minus strand of VXBZ01002515.1, from coordinate 103,933 downwards.
GACTGGGAATTTTGCCATCCAACCAATAACTACAGAGATTAAAGTTGTGACTCTGGATAGCAGAAACGCAAATAAGAAAAATAACAAACAGATTAAGTTAAAGCATCAGAATACATGATTTCTCTTTACATGCAACACAGCTTTTCCTTTTCAGAGATGTTACTTTTAACAATACAACAAAATTTGAAGGGCAAAAGGTGAAGCAGCAGGTGGTTCAAGTTGCCTCTGAAATTCACAAGAGAGAAATCTGAGATTGAAACATTCTATTTGCTCTTGACACTCTCACAGAAAAAATATGGAAATTGCCATTTTCATGTGAAGTTTTATAGGTGGTGTCAGCTATTGGTTATTCTTTTGCCAGAGCAGTCAGTAAGGTGTTTCCACAGATTATTTAGGTCATTCAAGTGATATTGAATTCTCAGACTTTACCTGGCTGACATCACTGCAGCTTCAAGACACTAAAAGTCATCATCACTTCTTAGATGTTAAAACAGACCTTTTTTCTCAGCTTCTGGAATTATCCTGGTCTGTGCTTAAAGACCTGAACTGCATATATCTCCAAGATATGAAGTTAAATTATCTTTTTAGAATTAAATTGTTCTTTTAATATGCAGAGTTAAGAATCATATAATCATAGACTAGTTTGTGTTGGAAGGGACCCTAAAGTTCCACCCCCTGCCATGGGCAGGGACACATTCCACTAGACCAGGTTGCCCAAAGCCCCATCCAACCTGGCCTTGGACACTGCCAGGGAGGAGGCAGACAGTGGCAGCCTGTGCCAGGGCCTCACCACCCTCATCATAAAAAAATTATTCCTAATATCTAATTTAAATCTACCCACCCTCTCTAACCTGCCTTTAGATGCAAGCAGCTCATTCAAGGCACAGTGGTCCACCGAGGCATTAAGTCCTTCCCTATAGATCACAGACAGCTTGCTTTGGTGTGGCCACAATTTTGCACTTTCTCAAGACAGGGTTGGAAAAGATCTTAATGACCTGCAAGCATTAAAATCTATCTAAAATGGGATCAAGGTGATAAATTAAGCCCTTCTCTCAAGTCACACACCATCACCACCACCACCCCCCGCCCTCCTGGAAAAAGAACCAAGGTGACAGCAGGTGGGGATTTGAAGCAGGACTAACTCCTGCTCCTTCTTTTTGTCTTGGCTTTAATTACCTTGCTTGTTAATGAAGGTGGGTTCAATGGTCCCTGACTGTGCTAATACATTCCCATTGCACAAACCTATCTTCCTGTACGAAGGAATGTGACTTCACCGTCATTTTTTCCTTGATGAGCACCTTGAACATCACCATAAAAGTAGATTTATTTAGAAAAAAAAAATTTAAAGAATTTATGTATGAATTCCTCAGCTGCAGTCCAGTGAAGTGCTCCCTCTTCATACATGCCAGTCTTTGACAGAGATTTCTATAAATGAGATTGAGATATGGTACCAGAAGAATAAAATTTATTCTGCTGTACTACATATTAGTCTGTTAGCTGGAGCCATAAATGGTAGATCAAAAACCCAGATGTTAATAGCTAATCTGAAGCCAGGGAGGAAGAAATCTGAATGCAAAGGTAAATGGGACATTCTCCTTGTTCAACATACAAAGAAGCATAGGTTCTAATGAGAAGAATCTCCACCACCCACCATGCTAAGGGAAGAAATGCCCATGCCTGTTCAACATAAGGGAAGGAGCCTCTCTCTGTAACCCTCTGTGTGAGTGGGAACCTCCTGAAAGCTTTACCAGCCATGTACATGCTTTCACTCCGTATAGATGTAACAGCTTTCTCACAAATAAAAAGGTAGCCAAAGCAGCTGAACAAAACTTCTCACTGAGAATCATGAGATGCTGCTTCAGTAGCCTCTTCAGCCTGAGGGAATTCAAACCTGCATACCCCATTTCCCACTAGCACATCCCAAGTGCCATCTCATCTGGGCAGGAGATGCTCTTCCCATTGAATATGGGTCCTGGATTGCCCCAGACATGGGCTCAATATATAGATATCAGAGTAATTTCTGGAAAAAGGGATGCATCCTTTTTTTTTTCTTCTATTTAACCATTTGTCTGGTAGTAACCAGGGACTAGTTTTCCAACAGTAAAATGATACATGAAATACCCACCATTTCTGTCAAAAGTTTTAATGTATGGACCTGAAAGTTACTTATAGTTATTTTGATGCAATATTGTCTGAGAAACTCTACCCCTTGGTATGAAAGGTTCAAAGCATTTTATACTTTGAAAGAAGTATATATTTTCCAAAGATTACATTTGGAAAACTAAAAAGTCAGATAAACAAAACAGTTATGTAACTCCTCCTTGGCAAAACTTGGCCAAGACAAAGAGACATCAGGCTACAGGTTCATGTCCTTAAGGGTAGTGAACTCGAGAGGGTTGGAAGGAGACATAGCTATTTTCAGGTATGCACCAAACACAGTTCAGTCACCTCAGAGAGCCCAACAACACCTTATTATGTATTTAGATAGAAGCAAATGTTTAGAGGTTAAACAAGCCATGGGCAATACCTGGAATCTGAATTAACAACAGTCCATCACAAACAGTAAACTTTTTTCTTCTACCCAACCCATTTCTGTACAACAGAACTAGATGTTTGTAAAACAACATTGTCCCTGGCTCAAGTTCTGTGACCCAGGAAGTGGTTCTCAATAGCTGAAAGCAGCAGTTCTGCCATTCACTTCTTCTGCTCTTGATGCTGATGATTGCATTCAGGCCACTTGAGGCAGGGGAAGAACCTGAGGTACTACAACTACAGTAGTCTTCCTCAAAGAAGCTTTGTGTACACCAAGGAAGGACAGTCATGCCTTAATTGTGGTGAGCAGTTTGAAGGAATATTAAGCCACCCATTAAGTTATAAATCACAGAAGGGATTTTCAAATACTTTAATGTAATTCCAGCAAGTCAGCTGACCAATTCCAGCAACTTCTGGCTGACCAGAAGTTCATGCTGACAAAAGTAATGCAGAAAGTACTGTTAGAACGGAAATATTTACAACCTGAACCGTATCAGATCATAAAACCAGTTAAGTTATGTTCAGCCTAAATAATTTGGCAGCAAAACTAAAATGATAGGAGAGAATGAGGAAGCCATACCTGTAGGGACTTAGGGAAAAACAGTGTCTGATAAAAAACAGAGCATGTATCTAGCTTCAGGCCATGCTTGCTGTCTGGTTCCTCCAGTTCTTACATGAGATCTGATGTAGTCCCAATACATAAACTTCATTGACAGTTCCAACATACTTTTCAAGATACCAAAATCATGTAAAAAGGGCCCCTGTTACAGCAGCTTAAACTTCAGTATCCTCGTCATTGAGCAAACACCACACCAAGTGTTTGCCACAACGCTCCGGAAGAGGAATGGCAGAACTCAGTGTTGTTTAAAGAAACGTCTGAAGTGAATCAAGGTGGCCAAGGTAGTGGGCCCTTGCTGAAGGGAAAAGAAGGCAGCAATGCTTCTGTGTGCTTTGGACCTTTTTGTCATCAGCTCATTTTTTCTGAAAGATCATGTTGCCTCCATCAGACACCCACAACTTCCCATACCTGTCAGCTCTGATGAGATCCTCTGGAGGGGAAAAGGTAGAAGGCAGAAGGTTTTTAAAGTTATTTTGGGGCTGCAGGGGCCCTATTAGGGTTCAACTAGCAGCTTTAGAGACTCGTTGTATGCCAAAATTAAGGCTCAGCTGCAGCTAGAGATTTGGACATACCTTGCCCACATCTGCTTAAAGTGCCTCCTGGGAGGGATGCAGCACATGCAACAGCAAACTCTGTCCTCCCTGTGCAACCTGCCCTGCCAGGAGCCTCCAGTTCTTCTGCAGCACCCCAAGGGAGGACCTGGTTTGGTACCTGTCATTGAGCAATGTATTTTATAGGCACTCCCTGATTGGAGATGTGAGTTTTAACACGTCGAACACAAGCAATGTTGTATTGTTTCTGGCAAGACAGCTCTTCAGAGCAGGGAGGGCAGGAGTTGTAGATTGCTTGAGAGAACTCTTTGGATGTCTTTCCTCAGAGATCCTTTAGCTTCCTAGCCTCCAGCATCTGTTTCAAATGAGATGAAAGAGCCGTCTGTGACAGTGAAATTCAGCGGTGGCGCTGCATAGGAGGAGGCGGTAGTTACAGGGCGATGGCCCGGGCGAGGTGTGTGGCTGGGCAGCATCTCCATCTTCTTCCCTCCCGTCCCAGCGCCCGAGGGCAGCAGTCAGCTGCAGAGCGCTGCGGGGCTGGGAGAGCAGCCAGCTTCCACACACACCCACCCGCTACTCCCTACTCGTCACCACCCATGGAGGGACAGGGCTCTTGTCGGTCAGTCTCTGAACTCAGGGCATTTCATACCCGGATTTTTTTTTTTCCTTTCCTTTCCTTTCCTTTCCTTTCCTTTCCTTTCCTTTCCTTTCTTTTCCTTTCCTTTCCTTTCCTTTCCTTTCCTTTCCTTTCCTTTCCTTTCCTTTCCTTTCCTTTCCTTTCCCTTTCCTTTCCTTTCCTTTCCATGGAGCAGTCTTTTGATGCAGTTCAAATGCATCTGTAATAACAGACAGCTTTCTGACAAATATAAAAGAAGACCTCCAAAAGTTTCGGAGCAAACTGTCAGATTAAAGCGTTGCTAGCAATAAACTGTGACGTGCAGAAGCATGGATGGAAAACACCATGAATATTCACTCAGAGTGCAGGTGCAGCAAAGCCTAAATGTTTTGTACAGGGACTTTTCTGTCTGGTTGAAATAATCTTCTTACACTTTGTTCTTTATTTAGTTTTTGTAGAAAGAGAAGTGAAATTCTGACAATGTTCCTCCTTCACAAGATGGCAACTGTTAACAGAAGGACAATCACTAGTGGTAGTAGTTTAAACTTACAAGATATGTTATGGAAAAGCACTAGTCTGCCATCTATATTTGAAGATTTTTTCTCACCTTGCAAAAAAAATATCTAGCAAGAAATAAATAAAAAAACCCCAAACCCAAACAGTGGAAGAATTTTAAATGCAGACCAGATGGAAATAAGATGCTAGCCTGGCTCTGTGCAGGCAGTAGCAAGGCAGAACCAGAATAGAGTTCGGTTAAGCAGTTCAAAACCAGATGTAATCAATGATCTTATCGCTTTGGTCAGATGGATGCTTCAAGAGATGGATTCAGCTGGATGAGCTGGGATAATTCAGAAGAGCATCTGCAGAAGGGCTACAAAGGGATTTTTCAGAACATTGTTAGCAAGTCTTCAGATTGCTAGAAGAAGCCCAACAGAGCTTTGGGAAAGACAATACTTCATTTGCAAGTCTGCTGCAATATCTAAATCTATGAGAAGTTTAGGGATAAAGAAGTAAGAGAAGAAAAGCACTTTTTTAAACATATTTTTTTTCTTTTTCTCCAGGAGCAGAATGATCAGGATCTATGTGCCCTATGGCAAGTCCAGGGGATTTAAGTCCATGGACAAGACAAAGTGGGACTCAGAAAAAGACTGACTTTCATTGTGCAGTGCCAAGAGGAAATATCCTGATATTAGACGTGAGACTTGTACAGTACATGAAAAAAGACAAACATATCTGAGTTTTAGAAACCTTAGACAACTTTAAACTTGTTCTACAGGCAAGGGAAATTGGTAGTTTAGAAACATGAAACTCCTCCAGTACCTACACTATACACAGCAAAACAAGATCTCTCATACACACCTTCAGAAGTCATTAAGTTAGATTTATCATTGATCTCACTATGGCATTTGCTGATGCAGCATATCTGACAAAGAGCTCTGAAATTTTTAAGATTTTTATGCAGGAATTCCCACATTAGTTCTGGAAGCCTGTCACTTATATGTCTGTATAAGCTGGCTACCTGCACTTCTCACTGCGCTGAAAACCGATTCACAAACACTCCTCCTTCCCTTATTTTCTGACGTTTCTTTTAACTCCCTCCCTTGTAATTTATAGCCTTTCTTGATGGGCATCAGACTGCCAGCTGACTTGGTCCAGAGCTGATGGAACACAAGCACATCAGAACAGTGTATGAGAAGTCAGTATTTTCTTAAGGAACAGCAGTCACCTGGAATGAGCCACAAACGTTTGAGAGCACATGTTACTGTCATGCCATCTGCTGAGGAAGACCAGAACCTCAGCTGTTAACACCACTCTCTTGTGCTAAGGCAAAGGTTCAGATACTTGCTATTCCCTCTAGCCATATCAGCATTTCTTCTTCATTCTTAAAGCAAATTCAGAAAATGTAATCATGTATATTTTAACTGCAAATTAAAGATGTCTACCATCAGGTTTTGTTTTGGGCTTGATCTTACTATTCCTTGGATTAGATCTCATTTCTCTTCTTAGCATTACCACGAACTTAGTGCTTCATATACACCTTTTAGATGTTTCACTTTCCACAGTCCTTATTTCAGGTATGGGAAACCTATGTTAGTGTGTGGAATACTCACTGGTTTGGCTAAAGTCCAGGATGAAATATCAGAACACCGAATCGCTAAAAGAAAACATGAAGTGGGGCTCACCAGCATAATGTCTCCAGCCTAGCAACATAACTGGGTAAAGTGGTGCCAGTAGCCACTCAAGGAAGCAACATATTTGTTGCTGCTGCTGGAAAAATATTGACTCCTTCAGCAATGTGGCCATTTGCAATAGCAGCCTCGGTCCTGAGCAAGGCCTGAAGCCACAGCCATGAGTAGGGGACCATCACTTTCATAGAATCAGAATATTTTGGGCTGGAAGGGACTTCAAAGAATGTATAGTTACACCCCTTGCCACGGGCAGGGACACTCTCCATTAGACCAGGTCACCCAAAGCCCCATCCAACCTGGCCTTGGACACTGCCAGGGAGAGGGCAGACACAGCTTCTGTGGGCAACCTGTGTCCACAGCCTCTGAGGACTGTTTCATAGCCCTCAGAGTGAAGAATTTCTTCCTAATATCTAATCTAAATCTACCTTCTTTGAGTTTAAGGCCAGTTAAAATCCCTATTTGTAATAAGTTTTCCAAGAATGTCTTTTGTTGTTTGGGGTTTTTTTTTGTTGTTGTTCTTTTTTAAAGAAGTTTTCAGTAAATGTCATTGTCAAATGGATAATATCGGCTATGGCATCAGGTTTCGAATGAAATGCGTTTGTCTTTGTACCTTTTTAGCCCATTTTTTTTATAATAGCAAAGCTATAAAGACAACTGTGTAAGCCCAATTCAGTGCTGCTCATTGCTAGTCACCAGTTCAATAACTACAGAAATCAAAGGAATTGTACATGATTGTTCTTCTAGAACAAGGAGGAACTGGATAAAGAAACCTTTTTTTTTTTCAGAAGAGTGTTTCTAATAGTCACACACACAGAACAGTTCCCAAAACGCAAAAGAAAATCCCAAACCTAAGTGCAGGAACCAAGCTCAGTCAGATCCCATCCTTTATGTCCTGAGCTCTGTAGCAATCCTCACCTGATACTTCCAAGTACTCATTATGTAATTGCTGGATTTGACTGCTTACACATGGTGACTGTATCTCAGGCCAATAATCCTAAATCAAACAAGCCAAGATAATGACACAAACTTGAAGGTCCCTCAGAGTTCCCTTTTAAAGAGGATCTGAGCACTTGATACTCTGATAAAACCAATCAGGGAGCACTTGCCCTGTGATGAGAGTCTATTGGACTGGGGTGGTTCATCCTAGTTAAGAGATGTTTTTAGGAGTGCTTACAGAAGCCTCTGACAACTATAGGGATGTGACCAAGGAATTGGAGACAGACTTTTTAGCAGCATTGAGTGGTGGAGGGCAACACACTATGGGTAAAAGTTGAGAGGTTCATACTGGAGATAAGGAGACATTTTCCCTCTGGGGACAGCACAGCAGGAGTGCAGGTTGTCCAGGAAGGCTGTGTTAGATCAATCCTTAGAAGTTTCCAAGCCCAAACAGCTTAGAGGTGGCCCTGCCTGAGTGGGAGGCTGTGCTGGAGACTTCCTGACTTCCATCCCTTCCAAATTTCCCTGTGATCTTACAGTCCTACATAAATAATTTTTCTACAAGGTTGTTACAAAGTCAACAAGGACAAAAATATGTGCACCAACATATTTGATTCCCAGCAACCAGCACAGTAGTTCCAGGAAATCCACCTAAAGGTTATTGCAAGGGCTGGAGTCTGCACTTATTAGCTGCTTTAATCCATTGGAATAGCATGTTACAGCCAAAAGGAAAGTGTAAGAAATTTCTTGTCTGTTTTCTGATATACTTATTTGTGTTGTGAGCTATGACAGGGTATCAGTCAAGGTGAACCTCATGTCAGGCCTGTACACACCTTGCCTCAAACAACATGAACAAAAAGCCAAGTGAACTTTTCAATGACTGTGGTGAGTTGATGCCAAAGCCTAGTTTTATGCCATAGCTAGTCATAATGCTAGTCATTGGGAAATAAGTCTTCAGAAAGCACGGGAAAAAATGAGAGAATAATAATCTGTTCAATTACTTTGCTTTTCACAGAGCCCTATATCCCCTCTCCATCAAGTAAAAGCAGAATACAGACCTGCTGGTCAGTTGATTCAGGTGGTGTAATGATAAGGAGATCCCAATCAAGGAAGCAATTTTATTGCCTTACTTTTCTACAGCCACCAGCACTCTCTCTCTTTCTGCCCCAAATCCACTTCTTCCTGTAATTCTGTGCCTCTCCAGAGAAAATCTCTGGCTGCATGAGGGCAGAAAGCAAACTAAATCATCCATGGAGCCTTTCAGATCCTACAGTCTAGGAACTTAGCTGTGTCCATTTGCTATGACACACTGAAATGAAAGAAAAGAGTATGGGAGAGAGCATAACCCTCTGTGGGTTGACCCTACCTTTTACTTCTGAAAGACAAGCTGATTCCGTTCTTTGCCTTTAAGGTGGAATGCTTTTGAATTATGAAAATAATTAAATAAAAACAAGAGAGTGATCTTTGTGCTAGTAAGGGCATATGAATAATGACACTATGACCTACTGGCAAAGGAGGGGTAGGGGAGGAAGGAAAACACCGGGCACTGGGACTCCCTGTTCATTGGTCATCCTAGATCATCATGTGGCCAAGGCTCCTTTTTAAAGATAACTCCTGGCCTCTTGGAGCTCATACTATCCTCCTGTCTTGTATTTCTGCTTGATCCTCTGGAAGACTTCTCTCCAGCCTGACAAAATGTGTGACCAGTTTGTGGGCACCTGGAAGCTCCTTTCTAGCGAAAACTTTGAGGACTATATGAAAGAGCTGGGTGAGAGTTGCTATTTGGAGTTGTTGTATTTGGGACTGGGAAGGAATTCTGATTTTTTTAACTTTATTCTTTACTTTTTTTTTTTTTTCCTGGCCGTGCTACTTATGGAGGGGGGGTTAGTCTAAGTATTTTGATCAGATGGTCTTAAACTGGAGAACTTGTTTGAGTTAAAAATGGTGTCAAATTATTATGTAGAAAAACCTTGATTGGGAGGATTAGTTTCAGGTAAGCAAAGTCTATGCATGTCTACTTGGTAGTGTTATAACAGGAAGTAAAGCAGGTCACTGCAATATTTTGTGTGGATTGGCTTTTATCCTTGGACATACAAGGCAGTGTAATGCTAGAATGCAGCAAGCTTCTCTATGTCCAAAAGCAAGACACCCAGACTTTTTTAATATTGCTACTGCACTAGGAGACCAATTAATTATCACGGCTATTATAGTGAATGAAACCCCATAACTGCCTCCAGGGAATAATAGCAAAGAAAATTGCAGGGATTCATGCAGATACTTGCAAAAGGTTTGAGGGTTTACACCCTTCTCTATGGGTGCAGACTTCTTGTGTAGAGTTAAAGCCAGGCTTTAAAGTGTTTTGACTTTATTTTAGTGTAGGGGAAACATGGAATATCTTGAACTGATTGGATTAGTGCATACTAAAATGTTGAGTGTTTACTGGGTTATGGGTAAAATAGAGACTTGTACAGCTTTCTTGCAGTCTTAATCTTTACCCTAGATTTTACTCAGGGCATAAACATTGCCAGCTATTTCTTAATCATTTCCTTTTATTCATCCTAACCACTGGAATATTAAAAGTGCGGTTGGCTTTTTTTTTTTCTTGTTTGTTTTTGTGGCTTAGAAACTGGCATCTATTTTTGCTTAATTATTTTGAGATGTACGTAGCATTCAGGTCAGTGTACAAACCACTACAGGTATTTTGGAAAAGTCTACATGCAAATATCTGGTGTTAGAATCTTGTCTCGGTCTTCAAGATATTGCTTTCGCTATGCTGGCTAAAACAGAGCAAAGAATTTGCTTATGTCATTCCACCCAGCTTGGTCTGAACCATACCAAGCTGGTAAGATGTTACAGAGGAACCTCTGCAACAAAGAATTAATAAAAATCAGGAAGTAATAGGGAGATCAACACTGTCAGAAAGTAGTAGGGAAATAGGGTTTTTTTCCAACAAATATGAGAAAATTATCGAGTAGCGATAAAAATTTCATCGTGACCTGTCTTATTTACAGGTGTGGGGTTTGCTACCAGGAAAATGGCTGGTGTAGCCAAGCCCAATGTAACCATCAGCATCAATGGTGATGTGCTAACCATCAAAACAGAAAGTACCTTCAAAAATACAGAAGTGTCTTTCAAGCTGGGTGAAGAGTTTGACGAGACCACAGCAGATGACAGAAAAACAAAGGTGAGTCCAAAAAAATGGCACTTTCCAAATATACCTCTCAGAAGGAATGTGGGAGTGGGAGGATAGAGTAATAATTTTGATATCCAGTGTAGAAATGCTGCCTTCAAAGGTAAGAATGCTGCAAGTTAACATGCTTTGTTAAACTCCAGTGCTGTTTGGGCATGGCAACAGTCTTGTTTTCAGCCCAGAGCACCCTGATGAAACAGGGTTTCTTTTCTCTTTGGCAGAACGTCATAACCCTAGACAATGGCATACTGAACCAGGTGCAGAAGTGGGATGGAAAAGAGACTCTCATAAAAAGAAAAGTGGTGGATGGGAACTTGGTGGTGGTGAGTTGTTTTCTGTTGCTTGATCACTGAAATAACTGTGTAGAATTCATGCTTGATGGGTGTGTAACCCTGGATGAAAGTGTGGGGTGTGAAAGCATCCAAGAGGGTTTTCTACACTTGTTGAAGTCTCTCTGAATGAGTCTGGACTATGTAGTAAAACTGAAATGGCATTGAACTTATGGTGGTGCCTACTCTCCACACAGAACAAGACATGGTTAGGAAAGAGTAGGGAGGGAAAAAATAGCATCCCTGTGAGAGAATTTTTTTATCTATTGGAATCATTAAGTCCTATACAATGCAAAGGAAGCATTAGCAAGGTCCAAGTTAAGTGTGGACAATACTCCATCTGTTCAGCTCCACTCAAGACTCAACAGCAGTCTGTGGGAACCATATGATGGATCACCAACAACTGTGTCAACTACATGATATTATAGTTTAAAACAAAACAAAACAAAACAAAACAAAAACAACCCCAGTTTCTGAGCTCCATTGACTGTTGTTGCCTGGACAAGAAGTATTGTGTTTGACTCGGTGCCAGTGAGGCTCACCTGCAGTCTAGTTTTCCCAGAGCTGCCCTCCAGTTTTGGGGAAGACACTTTGAAGAAACTGGGAGGCAAGTAAAATTGTGTTCATAAAAGGTGGCTGAGATTCCTATGTGCTACAAAATGATAGGCATACATGAAATTCCTGAAGAGCTCTGCCCTCCCCAAGAGAACAAAGTGTGTCCACAAATTTAATATTTAAATTTATTTAGAGGCCAAGGGTTTTAATAACATCTGCATTAGGAAAGATTTAGGAAAACAGATTGATCTAACAGAAAAACAGATGAGGACAGAGCCGAACCTGCAGAGGTCGACACTGGCAGTTGCAAGTTGGAAAGCTGTGTTGGAAAGTGTTGTGCACATGTGTGTGAAGGCAAGACACGGTGACTAAAATAAAAGGAAAAAAAGGCTAATTCCCAGCTCCAGAATCCCATGATCCCTCGTGGAAGTCCCAGGAACCTTCTTCAGATACTTTAAAGTGGAGCAGGGGAGGTTGGACTGAGTGATCTTTCGAAGTCCCTTCCAGCTCCTAATATTCAGTGATTCTGTGATTAGAAATCTCCTGGGGGTGGTAGGAAGACTCCTTTGATGTTCTTTCAGTCCTGTGCTCCTAAGAAATATTTTGGAGTCCTGCTTTGAAGCCCTAAAACTTGAGTTTCTCTGTTTTGGCAATTGGTATTAAAGGAGTGGAAATGCAATTTCTTTCTTATATATTGGGAGTTAGTATAAGTAGTTCTCTACTTTCTGACTAACAAATATTTAGTGAGAGTTAAAGGTTGATCAAATTTGGTTTTCTTTCCAGGAATGCACCATGAATAATGTAACCTGCAAAAGAGTTTATGAAAAAGCATGAAGAAGCCATCTTCACATAGGACTAATGCTTAAAGCTGGAGGAAAACCAATTTAACTTAACCGAAGGTGAAAAATTCCACGAATTCATTTTAAGAACTGTGCTTTTTACAGATGTATCCCAAAACAGTTACATGCAGCGAGTCTAATTTGTTGTAGCTATTCAATAAAATGTTCAGCTTTCTACAACTTGTGCTGGTGCTGGATTCTGTCAAGAAGGGTGCTGCGGGGTGGGGTGGGGGATGCAACACTGGGAGGGGTGCTGTTCAGGAAAGAATTGTGTGAGAGCTTGTGCCACACACAGTGACTGTGACCCATCTCCCTGCAGCAATCAGGTTGGAGATGATCCAGTGAGTGGCACTTGTTATGGGTTGTAGACCTTCACACAAAGCATCCTCTGGTCACCATTGCGTGTGAGCTGCCCACTGCAAGGATGCTGTGTGCAGCAAGGGGGGTGTAGTGGGAATGCTTCTCTGGGCTTGGAGTGAGGGGTGTTGTCCCCGGGGTGGGGAGGAGGAGGAGGGTTACTGTGCATGCCTAGCGTTGGCTTCCCAAGTGGGCAGGGAAACAGGCACCTCCACCTTACACAAATGCTGACAATTCTGAACTGGGGAACACCTAAAGTGCTTTGATCTCATCCATCCTCCAGCTGAAGTGCAAATTTATAGCTGCTATAGCTCTCAGCTGGGGTTGTTTTGCTAATGTCCCTTTCATTGACATTTTTGTCCTAGATTAGACAAAAAGCCTTAAGAATCACAGTTTTAAAAGTACTCTCTAAAAGCCTATAAACGTTTGCTAGCAGTACAGCCTCCTTTATATGTGTATGTATATAAATGCATTTTCTGCTCATGTGGTTACATCAGTTTGGGAACACAAGCCTCACTAGAAGAAAGCCCTCTCTGGACACAATGTTTTCCAACTCTTCTTATTCTCGAGCTACATTCTCCTACTGCCCTTAGGTCTGGCCTCCTATTTCAAGACATCACATCCACAGAAGTCCTGACTTCTATGCCTGGGAAAGCTCAAACTGAGGGCAGAAAAATGAGAAGTCTAGGGGAAACCTGGACAAGAAGAGTCAAAATGTTGTGCAGTAACCACAAAATGGGGAAATGAGCATATCTCCTGGAGCTTTGGGATTAGATCTGTGAACTAAATTCCACATATTCCTGGCATTCCTGAAGTCAGCTCTCAGAGGTGGCAGTGCTGAGTCCCTACTCCCAGCAGAAGAGACCTCATACATGTGAACTTTCCTCTGCATGATTCAGACTGTTCCCAAGTTTCTGCACTATTAATATAATCAGGGAAGGAAAAATAAAGCCTTCTACCCTCTGGATGACATAAGGATCCACTTTAGAGCAATTCCAAAAGTCTATTAGTAAATTCTGCAGAAAATGTTTAAAAAGCTGGTAACAGATCCTCTGTTTTTACCTGGGTTATGAAATCTCATCAGCATGAAGTAGTGCTGGAAAGGGGAAGGAAGTGTGATTCACAGCAATATTAGTATCCCATATATACAATGCTAAGTCTACTTAGCACTGAACAAAACCCAAAATCGTTTACAGAAGCCATGATAAAACCAGTGGCCACAAATCTGCATGAAACAGGTGATCATAAGAAGCAGCAACAATGGCTTACATAAACCATATATATATCAAGGACCAGTCTATAGTTAAATATATCCATATGTCCACAGACATAGAAATACTGTATTTCAGAGGTCCCACCAAGGTCCTACAAACCCCACCAGTGACTTGCTCGTTGCATCAGGCACCTTTGAATGGTGAGAGGAGGAGGTCTCTGCCCGTTAGTATAGTCACTCACTACTCTTTGCAAGTTTCTTAGATGACAAGAGGGAAAAGGACCTCACACCCTTGGATTTTTAGAAGCTCATGAGAAAGATGAAGCTTTATTTGCATTTCGCCCTTTCTGTTATTACTATGTTTTGATTTTAACTTTTATTTTTCATTGGAAGGAACTGGGAGTACTTGTGCCTCCTGTCCAGTCAAGGCTGACATGCACCTAGATCTGCTGTCTACCCCAAGATGCCCTTGGCTCCAGCAATCTTGAACTTGTCTCATGGGATTCCACAAGTCAAGAGACAGAGGCTGTTTGCACCCTCCAATGCAGCAGAGGCAGACTGCTGGCTCCCGTTTGAAGTCCGTTCCTCAGCTCCAGAGAGTCAGTGTTAAAGCATCCTTGGTGTCCTCACAGCAAGGCCGGCATTTAGCCTCTGTTCTCCACTTGCATTTCTGTTTCCTTTAATACTCTCCTAGGAATTTAATTTAGATTTTAGACATTTTTGGCGCTAATTTTCTGAGATGATCCTGCCTTTAAAGAAATTTACATAAATTTACTTTCCATGTTTCTTTAAATAGTCCCTTTATGTTTTTAGCTCTCTATTTTAGCTCTCTATTTTATCAGGTTGTAGAGTATTGATTTTATATCCTGTTTTACTCCAACCATAAGCAAGAAAAGCGACTCTTATCACATGTAGTCAATATCCTTGCCACTATTTCCCCCCCTCTAAACTTGAAGAAAATATTGGTTTCCACAGATATTATCTCTACTGAAAAATATAATCCATGCTATTCTGTTTTCTGGACTGTAAGTCCTTTAAATGAAAGTGCTGATTTTTCTTAGTGACAAAGAGATAGAGGGTAGCAATGTCAACATTGTTTGAGATTGCTTAAGACTGGGGTTTTGTCTGTATAAATAATTCTCTGTCACTTTTGTTCTTAAGGTTACTGGCACTGCAGCATAGCTGTTCTATTCTGACTGATTCTGGAATTTCTTTGGGCCTGATTTTACAACATCCCAATCATCTTTTATTTCCCAAAGGCACCAGCCTTGTCTTGTTAAAGTGCCTTTATGTGGATAAAACAATTAAATGAAAGAACAAAGAATGCCTGAGGAGCACCGGTAGAATACTTTCGTATTATTCCTTGAGAAATAATGGATAGTTTCATTTAGGATGAGCTTACTCATTTCCAGAGATTGGTTAAAAGAGTTAGCTATTCTTTACAGAAAATGTGACATGATGCCTCTGCTTCAGAGAAGCATTGTTTGGACAACACCTTAAAAGACTGGCATTTATTTACATATTACAGATACAACATCTGCTTCCCACTATGGGGGAGAAAGAGTTCTTTACTTTGTTTTTATTTTCAGTCCCTCAGACATCCCTTCCTCACACTGCACTGTTACTTGTCCTGGGCAGTAATGGGAAGTTCAGCTCAACTTACCCTTGGTTGATGTGAAACAGACATTTTGCGTAGACTATGAAAATTTGTACACCCAAAATTCAGACACTGATTTTTCCCCACAACCAGGGAATGTAGTGATAGGCCAAGGGGCAATGACTTCAAAGAAAGAGAGTAGGTTTAGATTAGATGCTAGGAAGAAATTATTTACTGTGAGGGTGGTGAGGCCCTGGCACATGTTTCCCAGAGAAGTTATGGCTGCCCCCTCCCTGGCAGTGTTCAAGGCCAGGTTGGATGGGGCTTTGGGCAACCTGGTCTAGTGAAGGGTGTCCCTGCCCACGGCAGGGGGCTTGGAACTTGATGGGACTGGAAGTCCATTCCAACCAAACCCAGTCTGTGATTCTATGATTCTATGATTGGAAGTCATGTGTGACTGACATAATAGCCTTTTGCAAGGATATAACCAGGTGGATGGATGATGGTAGGGCAGTGGATGTGTTTTTTCTGGATCTCAGAAAGGCATTTGACACTGTCTCCCACAGCATCCTGGTGGGGAAACTGAGGAAGTGTGGCGTGGAGGGTAGTGATGTGGATTGAGAGCTGGTTGAAGGGAAGGAGCCAGAGAGTTGTCACTAATGGGTCAGAGTTTGGCTGGAGGCCTGTAACCAGTGGAGTCCCTGAATGGTCAGTACTGGGACCGGTATTGTTTAATGTATCCATTGATGACCTGGATGAGGGAATAGAGTGCNGTCCTGGTGGACAACAGGATGACCATGAGCCAGCAATGTGCCCTCATGGCCAAGAGGGCCAATGGCATCCTCGGGTGTATTAGAAGGGGGGTGGCTAATAGGTCAAGAGAGGTCCTTCTCCCCCTCTACTCAACACTAGTGAGACTGCACTTGGAATATTGTGTCCAGTTCTGGGCCTGTCCAGTTCTGGGCCCCTCAGTTTAAGAAGGACATTGAAAGAGTCTAGTGCAGGGCCACCAAGATGATGGAGTGCAACACCTTCCATATAAGGACAGGCTGAGGGAGGAGACTGAGGAGTGATCTCATTAATGTTTATAAATATGTAAAGGTCATATGTCAGGGGGATAGAGCCAGGCTCTTCTCAGTGGTGGCCAATGATAGGACAAGGGACAATGGATCCAAGCTAGAGCATAGGAAATTCCTATGCTAGAGCATAGGAAATTCCATGTGAATGGGGGTGGCCCCCCAAATCCACATGGCTTGAGACTAGCTCACCGGTTACAGCAGTGGTAATGGTGACAGCAGAATGGGATTGGGAGGACAGTCAGAGCTGGGTCTCGTGTGGGTGAAGTGCTCTTGTGCTTGGTGGTTCCATGTGGCTCAGAGCTCACCAAAGTGTCCTCTGACTGCTCCTGTGACTGCCGTGGTAACCTCACGTCCCCATCCTCACGTGCCCCTCTCAGTGTCCTGATCTATTCAGAGGAAGAAGCTGAGGCAGGCGTCACCCGGAGCCTTGGTACTGACACGGCCGCCTCGGACAGGGTGCACATTGTCTGCCCTGGCACTGCCTCTCCTATTGGCCCATCCAGACTGCTACCGCAACTGCTCTCTTTAAAAGGAGGCCAGCAAGGTCTGAGACCGACACACGATCCCTCTGCCTCCCACCCAGAGCTGCTGTGGCCACTGCCTCTGTCCGCAGGACCACTGCCTTGCAAAGCCAACACGATGTGCAACCGATTTGTGGGAACCTGGAAACTTGTCTCTAGTGAAAATTTTGATGACTACATGAAAGAATTGGGTGAGAAATGCTCTTTTTTTCTCCTTTTTTTTTTTTTTCCCTAAATTTTCTTTGGCGATAGTTCTTCTTCATCTCATGCTTTGCTCATGAATGATGCCTTCTTCCTGGTCACAGAAGCACTTTAATTACTTTCCTAGCATAACTTTATTCTTTTCTGGTAAAGCAGAAAGGCAGGTGAGGAATTACTGTGATAAATTTACTTCTGTCTGACTGAACTGACCCAACCTAATTTGCTTTTCTGTAACAAGAAGAGTCTCTGGAAATGCAGCATTTTTTACATGTTTGTCTGGATTGTGCCATTAAACTCGTGACTTGTGATAATTTACAATGTGTAAAGGAGCTGATGTCTCATGGCACTTTGGTTTCAGAGATCAAATCTTATGAATGAATTTATCTGTTAATAAAGAATGCCAAGAACATGATAAATTAGGCATTGTTTTTCCTTTTAATGCTGGCTTCATTCCTATGTCGCAAGTGCTCAGACAGCTACAGCATTTCTTTTGCTGTATAAATAGTTCACTGAGACACTGATTCCCTTTATTCAAAATGTTAAACCCGATAGCAACAGAACTGCAGTTAATTAATTAACCAGAGCAAACGTGGAATGAAAGTTCAGCTATAGATATTTTTCTGGAGATCCAAAGGGAATTGTTTAACTATAGAATGATTACTGCAGATGGTGTTACACTTCACAGATAAGTTTATATATCCCTTCATATGTATCTTTTCATCTGAGTGTATTGGAGCACTAATAAGGGCAATAACTATACATATCCCCTTTCTGCTTTCATAAAACAGTGATACATTGTCAGTGGCCTGCATTCTAATTTGCCCCAACTTGTAGACAGCTATCTGGACTGAAATGGACTGGGCAATATAAAAGGTTTTTGATCGGTGATTTTTCCTGAAGCTCTTCACTCTGAGACTTCACCTTTTTATCTGTTTCAAACTTGTACTTTTTACTGAGGTTTAGATGTAAGGAACCCTAAGAGATGTTAGCAACAACCTAGGGATTGCCCAGACTCTGGTAAGTGTTTAAATGAACAAGCACCAGAACATTGGCAGTTTGGTGGTCAGTATTCACTTTCTTCCTTGCAGGTTAACACAAGTGCAGTTTCTCAGATTTGTAAAGACTTATATTTTATTTTAAAGGATTTTTACAAGATTTTATGGAAAATATATCTTCCCTTTAATTTTTTTTTACCCAATCTATCTCTACAATATCCACATTTGTAACCATCTATGTTTCTTCTTAGCTAAATACACATTTATGGACTCTGGTATATCTTATTTCTTGCTGAAGGTGTGCTCTCCGAACTGGGTCTACCTCAGCCTCTGAATGCAGTACTTCCACATTCGAGGAACTAGTGTCTATTCTGCATCAGGCATTACAGTATTCAAGAAGCTGTTCTTTATTCTTCCACTGAAGAACTTATGGAAGGACACTGACATTCTTTCTTGATAGGATGGAGTGATAGTTTTGTTTCTGATTTCTAGGAGTGGGCTTAGCTACCCGGAAACTAGGTGGCCTGGCAAAGCCTGATGTCATCATCAGTATGAAAGGAGACATAGTAACTGTCAGAACTGAAAGCACTTTCAAAAATACATCGATTTCTTTCAAACTGGGCCAGCAGTTTGATGAAACGACAGCAGATGATCGGAAAGTCAAGGTAAGGGGGCTGATGATCTCTGAGTGGCCTGGATATCTCCTACCCTCTCAGTGTACTATGAGGCTTCAAAACTACTCAAATAAAGCACTAAGAGAAGAAATAATATGGTTCTGAAACTAATGTGATTAAAGACATGGATCTTTCTGAACATAAAGTGAATTGCAACTCTAATCTTCAAATCTCAGACTGCAGTTGAAACTCTTCTCTTGGCCTTTCCAGAGTGTCGTGACCTTGGAGAAAGGGGCATTGGTGCAAGTGCAAAAGTGGAATGGCAAAGAGACCACGATAAAGAGGAGACTGGTTGATGGGAAAATGGTGGTGGTAAGTTCACACTCCTTGTACACTGATAAAGGTCAGAAGGACGTAGCCTTCAGTTTGCTTTTGTCTAAACAGGCTGTCAATTCTGTCTAAATAGACTGTCAAAAGCCAAATTGCCTTTTGGATTTCTCTCTGGTTTATGAGATAAATTAAGAAGGAGAAAAAGGGAAACAAGCTTAGGAAACAAGCTGGAAGAAAATCAATGTCTTCCATACAGAAAACGTTATTTTGAGTGACTATATTGGCAGAGCTGCTATACATTTATAGAATACTGACTGCTCTCAAGATTATTCCTAAAGGAAATGAGGTTTTCAAATAGCAGAAACCTTTGAAATGCAACTAAAATTTTATAAGTTGAATACTGCTGTCCCTGGAATAGCTCTTTCCTTTTCCCTTTTTCCCTTTGCCTTTGGAATAAAGCCTTTCCACCCTAGAAGGCTGATTTTACACCTTTTCACACATCTATTTCCACTGAAGTCCATAAATTCGCACACTTCTGTTTCCTTTTTCCCTGTGAGCATGCCAATAAGGATGTTCCTGAGGTGTATTGGGTTTCACTCAGCACCTCTGTGCCCACACCTCAGCATCTGTGAGGTGAGCTGCAGTGGGGACTGGCAGGTCCTAGTGGCTCCTCTGAAACCCCTGCTGCGGTGAGGGGATGGTCTCTCTCTTAGGGGCAGGGGAGTGCTGGCTTTCCCTCAACCCCCATTGCACCTGCCTCTCTCCAGCAGCCATGTGAAAGCCATGGGGGTGGCCAAGCCAGGGTGTTAACACTTTTTTAGGACCCTAGTTTTAAGGGTGTCTACTAAAATTCAGATTTCAATTTTGAATGAATGAAACTACTTTATTCATTACAGTTTTTGAAGAGTGAAGCAGAGAGGCAGGGTCCTTCTTCCACTCATATCCTGCTGTCTGCCCCTTGCCTCAAACAGGTCTGTGGAAGACGCCTCATCTTTTTCAGACTGATGAGGAATTTTGTTAATGTCCTCTCACCTCTGTCTCATGCATCCTGTGGCTGTGAGTCACCAGGAGCTGCTGAAGGACACTGGGGCAAGAGGGTCAGGAGAAATATTTTGTTACTCTTAAGTGCAAAGCTTTTTAGGCCAGAAGCCTGACCTCTGAACTATCCAGTCTACTTCCACAAAAATAAACTCTGCAAAACTGAAAGTGTGGTAAACTAGGTAGGGTTGGTATTCCTGTTGAAACGGGTCCAAGCTGGAACACAGGAAGTTCCATGTGAATATGAGGAAAAACTGTTCCACTGCAAGGGTGACAGAGCACTGGAACAGGCTGCACAGAGAGGTTGTGGAGACTCTTTCTCTGGAGGCGGGGAGGGTGTGTGTGGACTAGATGATCTTTCAAGGCCCCTTCCAACTCCTAACGTCTGTGATTCTGTGGCAGGTAAATTTATTTCTAGAAGCTGAGCCTAATTTTTCAATCTGTTTGTCACCCACTTTGGTTAGGTCCAAAGATGTCACAATAGAACCACTCCTTTTGCGATATACAAATAGCTTTGCAGTTTGCTTTTAAAATTATGTAAATATGTAAAACATGACATCTGGATTTTCACTGACTTCAGAGTTTACCGCAGCAGACACACCAGCTGCCAGAAAAAGATTGATATTAATCTTTTCCTTTGTGCCTTAGGAATGTGCCATGAAAGGAGTTGTCTGCACTAGAATCTATGAAAGAGTGTGAAGAATCTATGAAAGAGTGTTCCCTCTCTGCACCAGCCTGGGACTGGCTCTTAAAACTTGGCTTAGTTCAGTGACCAAAACCTCATGCACTGTGCTTCTTTATTTTCTTACTTCCTTTTACTGGGAAAATTACTACACTATAATTTGATATTTTAGAGCCATGGTGTAACTAATCCAAAGTCTTGTGATGGTCAAATAAAAGCTTCTCAACACATAAAATAGTGCTTGTCTCCACATGAATGATTTACATTTTCTTTCTTGGATGGCACCATCTCTTTTCTTGTTCCTGTCTGTATATGTGGTCAGACTATTACTGAGTAAAATGATGAAACACAACTGATCTACCTCTGAGAGAGCGTTAACACTGCTTCCATGATACACATAAAAATTATTACCTCATGGATTCAATATTCCTTTCCCATAAAAGATTTTATTGTTGAATATTTTCTATAGGGAAAATCATCTTTACCACCAGATTATTTTATACTTTTAGCATGATTTATTGTTTCAGCCTTATGGTTTTACCACATCATTGTTTCATTCTCATCCCAAAAATTTTTATACTTCTTTCAGTACCAATTTTTTATACCCTGACATTTATTTTGAAAAGAACAGCTACAGGAAAAAACAAAACAATCAGATTATGATTCCCTCCAAAAAGAGCTCTTGACTTGTGAGATGGAGTGTGGAGCAGGAATTGTAAGGCTAGAGAGCTTCATTTTGGAAAGTGTTCAGCAACCCAGTTGTAGCACAACATATAGGCAAGTGTTCAATATTAAGCACAGAATGGAGATTCCTTTGGATGGGGTTTGCTACCAGGTCCTTCTGAGTAGCTAAGTTGTTCATATCTCCCATTGCACTTACTCTGCTTTTAACTAGGGAAAAAACAGATAAACCAAACCTTGACTTTGGGAAATCTATTTAAACACAGAATCACTGTAGCAGCTTCTTTTTGCTTCCGTTAGCTGGTGTTCGGTATCACCACAACATTCAAGCCACTTCATCCCTTGTTGTTGCCTCCACGCCATCACGCAGGCCTCTTCCTGCCTTCTCTGTTAAAGCAACTGTCGGGGTGCGCGTGTTTATTTTGGCTTGAGGGTGAACCTTTGCCTACTTGGTTTTACAGTCAAGAACACAAATTCTTAAGGCTAAGAGAGATCCTGAAGGTCAGAATCTAAACTGGTGGGGCCAAGCAGAGAGTTAAAAGACAGATATCATATGTGAATGTAAAATGTAAAGATCACTTTTCTTGCCTACTCCTCACTGGAAAAGCAAAACACTGGGTCCAGCTTTGGGGACGCTTTTATGTAGATGTAGATTAACTGGAGGCAGCTTCCAGAAAGCAAACTGGATGAATCCCAGAAAATATGAGCTGTGAGAGAAAGCTTCAAGATTTATGAGCATCAGTTTAAAAGCAGAGCTTATCCTGGTCTCTAATCTAGACAGGGGGCAAGTTCCCCATCTTCAGCCTTACCAGCAAAAGTCACCTCTGTGAGTTTCAGAGTTCCCAGTGGCTTCAAGCCCTCCATGACAAGGAATGGAGGCAGCATCTTTTGCAAACCGATGGTAATCACATATTTTATGTGAAGATCATCCACCAGGCTTCCATAAGAACAGTCATACAGCAAGAACTGTTCTTGTATGTCAGCTTCCAGTTTATTCTCCTAGACTCTTCACAGAGAGCTGAAAACACATTTCTTACAGTTCACAATCTGTCTTGGCCTGAAACTGATTTATGAATCTGATTTTTTTTTGCTCTGAACCTACTTCACTCCCTCCCCTTGCAGTACAACATGGTCCCAGTGAGGCTGCTGGATCTGCCCATCCCAACCTGGCTCTGGGAAGGTGAAAGTTGTGTGGAGCCTTTCAAGTAGAGCTTGTCTGCTGTCCCTGAGCTGGAGGCAAAGGAAAAGATACTGATGCAAACAAGCTCTGTATTTCCTCTGCTTTTCCTGCTGCAGTCTGTAATGCTTCTCTAAGGTTAAGTGGAAAATTTTCCTTTCCAATAAAATATCAGTTTTCAGCTTTTTATTTCCTTGAGAAAAGGAAATAAACACTCACTTTGGTGCAAACTGTGGTTTTCCCGGATCTGGAAACGGTAACAAAAGAAAAAAACAAAGGTCTGCTCACCTAGTCATTTATTTATTTACTGTCTTCTCACTTTCTATGCCATAATCTGTCTCTTCTTCTCCTTACAGAACTTTTAGTTGCATTTATTTTTACAGAGATTTGGGAGTAAACCAATGTTAGCTTTGGGGATTTTTTTAGTTCTTAACTAAATGCTGATATGCCTAGCTTTTGGCACTTTCACTCTATACAAAGGTCACTTTAAAAAGTCATGAGAGCTGGAGACTTTCCAAAACAGGAAAAGTGCAGCAGGACTGATAGTGCTGAAGGCAAAAACAATAAGGCAGGTGGTACAAATCAGCACAGAAATGGAGAGCTATGGGATACCGGTGTCTGTAAAGCAATCCTGGGGTCTCCAGGAGGGTTTAGGGCGAATATGAATTGTGTTGTCTCAAGGTCTTTTTTGCATCTTACTATAAATTAGTTTTATTTCTTTTTACATAGACCAGATAATTATCAAATTAACATCTGGACAGAGTTACAATGCCTGTGTCTTGAACTTTCACATGAATGCAAATGAATGCATGTGCCATTTCCCTGGCTTGTGTAGGCACTCAATCTGGAAATACCAGTAGCCTGATACTGATATATAAACAGCATCATTTAAAGCAATCAATCATCTTGATCTGGTGGCCACCCCGGGTAGTGGAAATCTGGCTGATTTTAGAGGGCCATGCTCACACTCCTCTCCCATCAGTCACTCATTCTATGAGTACTGGAATGCTCTGTCACTCTCCATTTTGCCCACATCTCCAGAGGTGGGAGGAACACCTGCATGGGGTATTATCCATCCCCTGGTTGCTACAGACCTGCCAGCATTGCCTGTCTCTGCCCTGGCAGACATTTCCTGAGGCAGAAGAAGCAAGCTGACATGACAGGAGCCTGCCTCAGACCTGGCACCTCCACAGGGAGCCCTGAAATCACATAAAACCTGCACCTGGATTCTGGTACCATAGCAGTTGCCTTCGACTGGGCAGGATTTGGCAGTTAGTGATAGAAAGCATTTCCTGGTGATGTATAGCTATAGATACTGTACACTCTATCTTGGTCCTATCCACGTGGAGCACAGCAGGGAGTAGAGGCAAATCCAATGACTCTCTCACAAGGGAATCTTTGCCCCTCCTGATATCCTAAGTAGTAACTTGAATTTCCCTTGCCTTTTTTAGCTAAGTTCATTTTGGGGTCAACCCCATCCATGCAAAGTGAATTCACACAGCACGTGGCCTTGCTGCTGTTTCACACAGACACCCTGTCACCTGTTTCACTAGACAGCAAACGTATGGCTCAGCAGTCCCAGAAATGGCATAGATTTGGGGAGAGGTTTTAGGCTCTGTGAAAGCGACTGTGCTTCATGAGAAGTCCTCATCATTAAACACAGTTTTACACAAACAACGCATTACACTGGTAAACACTGTGCTTTATAGAAATCACCAATGTCTTTTAAGACATTGTTACCCTCCCTAAGTTTTATTTTGGAATAACAATGTTCTGTTGATGTCTGGGATACAAGGGAGTGAAAGGTTAGCAATGAAGGGGTAATCAGTTAGAAACAGATAAACTGATGACATGAAAATATCGCCTTCAGAAATCCTGGAATTTAGATCAAGCTCTTTGTTAGGGAGCTGATTAGAGCATATCCTTGCCATTTCAATGCAAAACGTTGTCATTGGCTATTGGCCAACATGCTGCAGATGGGAAACACAAGAAACTGATGTTATTTGGACTAAAGGTCATAACAACATTGGGAATAATGCGTCCCCGAGACACTACAGAGAGGATACCGTTTGTACCATATTTTCAAAAGAGGCCATGCTCTTTTTAAATCTTTTGAGTAGCAAATCAGTATTTAAATACTTAAATTCCTCAGATGTTCAGAGAACTTTTAAAATTACAGTCAGGAGGAGTGTGATGGTTGGTGGATTAGGAAAAGCAGGGTGAGTGAATTACAGCCAGATCTATTTTCAGGTCCTAAGTGGAGTATTAATTGAAGGTATTTCAAGTATTTTTCATATTGCTTGCTATAATGTGATCACCAGTAATGACCATGCTACATGTGAGGCATGTGAGGGAGGGAGAAAGGATTTTCTGTTTAATTCTGAGCAAACACACTCCCTAGGACACTCTCTTGTGGGTCAGACTTCCTTAGAAGAGGCGCCGCTGTCAGCAATGGGGTCAAAAATGCTGCGGGAATTGATCTTGCCGTTCAAGCTTATAAACACAATGCCACTGTTAAGCGTGCAGGAAGAGACATCTGTAGTGTGGGTACAGCCAGCTAAAGCACAACCTGTGTCAAGTCTGACTGGGTTGAGGGTTTCTTCAGGAAATCTGTAGGCTTATTTATCAGAAAGGAGGGATGTAATGTTTCTTGTGCTGTACAATACTTATGCATGCAACAACAATCTCATTTATCTCTCAGATCCTAGCATGGATTAAGAGCTGAAATCTAAAATCCATGTGCGTGTTTTACTTGGAAGCTCTGTTCATTTGACAGGAAAAAGCTCTGTGAGATGGTGGAGGCGGAGCCCTCAGTCTCCTTATACAGAGGATCTCCTAGCAGAGGGGCAGAGCCTGCTTTATTGTTGTGCCACCTTCTTGTATCTTGTACAACACAGTGTTCAGAGTTCTACAGCTACTGACTCTTAAAAATTGATATAGGTAAATTAGTCTAAAAGGACTATCAATTCCTTCATAAACCTCCTCTCTTTATGAATAGTAGAAAAATAAGATTACAAAGCAATTTGACTCTGTAAGACATAACATTCAAGACCCCTAATTACTGAGTTGATAGAATTGTTTTCATTTAAATTAGCAAGAGATAGAGCAGTCAGATTATGAAGGGTTAGGTGCATAGATGTCTGCACTTTCCAGATAAGATCTGAGCCCTCTGGCAAGGAGCTCAGGAACCTCTTCCTCTTTCCTGGGATTTTGGTTTAATCAAGAAGCGTCACAGTTTATCCTGGCTCACTCTCCAGTTGGGCAGAGAGCTGTTGTGAAATAAAAAGGCAATCGTTAGAGTCTAAGCTAATGATTTTGGAAAAAAAATTGTGTCAAGGAAGAAGAATAATGTTAAGATTATGTTCTCTCCCATTTTTTTAAAGAATGGGCCCCTACCAGAATAAATCACTTCAAACCAATCTAATTTTCTTCTACACAGGCTGACAAGTCTTGTGGATGGAAGAATAACACTAGTAGTCACCTCTGTTGACTTCTGTAAAGCTTTGACTGTTCTAAAACATGCTCATAAACATGCTATAAATTTAGGCTAGATTAAACTGCTGCAACAGAGAAGAGGTAACAACTGATGCAAACCCCAAACTTGGACTGTCAATGGTTCACTGTCAAAGTGGAAGGATGTATCAGGCTGACTTGTGCTCGTCTAGTCCTGTTCAATCTCCTCAGTAATAATCATGATGCTATTTATAGACTGTACAGAGATGAGAGGAAATACAAGCACGCCTGAGGGCAGGGTTCAAATTAAAACAATTTCAACAAACTTAGGAAATGATTTGAAATAGCCATTTAAGAGGACATTGAACAGGATATTTAAGAGGGAAAAATACACCAGGCAACATCATCAGGAGACGCTGGGTTGCAGAGTCAGGAGGATAGGCAGCGAGCCCCGGTCACCCACATGCTCTGCTTGCCACTAGTAAAGCCTCTGGGGTGCACACTATCACACCTAGGTCTGAATAATGCACTGCAAAATGAATGGCTGCATCGATGGAGGGAGTTCAGTGCAGAGAGGCCCAAAAATGCAATTTAAATGGAAGCATGAAATTATGTGGGAGAAGGGATTCGGGGAAAGGAGGCTAGTCAAGGGGACAGAAGACTGTGGTAATACACCAAATTCTTTGTATAGCTAGGATATTCAGTATCTGTAGATTTACACACACAAAGAACTGTCCATTGCTACATATGGTTTTAGTCACAGCCAGTGGCATAGGACCAAGATCCTGTCACACCTGTTCTCCACCACCGAAACTGTCCAGGAGCTGATGAAGCCGAGACTAACATCACCTCTGCAGTACCTGTTATAAGAAAAAAATCAGAAATAAATTTTAAAAATCTTCAATCTATCATCATTTCAGAAATGTGGAAGACACTTCTACTAGACAGAGTCCACACTAGCAGCTCTCTGCCTCCTCTCCTAACTCCTCATTTTCCATAGCTATTTAAATGACTGGTTTTACTTAATTTCCATTAATGCACCTTCACCCCAATCATCAGGGACGGAAACAGAACAGGGCACGTGTGTGCTTGCATGAATGCTGAGTGTTTCAGTGTGTGGTGGTCTGCGCAGTGGGCCATACGTATAGGTGTATGCACAGCATGTGTTTGGGCACACGTGCCTTTTGGGAAGACAAACAGCATCACTGCTGACCATACCTGTGGTACAGAGCTGCGGCAGCCTCACCTTTCTGGGGCTACTGAGTTCAGCAACCCCAAGCAGACATCTCTGCTATCTACTCAGCCATGCCTTTCCCTCTGTTTCCATTGCTCAGTCAGGCCTTGGCTTAACAGTGAGTTTTAATGTATTACTTTACTCTTTACAAGGACATGTAGTGCAAAGGGTAATCGCTTTGAGGTTAAAGAGGTTTTAGGTTAGGTTTAGGTTAGATATTAGGAAAAAAGTCTTTACTCTGAGGGTGATGAGACAGTGGCACAGGTTGCCCAGAGAAGCTGTGGCTGCCTGCTCCGTGTCAGTGTTCAAGTTGGATGGGGCTTTGAGGATACTGGTCTAGTGGAGGGTGTGGAACACCCCATGGCAGGAGGAGGAACTACACAATCTTTGACGTCCCTTCCAACCCAAACCATACTATAAGTCTAAGATTTCAGGATGTGGGCTGTTTATTTAGCTCTACTCTCCACTTGAATTCTGGCCTCTGATCTTTGTAATGCAGCATAGGTGTCTCCACCTCACCCACTGTAGACACCTCCATTTGAAATACCTCCCTATATAGTCCTCGGAGAATGATGAGCAGTTTTAAGGAACTGTTTAACTGACCTATTTTAAATGTCTCCTTTAGTAAATAAATAACAGCTTACAATCATCCACTTTTTTTCACTGACTGTTAAGGGGTATGTGTTATTGTCTGGTACTTGATGTAGCCACCCTCTGAGCAGAAAGTTCAGTAGGTCTCACCACTAACAAGTCTGGGGCTAAGCTTTCTTTAGCAGCAGACCTGCAAAGAGCACTCATCTGGAGAGAGGTGGTGTGCTGCCGATGCAAGAAAACCCCTCCTACATTTCTGACTGTATGACACTGACACATCATGTACCCATCTGGAAAATTTTATTTGTGTTCTTTAAACAGGATCAACTCTTAACATGACTGAAGATGATCTATCGAGATGAGCAGAGAAAGTGACCTGCTTCCTTACACTTGGATGTGGAAGCATGGTCCTGATGGCATATAGGTATACATCATGAAGACTGGTGGGGCCAGTTCGTTTGACACTGCATGTATGCTGCTGCCCTGCTTCCTGCTCTTTCTGTGGATCTGACAGCCTGCCCAGCTTCTTGGACTAAGCAGTTGGGCAGCACTGATGGCTGCTTTCCAGTTGGTTTCCTATCCTAATTTGAAAGTAGCTTCATCTTGTTTGCAATTGTAGTGTAAGGAAAATGTGTGGGAATCTGTGGGGCTAAAAGTTCCTTCTTGACTAAACGAAACAATACGCTGTTGTATTGTCACAATCTAGTTTGGGCTCCCAGGAGACTCTCATGAATCTGACAAACACTCAAAACACTCGAAGTAAACTTACTTTGAATCTTTGTTCCTGGATTGTTTCTAAAAATACTGCAGTTTTTCTACTTGCAAAATAGTAATGTAAAATAGCAACAAGATTCTCAAGCTTTATTTATTAAATCAGGAAATTACTCGGTACTCTCCTGAGCAGTCTTCATTTTTTCTTCCCCTTCTCCTGGTAAGTCTGCAGAGAGTACTTTCAGCAGATGGGGAAAGGGTGAAACACAGAAAGGATGTTAGAGTTCAACAACAGCACGCTGCTTATGTCCCAGAGAAAAGGGGGACATCACCTCAGGGACTTGTGATAACACAGTGGAACATTCAGACCCAAAGCCCAGCGACAGGAATGTGACCAGCGTCACTCCCAGGTGTGGTGCAAGGATGTACCACAGCCAAGAGGAAGGGAACTCTTTTTTTCAGTAGCAGAAAATTCTCCAAGCACCATCTGGATTTGAATAGAAGTTCTGGTTAAAGGAAATAACTTATAAATGATGACACTACCCTTTGTAATTTACATGCCTTTACACACACATCCTTTTCATAACACACAGAGACACACAGAGTTGATGTGCTTCTGTTGCTTACAAACTCATTCATTGGCTATAACATTTTTAATCTTGTGAATTTATGAGAGATCTCACAAGCTGTGAGGAACAGAGAATGTGACCAAAAGATATAAAACTGTGGTATCCCCTTTAGCACCTGAATGTGAGGTAGGAAGAGAGGGTAAGTTTGCTCTCCTTAGATAACCCAAGTAATCCACTAGCTAAAAATGCAATAGTGTGAGTGACTCCTTTGTAATGATTTGTGGGGAAGAGGTGAATCGAAAGGCATAGCAAGAGTTCTTCATCTTTAGCCTTTCCTTCTGATGCTTCTGTATGACATCTGCCCAGTCTTTGATCTTGAAAACAGTTTCACAAAAGTGAGGTCGGTAGGAGTCTGTGGAAAACTAAAAAGACTCATCAGGATTTATTGTTAATTGTTGTAAGCTACAATATTAATTGAAACTAGCCTGCATATTTTTTTCTTACTTACTTGATCTCAGTCCATAGACTTTACAACAGTTCTTTATCCCTTCTGCAACTTCATCTAAAAATTCTATAGAAAAGATGCTCTTCTCTATTAAAATGTGTGATTTTTTTAAATTTTTTTTTCCTATAAAACGTGCTTGGGCAGGGGGTTGGACTAGATGATCTTTCTCTGTCCCTTCCAACTCCTGACATTCTGCGGTTCTGTGATTCTGTGTGTTCATATTTGCTCTTCTGGATGTGCCTAGCACCTCCACTAATAACAAATAAATACAGGATGATAATTTAAAAGAACATTCTTGAAAAGGATTCTTAATCTGGCAAGGTTATCTTGTTTGCTAGGAATATGAAAGTACAACCATTTGTTACCAGATTTTCTGGATAAAAGTGAATTATATTTGTAATCCAACTGCAAAAATACAATGAAGCCAGGACTAGTGCCCTTTTTGTTAACCTCTACCAACACACAGAACAGTTTCTGCTTATGGTACAAGGAGGTGGAGTATAATACATGTCTCCAAGAATGCAGACTTACTGCTGGGTGGCAGCTAAATAGTAATGGAGAAAAAGCAGAACTGAGTTGCTCTTTTCAGTTCACTGTCTGTAGATGGGAGAGATTATGATGTAAATACAAGCAATTTCAATAGGCTGGAAAAAAAAATCATTCATGAACAGAGATCAGGTTGCAGACTTCTCTTTGCACAATGGGTTCCATGCATATTTTCAAAAATTATTTCCACTGGGGTTTGTGTCCACTCCCCAAACAGCATAACCAAGTATCTAAGTTGGTGAATATAAAAAATGTAACAAGCGATCACTGGCAGCTGCTAATCACAGCATTTGGGAAGTGCTGCTCACTTTGAAGAGAGTAGCCTGCAGACTTAAATGACAAGATGTCTTCTCCCCCACCATCATCACAGCATTGTCCTGTTCTGGAGATCTGATCTGAGTTTGTGCTTCCACAGCAAGGCAAACTACATTTTACTGAGTCATTTTCACAATTGAAGGACAACCTAGTCACATTCATGCAGGTGGAAACTAGACCAGGATCATTTGGTCACCATGACTGGATGGAGCCATGTGTCAAGATGCAGAGGGGAAAATAATGTTGTGTTTGTCCTCTTGCAAAGAATCCGTGGTCAGACTATCTGCACAGATTTGTCTGCAGTTTGAACACACAGAAAGCTCACTGCTTTTGTTTTTTACCTTGCTCAGCATGAAAACCTTTATCCTGAGACACACACTTAAGGAATTGACTCTTAATCATGTAAAAAATGTTGACATTGGTTTCAAAGTGAAGCAAAATCATTCCGTGAAAAGAGTATTTTCTATTTTCCCACTATTAACCCAAACAGAAGGACGTGCTCTGAAGTCTGGCTCTGTAGGTAGGGCCAAAACCCACCCCGGACAAGATCGGTCTTCAGCATGGTCATTGAGCGTACATAGGCACCTGTAACAAACAATAGGAGGAAATCCAGCCCTCAGGCAACGGAAAGCTCCAACATATGAAATCCAACACATGTATTTTTATTTCCATATTAAGCATGATACTCAAGATGGATGAATGGTGGAACAGTAACTCTATGCAATGTTTATAGATGGGAAATAAAAGCTATTTATAAAAGCTAAATAAAAACATTTGGTTTTGTCCAACACTAAACATTTCTCTATAAAAATGGTGAAATACATCATACGCTTTTTGTCCTGTGTATATTCTTCAAACAGAAAAAGCAAAATAATGATGAATAGTATTGCCCCATATGTTAGAAAGTGACACTGTTTAAATTGAAAGCACTCAGAAGAAAAAAACTCCGAACATTTAGAAATGTTCTTACTGAATAAGAAAAGACAGAAAATAATTCTTACAAAAATCCCACTTATTCTCAGCATCGGTTTTATGCTTTCCAACATACTTCACTTTACACACAGTTTCATGCCAGAGCCTCTCCTCTGTCTAGATAAGGTATCGAAGCCCTTTTCCTTACTAGTGTACCACGTTACTGCTGTAGACTATTCCTTGTCTCAGGTTTCCCTCTCACAGACCCTGTGGGTGACAGGTTTAGGCATCTTGTGCTAAGGAAAAAGGATTTCAGAGATTCCACTTGGAAAGGATGCTCTGTTTCATGTAGCTTTTTGTGAATTTTCCCCCATATGACCCAGCAGCTGTAATGGCTTTCTGTGTGCATAGATTCGCTTTTGGTTTTGTGCAGGACTCTTTGGGAGTCTATGGTTTCTACTGGGGTGGCTGGTATACATATGGATATATAATAATGTGAACATGGAGCAGGGGGGAACAGAGGAAATAAAGTGATTCCTTGTTACCAAAGTTTCCTGGAAGAATCATATGATAGAATGTTTGGGTTGGAAGGGACTTTAGAGATCATTTAATTCCACCCCCTGCCATGGGCAAGGACACTCTCCACTAGACCAGGTCGCCCAAAGCCCCATCCAACCTGGCCTTGGACACTGCTAGGGAGGGGCAGCCACAGCTTCTCAGGCTAACCTGTTCCATTGTCTCACCCCTCTCCCCCCTTCATCACCACTCCAGAGCTGCACACAGTACTCCAGGTCTGGTCTCACAAGAGCAAAGTAGAGGGGCAAAATCACCTCCCCCAGTCTGCTGGTCATGCCTCTTTCAATGCAGCCAGGATATGGTTGCCTTTCTGGGCTGCAAGTACACATTGCCAGCTGTGGATATGATGTGTTATTTCATCTGTCAGTATCCCCAAGTCCTTCTTTGCAGAGCTACTTTCAATCAATTAATGCCTCAGTCTGCATTGATACTGGGTGTTTCCTCAACCTATGTACAGGACCTTGCACTTGGCCTTGTTGAACCTCGTGAGATTCAGATGGTCCCACACCTCAAGTCTGTCAAGATCCCTCTAGATGGTCTCCCTTCCCTCTAGTGTACTCAACATAAAATCCAAACTGTGTTGTAAAGAGTCTCAGGAAAGATCTCTCACCTGTGTTATTTACAGGTCTCTTGAGTGCAATGATCTCCTGTGGAAAAATCTTTGAGTGCTGCAACATCAGCACATGAGAAGGAGAAGTACTTTATACAAAATTATCAGTAGAGACCATCAAAATGTATTTGGAGGTGGTGAGGATAATCTTAACCTGTTGAGAAAGAAGTCAGTCATCCATGAGTTTTCTGAAAAACCTTTGCTATCGCTTGTAGGAATAAATGAAGAGAAGGATCATGACAACACGTTTGGTGGATGTGGAACAGCCACAGGCTATTACTAATAGCAGGCAATACTGGTAGCAACTACACAAAGAGTCTGCACAGCTCCACCTTATCCAGCTACAGAATATTTTCCTCCTTTTTACACAAAACAAAGCTAATCCATAGACAGTCTTCATTCATACCCAGCCTTTTTCCAGAAGCTTAATTTCCTAGTTAGCTTTTAATTATTTTCTTAAGCTATCACCTTATTGTTTTGCTGTGTCTACTGGAATTTTTATAAACTGTTTTAAAGACTTCTGAGACAACATGTTGTTGGAGGAAACGGGAATATTGTTCTCCACCCGGATGTTTTAACACAGCTAGCTGCCTTTTATGTAGTACAGAGACAGAAGAGGTTAACCTCAGACATGATGCCACCATAGAGGAAGGGAGATTTCCTGAAGTGTGGACCTAGAATGTGTTCCATGCCATTGCACAGGAATCCCATCTCTCAGATACACTTTACTAGACCTCACCATTTCATCGCCATCAACCTCAAACACATGGAAAACTCATATTGTTCAATACCACAGTACTTTAGACCCCCTTCATTTTTCCTTCTGGTCCTTACATTGCAGGGATTACCTTTTCAATATTCCTCTGCTAATAATTTACTTGTTGTGTTATTTTGGTGGGGTCTGGGGGCTTATTTTTTGTGAAACTGAAGCCCTCAGTTATTAACACTACTCGAGGAAAGGCAGTCTTAAGAACAGAGTAACAAGGTGATAGTTAAATTTTAAAAATACATGCAAAGAAAGCTGACTGACCACAAACACAAAAACCAGACAAATATACTGTTATATATATTAAACTAGAGGGTCATGTGACAGCATTGAAGATTCCTGTGTTTACAGATCTTTTGTTTGTTTACAGTTCTCTTTCCACAGGTACCCAACGAGATGGCACCTGCAGCTAGCAAGGCAGGCTGCCCCATGGACAGTGGCCAGGTGCCACTCTGCAGGACCTCCTGCGTGTGTAGGGTCACTGCTCTTTCATATCTGGGAGCCATTGGCACCCCTTTCATATTCATTGCTGCCCTTTCAAGTACTACAGTCTCTGAACAGGGGTAACAAAGCATGTAAAAAAACTCAGCTTGATTTATGTCCTAATGCAAATGATCATGTTAAATATTATATCGTCATATTCCCCAGATTTCATAGCTGGTTCTCCAGGAAAGCTCTGAGTTAATTTTCACTCCAAGTTAAATGTATTCTTGAAGGATAGGTGTCAGAAAATCAGAAGAAAATCAGCAGAAAATAAATCACAGAATATACGATTCATTTCCTATCCAAAAGAGAACAATGACCCAAAAGATTAGGTAAAGCAGCTACATATATAAAATGTTGGATTTTCATTTGTATGTTAGAGGAAAATATTAAATCAGTGATCTTACAAAGTCACGTACTTTTTCTGGTATCTGAAATATGTATTAAACAATCATGTGAATGCTTTGGTGCCCAGGATTAAGGTTTATGTTAAAAAGTCACATGCATCCTAAGCCAGGGACCTTTGTTGGTCATACTTATTCTTTGATTTTAGAGCTGTTTTGGGGAAGATTCTGTGAACAGAACATGACTTACAAATCCTGTAATCAAACAGGCAGACACTCCAAGACCCTGAAAATCAAATGACATTGAAAACATTTGCTTTTCAGACTCAGTTCAAAAAGTACCTGGAACTTGGAGAGATATTTGCTGTCTTTCAATGTATTGTCCATTTTCCATGCTGTCAAATACATTAGGGGTATACAGAAAACCCGTAGTGTGAAACAGCTTGATGAAGCAGGAATAGGTAGTATTTTTTTGTAAATTCTAAAACTTTGAAACTACATGAGAGGCCTAAAAGCCAGTGCTAATTTATTTTCTTCTTCCAATTTATTTTATTATTCCATATCATTTTTCATTTGATGATTGTCAAGGCCAGGAGGACACTGAACTTGCTTCTAAAAAGAAATGCATGGTAGGTGACAAAAAATAATTGTGTAGGTTGAAAAATAATTAAAAGAACAAAAACCAAAAGGCCAAATTTGAATGTTACTGTCCTTGTGCATCTATAATCCTTAGTGACAACTCTGAGGCTTTTTTCAGGGTAAAAAATACTTTCTGAGTCATCACTCTCATTGACTGTGTACCACTGATATTCTTAGTCATCCATGCAACATGGATACAGTGCAGAGAGGGACATATTTCCTCACATATTTTTTTTTTTTCTTAAAGCTTAAGTCATCCCTGCCTATTATTAAGATTCATACGCCTAATGAGACATCTAATCCCTATGGCCACTCCTAGAAAGACATAGCAGGTAATGCAAAGCCTGGCATGGGAATAAGTGGTATGGGAACTAGAAACGTGACCCTCAGCTCACTCTGCTTCTCACAGACATCCTGTTGGGAACTGCTGCTGAGAACGAGTCGTTTGGGTTGGATTCCAGCTGGCAAGCTACAAGTGCAAAGTCTACAGTTTATTTTCTGTGCCTTGAATCATCTAGGCATTATTAAGAGAGAAATGCATAGGTCATCCATACAGTGTTTTAAGATGTTAAAAAGACTAGTTCTAACTGCCAAATTGAGTGCTCAGAAGCTTAGAGATGTCTTTGTAGAAACAGTTCCCCTGCATCGTACATTGAGACTTTTGGAGGCCACTTTGCTCTTTTTATCTGGGTAGGTTCCCAACACAGTCTATAAGCACTATCCACAAGAGCAATGGCACAGACATCTTCCAACTGTGCTCACCTGGCAGCAGATAAGTGGTTTTCTTTTTTGTGAACTAAATTGGAGGACAGT
Organism: Heliornis fulica; assembly: GCA_013399135.1. NCBI lineage: Eukaryota > Metazoa > Chordata > Aves > Gruiformes > Heliornithidae > Heliornis > Heliornis fulica. Next base: position 68,025 of record VXBZ01002515.1, on the reverse strand, counting down.
GTATTTTACAGTGTCCTGCATGAGATCATTTCCTCTACACTGGAGAAACATGGATTCAAAGGATGGACCACTCCATGGATAAGGAATAGCCTGGATGGTTGCACTCAAAAAATTGTGGTCAACAGCTTAATGTCCAAGTGGAGACCAGTGATAAGTGATGTTTCTCAGGGGTCAGTATTGGGACCAGCACTAACATCTTTGTCAGTGACATGGGCCGTGGGATTGAATGAACCCTCAGAAAGTTTGCTGATGACACCAAGCTGCGTGGTGCAGTTGACATGCTGGAGGGAAGGGATGCCATCCAGAGGGATCTTGACAGGCTTGACAGGTGGGTCTATGAAGTTCAACAAGGCCAAGTACAAGGTTCTGGACATGGGTTGGGGTAAACCCAAGCACAACAACAGGCTGGGCACAGAATGGACTGAAAGCATCCCTGAAAAGATTAACTTGAGAGTGTTGATTGATGTAAAACTCAACATGAGCTGACAACATGCACTTGCAGCAAGAAAGCCTATGATATCATGGGTTGTATCAAAAGCAGTGTGACCAGCAGGTCAAGGGATGTGATTCTCCCACTCTACTCTGGTGAGACCCAGGAAATTCCAGCTCTGGGGCTCCCAACATAAGAAAGACATTGGCCTGTTGGAGCAATTCCCAAGAAGGGCCACAAAGATGAACAGAAGGCTATTGCACCTCTCCAATGAAGAGAAGCTAGAGAGAGTTGAGCTTGCTGGACGGGACTCCTGGACTTTAAACCCCTGGTAAGCAGGGCCAGAATTGAAAGCTATTTCCCGAGCAGTATGATGGGTTGTCCTAGCAGGGCAGGACCCCACTCCTCCCTCCTTTGGTAGGGATTTGGACCTGTCAGAGCGAGCCTGCTGTCTTACCCAGTGAAGCTGCCATCAGCCCCAAACACAGGCTTCCTGCCCTGAGCCACGCTGGTGGTGTTTTGGTCTCTCGGTAAATGGTGCGCATTACACCTCTATGTGGTTAATTAGACGCTGTTCAGATATTGTAAAAATACAACAAAATGTCACAAAAATCACCTATAAATAGATAACAGCAAACAGCCCAGTTGGATGCCCATTGAAGTCAACAGGAAAACTCCTGCTGTCCTCAAGTGGGCCAAAGGATCAGAACCAAAGGCTGTTTCACCTTAGATAAGGAGAGGTTTATGTTAGGATTATAATATCTAACCTGTGTAGTCACCAAGATGAATTAAATTTTTTTTTTCATTAATTTTCTCAAATTATCTTCCTTATTCAATATCACATCTTAATGTCTTACGCTCTGAAACAGTGAAGCATTTCAGCTTGTGCCTGATCTTGAATACAGAATGAGTGCCCTGGACTTTCTGGTCTCATTGCCTTTTTTAAGAGTTACAGGAAAGTTTTATGTTGTGCTTGCCTCTATGAGCAATGTTTTTCACTGATACAATGTTAATTAAAACATACAGCCTGTCACTATCATGTAAACTCATGGTAGATACCATATTTTCAGTGGCTGTGCCGTATGGGTCCTACTACTTGAAAGATAACATGGCTAAACCTTTTGTATTTGGAGGACAAAAATGGATGCAGGGAAGGAGGAAGTAAACATTAAATAAAGAAATATAAAATTGAAAGCAGTGGCTGCTGTTTTATTAACAGTTATAATATGTTATAAATATATATATTCTATAAAAATGTTATAAAATTCCTATTGAGAACACTTTTATTCTCTGCTATCGAATTTGTCTGATCATAAGGACATCCCTCTTTTCACTGACTCTGATAGTACTAGAAAGAGAAGAGAGCTTGAGGGACCGGGTACAAAATAGGAAGTTCTCTAACTGACAAAAGGAGGGAACCAATTTTCTGGACTAAGAATGTAGCTGGTGGTGTAATATTCCTTGGGCAGCTTCCAAACTATGCTGTGTTGTGGGAAGGAAGTTATAATGCAGTTGTGTCTCTGACTTATATTGACTGCTAGTTCAAACAAAGCCCAGAGTGATTTGGAATTCACTTGCTGTGCCACTGCCTACTGCAGCTCGTTTGTGAAACAGGCTATTGTGGGCGAAAGGGGGAAACAAAAAGCATTTGATCTTTGCAGCCCTCATGAGACAGCTTTGAATTTATTGCCACTTTTTTCTCTTTTTCCAGGCAGCAAAGGAACAGATTAGTATCTGCTTATAGATCAGCACTTTCACATATGCTGAACAGCAAATGCTCCCTCGCATGATTTACTAGGGGTGCAAAAAGAAATTATTCAAATCATTTAGAAATTGCTTGACAGCACTTTTGAGATAAGGAGGCATTAAAATAAATCTGTGACTAAGCATTGCTTAACTAGAGGTAAGAACATGAGCACTGCTGTACTGGATGAGACTCAACATGTATTTAGGACCTGATCTCCAGCAGTGGCCACCTATGGATGCAGAGGAAAGCACACAAGAGTAAGCAGGGCATAAGAGAGAAAGTGGTCCCTTCCTCATACATCTTCCCAGCCCCCAGATATCCACAGCTGAGGCACTGCTGGAGCTGCAGCACACATGCACATTCTTAATTTGAGGACTCTAGATGCTTCCTTTTCCAAATTAATTTACCTTTCTTTTCAATTGTTTGATACATCTGGCCTTCTCAGCATTCTGGCGTCTCAATGGATCCAACTTGTAGTGAATTTTAGTAACCGCATGAATATCATGGCCACTTGCCTCATTTGCAGAGCTTCCCTGCTATCTTACTCAAGTTCTTGAAATGTGCAAAAGGTGATAGAGCAACTCTGCTTTCTCACAGGAAGCGCAAGTGACAATGGAATGCACCATCCCACAAAAGTTCCACCGCTCCGTTATGGGCCCCAAAGGATCGTGGATCCATCAGATCACTCAGGACTAGAGTGTCCAGATCAAATTCCCTGACAGGAAAGAGAACTTGGGTATCCTCAGGGACACATGTTTGTGTGGTAGCTGGGGTTTTGAAATGAGCAGAGTGTAGTGCAGCCCACGCTCCCTGTTAGTGGAGATGTTACGGTCTGTGGAGAACTGACCCCAGGTGTTCCCACCAGGGTCCTTGAATCCGGGCTTAGCAGAAACCTTGCTCTTGTTGGAAGAGGAGCCGGGGTTAGGAGGTAAAACCACTGCCCTGGGTGTGTTGAACATGTTCTCACCAAAGAGCTTGCAGGGTATAAGGACCTACTCTAGCAAAAAGGGCTCTACAGGTTACCGAGGTCTGTCTGAGCTCCCACATGCTCCTTGCTGGGTGTCCTGACTCCAGCCCAGCTGGGGCTTGCTGGGTGCTCTGGCCCAGAGTCAGCTGTCATGCCACAAGATCCAGAGCTGTGCTGGGGAGCCTTACCCAGTGGGATATAACAAAGGGCTACAGAGATGCTGAAGAGACGAGAACATCTCTCTGACAAAGAGAGGCCGAGGGGCTCGGGGCTGTTTGGCCCAGATAAGAGAAGACTGAGGGGGATCTTCTCAGTGCTGATAAATCCTTGAGGAGTGGGGTTCAGGAGGATGGGTCAGGCTTTGGTCAGTGGTGCCCAGGGATAGGACAAGGGGC